>JAUPFX010000002.1:42146520-42149020 GCA_036937225.1 Sebastes paucispinis
GATAATACTTTTACTTCAGTGGAGTATTTCAAGGTGTACTGTTAGTACTTGTATTGTAGTAAAGTGTACTGTTAGTACTTGTACTGCAGTAAAGTGTACTATTAGTACTTGTATTGCAGTAAAGTGTACTGTTAGTACTTGTACTGCAGTAAAGTGTACTATTAGTACTTGTACTGCAGTAAAGTGTACTGTTAGTACTTGTACTGCAGTAAAGTGTACTATTAGTACTTGTATTGCAGTAAAGTGTACTGTTAGTACTTGTACTGCAGTAAAGTGTACTGTTAGTACTTGTACTGCAGTAAAGTGTACTGTTAGTACTTGTACTGCAGTAAAGTGTACTATTAGTACTTGTACTGCAGTAAAGTGTACTGTTAGTACTTGTACTGCAGTAAAGGGAGTACTCGGAGTACTTCACCTCTGAGCAGACTACCAGCGTTCTACAGTCAGCTGTCAGACTGGAGGACGCTCACAGGATGGATGTTGGGTGGAGTATCACCTTAAACACACACAGCTGAACTGGTCTCACTGGGAGGACATGACAGGTGACACACAGCTGAACAGAGACAGAGGACAGAGGACAGAGGACAGAGACAGAGGACAGAGGTAGAGGTGTTCTTACGTCACGTCTTCGTAGAAGCTCTCCAGCTCGTCTCTCTGCTCGGCCAGAGACGAGTCCAGGTCCAGATAGTTTCCATTAGTGGACAACTGGAGGGTGCAGTCCTCCAACTGAGAGACAGAGAGACAGAGAGACAGACAGAGAGAGAGACAGACAGACAGAGAGACAGAGAGACAGAGAGAGAGACAGACAGACAGAGAGACAGAGAGAGAGACAGACAGACAGAGAGACAGAGAGACAGAGTCAGATACCATCCATCAAGACACAGATGATGAGCAGCATCTGGCCTGCTGTTAAACATTAGGAGGAAATACCAAAACTATTCACCTCATGCTTTATCTGTCTAACTAGATGGTTATTTATAACTAGCAATCTGGAGATGATAACTATCTATTATTCACCCTTCCCCTCCCCCCTGACATTTCTTTGAAAATATTTGAGTTCTTTGAACTCATCTTGACGTTTGATCTTTTATCTTGAATAACAGTGCGCTCTTATTTTGAAATAAAGACAACATGAGTAGAGAGGTGAAACTATGAGCAGCTTTCATATGATTGGCTGAGAGCTGATCATGTGATTGCAGGTGTGTTGGGAAGCCAATGGTGACGGTGAGTTATTATTATTATTATCATTATCATACTTAATTGATTGAATGCTCCACCCTGTGAGAGCTGTTATACTTTATAAAAGATGTTAATTATGAGACACAAAGGTTCTGGGTGCTCCATGTTCACTGATGGAACATTATTATTATTATTATTCACCGTGTTTTTTAATACTGGTCAGATTTATAGTGACTGTCGCCGTGGAGATCAACTTGTTCAGGTGAGAAATATTTATCTGTTCATGTCTGTTAATTATTAATATTGTTTTGAATTTTCCTCTAATTTTTTGTAGCTGCAGCAGATGAAACGTTCTCATGTCAGCCAGAACAGAAACCAGCCACTGGGATCAATAACTGGTCCGGAGGGATCAATAACTGTTCCGGAGGGATCAATAACTGGTCCGGAGGGATCAATAACTGGTCCGGAGGGATCAATTACTGGTCCGGAGGGATCAATTACTGGTCCAGAGGGATCAATAACTGGTCCGGAGGGATCAATAACTGTTCCGGAGGGATCAATTACTGGTCCGGAGGGATCAATAACTGTTCCGGAGGGATCAATAACTTGTCCGGACGGATCAATAACTGTTCCGGAGGGATCAATAACTGGTCCGGAGGGATCAATTACTGGTCCGGAGGGATCAATAACTGTTCCGGAGGGATCAATAACTGGTCCGGAGGGATCAATTACTGGTCCGGAGGGATCAATAACTGTTCCGGAGGGATCAATAACTGGTCCGGAGGGATCAATTACTGGTCCGGAGGGATCAATAACTGGTCCGGAGGGATCAATAACTGGTCCGGAGGGATCAATAACTGGTCCGGAGGGATCAATAACTGGTCCGGAGGGATCAATAACTCGTCAGATGAACCGTTTTTCTTCAGTAAACTCAGATTGTGTGTTTCTGTCTATTTATAGGCGTCCTGCTGGCAGCCACCGCGCCTCGTAGCCACGGACACGGAGTCATCATCCGACCAATCACAGCCAGGTATGAAGCTGAAAGGCAGAAAACAATCGGGTGTGATAGAGCGGGGCGGAGCACGCCACGGCGTTCCTCAACCAGCACGACCACATTCTTCTTCTACTGCTACAACAGCAGCAGCACGAGGCCACGACACACTCACACACACACTCTGAATACACACTCTGAATACATGTACACACTGAATACACACTCTGAACACATGTACACACTCTGAATACACACTCTGAATACATGTACACACTCTGAATACACACTCTGAATACATGTACACACTGAATACACACTCTGAATACA
>JAUPFX010000002.1:42154020-42156520 GCA_036937225.1 Sebastes paucispinis
CGCCCCGACCTCCTCCCTACACGCCCTCCGCCCCGACCTCCTCTCTACACGCCCTCCGCCCCGACCTCCTCCCTACACGCCGTCCGCCCCGACCTCCACCCTACACGCCGTCCACCCCGACCTCCTCCCTACACGCCCTCCGCCCCGACCTCCACCCTACACGCCGTCCACCCCGACCTCCTCCCTACACGCCCTCCGCCCCGACCTCCTCCCTACACGCCGTCCACCCCGACCTCCTCCCTACACGCCCTCCGCCCCGACCTCCTCCCTACACGCCCTCCGCCCCGACCTCCTCCCTACACGCCGTCCGCCCCGACCTCCACCCTACACGCCCTCCGCCCCGACCTCCACCCTACACGCCGTCCACCCCGACCTCCTCCCTACACGCCGTCCGCCCCGACCTCCTCCCTACACGCCGTCCGCCCCGACCTCCACCCTACACGCCGTCCGCCCCGACCTCCTCCCTACACGCCCTCCGCCCCGACCTCCACCCTACACGCCGTCCACCCCGACCTCCTCCCTACACGCCCTCCGCCCCGACCTCCTCCCTACACGCCCTCCGCCCCGACCACCTCCCTACACGCCCTCCGCCCCGACCTCCTCCCTACACGCCGTCCGCCCCGACCTCCACCCTACACGCCGTCCACCCCGACCTCCTCCCTACACGCCCTCCGCCCCGACCTCCTCCCTACACGCCGTCCGCCCCGACCTCCTCCCTACACGCCGTCCGCCCCGACCTCCTCCCTACACGCCGTCCGCCCCGACCTCCACCCTACACGCCGTCCGCCCCGACCTCCTCCCTACACGCCCTCCGCCCCGACCTCCACCCTACACGCCGTCCGCCCCGACCTCCTCCCTACACGCCGTCCGCCCCGACCTCCTCCCTACACGCCGTCCGCCCCGACCTCCTCCCTACACGCCGTCCGCCCCGACCTCCTCCCTACACGCCCTCCGCCCCGACCTCCTCCCTACACGCCGTCCGCCCCGACCTCCTCCCTACACGCCGTCCACCCCGACCTCCTCCCTACACGCCCTCCGCCCCGACCTCCTCCCTACACGCCCTCCGCCCCGACCTCCTCCCTACACGCCCTCCGCCCCGACCTCCACCCTACACGCCGTCCACCCCGACCTCCTCCCTACACGCCCTCCGCCCCGACCTCCTCCCTACACGCCCTCCACCCCGACCTCCTCCCTACACGCCCTCCGCCCCGACCTCCTCCCTACACGCCCTCCGCCCCGACCTCCACCCTACACGCCGTCCGCCCCGACCTCCACCCTACACGCCGTCCGCCCCGACCTCCACCCTACACGCCGTCCACCCCGACCTCCTCCCTGCATGCCGTTCACCGCTCTCTATACTTCCTGGTCATGATTACATGGATTACATACACATTGATTTCATGCTGACCATCATGAAAATGTACAAATCTACGTACATGAATCGATACATTAAATTGTACGACTCTTTCCCGTACTGCTGTGTGACGGGGCGGTCTGTTGGAAGGTGACGGGTGGTTTTCACAGTTTGCTGACATTAGATAGAGACTAAATGATTAACTGGAACATGAACGATGAACCACGTTTCATTACGATCCATCACAGCGTTGTTGACATGTTTCAGTCTGAACAGACAGACGTGTCCCTGAAGCCACCGCTAAACATCAGAATACAGGTCTGAAGTCCTGCAGCATCCGAATCTGGACATATGGCTTCACCAGAACCGTAGAAAGATACATTATTATTATTATTATATTTAATCAAATAAATAAAAAATAAATAATAAATTGTAATATTTTAATTAATTAATTAAATTATTTATTTTAATATTTAATTATAAATACAATTATAAACAAACTAATTCACCTGGTTTTTAAACGGGGTTTGGCGCGTCACCGCGAGCTCCAGGGAAAACAGGTTCCTTTATAGCTTTAGAGGGGATTGTGTTACCTGTACAGGTGAGTGACTGCAAACATCTGTCTGCAGCTGTTCTCTAGTTTAAGTTGAGTTAAGTGAAGGTAACAGACTAGTTACCTGTTAAAGGTTAAAGGTAATAAAGGTAAAAGGTACCTTGAGAGGCGCCTGCAGCAGCTTGTGTATCCCGGAGATCTGCTCGCTGAGCGGCCGGTCCTCCTCCACGCTGACCGGAGGAGGTCTCCTGGGTTCGGGGAAGTTGGTGCAGATGAACGGATCCTGGTCCTCCAGGAACTGGACCCGGCAGAGGATGGAGGCCATGGCCGAGGAGGGAGACCCGAGGGCGGCTATAGGAGTCCGTGTGAGTCCGTCCAGCTCCGGAAGATCCTTCTAATGAGGACAACCAGCCGGTCCTCCCGCTGCTGCTGCTGATCCCGGTACCGGACAGTCAAGCTGCTGCAGGTATAACGGGCACTTCCGGGAACACCTTTCAAAATAAATGATTTTTTTTTTTTTTAATACTAAATACTTTCTAATGAAGTCATTTATTATATTAAACTGAACCGTCAACTGAATAAATAGAATATGA
>JAUPFX010000002.1:42164020-42171520 GCA_036937225.1 Sebastes paucispinis
ACCGGGACGCCACCAGTTCAACCACAGCCTCCTGTACTGGTGACCACGCCGTTCCACCGGGACGCCACCAGTTCAACCACAGCCTCCTGTACTGGTTACCACGCCGTCCCACCAGGACGCCACTGGGACGCCACTGGGACGCCACTGGGACGCCACCAGTTCAACCACAACCTCCTGTACTGGTGACCACGCCGTCCCAGAGGACACGTCCTGTTTGACTTCATTATCAACGCGTGACTGACGCAGCAGTTTCTGCTCTTCCGGCTCAACACGTACGTTCAGTTTCTGATGTTCATTTATCACCTCCTTGTTTCCTCTCCTCCCTCACTACCTCCTCTTATCTCCTATCGTATGAGGGGACATGGTAGGAAGGAAAAGACAGGAGGAGACAGGAAAGGGAAGGAAAGGAGGAAGTATTAAATGCTTCACGTTGGCGTGCTGCAGAGCCTCAGGTATCCCATCATGCCTCTGGCTGTCTCTTCCTGTTTCCTGGTCTCTCTGCAGGCGTCACGCTGACCTTTGCTCTACATGTGTCCCGACCCGGCGTTATCGGCGCTCTGCTGATACGATCCTGAACCAACAGACGGTATCAGCCCTATCGCTGACCGCTGACACCTGGGCAGGTGTCCAGGTGTGTCAGCAGGGCGGGGCCACAGACCTGCAGAACGCTGAGTCATTCTCTCTGTCGGTGCAGCCGAGGACGCTCCGTTGACTTCACATCGTCCTGTTTGTTCAGTTTGTTTGATTTGACGTCATCAGTGATTCTGGAGCAGCTGAGTGTCCTCGAACGCCCCACAGACCAGTTCAACAGGAAGATGATGTAACTCCAGGTGCTTTAAAAGGTTCTAGTGGACAATGAGGAGGTTAGAGAGGGATTTTAGGTGGTTCTAGGGCCATTGAGGAGGGTCTGGAAGTCCTTCAGAAGGTTCTTTTGGTCATAGAAAAGGTTCTAGAGGTCCTTTAGGATGTTCTAGAGTCATTGTTTATGGAGATTCTTCAGTCATTGAGGAACTTCTAGTGTTCCTTCAGGAGGTTCTTGTGGTGATTGATGAGTTCTGGAGATCTTTTAGGAGGTTCTATGGGTCTTTTAGATTGTTCTAGTGTTCCTATAGGACGTTCTATCGGTCACTGAGAAGGGTGTAGGGGTCTGAGGGATCCATTAGGTGGTTCTAGAGGTCAGGTTCAAGGGTTCCATTAGGTGGTTCTAGAGGTCAGGTTCAAGGGTTCCATTAGGTGGTTCTAGAGGTCAGGTTCAAGGGTTCCATTAGGTGTTTGGAGTGTTGGAGATTATAGAAGAATTTTAGGTGGTTCTAGTTTTTTTTTTTGTGGCTGTTCTAGGTATATTGAGGAGAGTCTGGAAGTCCTTCAGAAGGTTCTTTTAGTCATAGAAAAGGTTCTAGAGGTCCTTTAGGATGTTCTAGCGTCATTGTTTGTGGAGATTCTTTAGGAGCTTTATTTGGTCATTGAGGAATTTCTAGTGTTCCTTCAGGAGGTTCTTGTGGTGATTGATGAGCTCTGGAGGTTCTAGGGTCAATGAGGAGGTTCTAGTGTTCCTTCAGGAGGTTCCTGTGGTGATTGATGAGCTCTGGAGGTTCTAGGGTCATTGAGGAGGTTCTAGTGTTCCTTCAGGAGGTTCTTGTGGTGATTGATGAGCTCTGGAGGTTCTAGGGTCATTGAGGAGGTTCTAGTGTTCCTTCAGGAGGTTCCTGTGGTGATTGATGAGCTCTGGAGGTTCTAGGGTCATTGAGGAGGTTCAAGTGTTTACTGGGAAGGTATTCAGGTCCTTTAGTAGCAGGTGCTGTCGGTTCTTCCTGTAGAGTTCCACACAGTCGGAGAAGAGGAACCTTAAAAACTCACTTTACGTACTCTGTCACCAGTTTGTATAAATAAGTAAACGATAGAAGAACCCGTCTGTTAAAATGAGTCAAAGAGACGTGGAACATGATGCGTCTGAGGTCAGAGGACATTTAGACTTCTATAGTGCACCAGGACGTCCACAGTGACGAGGTCAGAGGTCAGAGGTCACGGCACAGAGAGCAGAAGAACCAGGATGTTGAAGGTCACTAAGCAGAGACGGAGCAGCTTCATTAACCTCCAGCATCCATCGAGCTGAGCCAGCAGTTTCAGCCAAATCAGCCCTGGAGCCGTGAACTCGCCAGCTGTTTCACAACCGCTGCATCGGTCCGGTTTCTAGAGAGAACACAGAGACAGAAATAGACTCCGAGAGATCAGATAAACTGAGCTCAGCGTCATTATGCAAACTCTGTGTGGGGAGGACGAGACGAGTGATGGACGGCCTGCGAACTCTGGACAGAGACCCCCACGACCATCACCCTCTCCCCCGTAAGACCAGGACCTCCTCCCCATCCTCCCCCACAGTACAGTCCATAAGACCAGGATCTCCTCCCCATCCTCCCCCCACAGTACGGTCCATAAGACCAGGACCTCCTCCCCATCCTCCCCCCACAGTACGGTCCATAAGACCAGGACCTCCTCCCCATCCTCCCCCACAGTACGGTCCATAAGACCAGGACCTCCTCCCCATCCTCCCCCCACAGTACGGTCCATAAGACCAGGACCTCCTCCCCATCCTCCCCCCACAGTACGGTCCATAAGACCAGGACCTCCTCCCCATCCTCCCCCCACAGTACGGTCCATAAGACCAGGACCTCCTCCCCATCCTCCCCCCACAGTACGGTCCATAAGACCAGGACCTCCTCCCCATCCTCCCCCCACAGTACGGTCCATAAGACCAGGACCTCCTCCCCATCCTCCCCCCACAGTACGGTCCATAAGACCAGGACCTCCTCCCCATCCTCCCCCCACAGTACGGTCCATAAGACCAGGACCTCCTCCCCATCCTCCCCCACAGTACGGTCCATAAGACCAGGACCTCCTCCCCATCCTCCCCCACAGTACGGTCCATAAGACCAGGATCTCCTCCCCATCCTCCCCCCACAGTACGGTCCATAAGACCAGGACCTCCTCCCCATCCTCCCCCCACAGTACGGTCCATAAGACCAGGATCTCCTCCCCATCCTCCCCCCACAGTACGGTCCATAAGACCAGGACCTCCTCCCCATCCTCCCCCACAGTACGGTCCATAAGACCAGGATCTCCTCCCCATCCTCCCCCCACAGTACGGTCCATAAGACCAGGACCTCCTCCCCATCCTCCCCCCACAGTACAGTCCATAAGACCAGGACCTCTAACGTACCCCTCTAACGTACCTCTCTAGTGTTACTGTTGAATGGGCCAGGGATGGCATGTCAATATATGCTAGTTACCTGCATAGTGTCCCTTCAAAATAAACTTCACAGGAAGTGAAGATTAGGCAACACAACCACTTAGGGGTTAAGAAACGGTCGTGGTTGACGTTTACTTCACTGACTAACGACTCACGGGACTGACGATACCGACGAGTCACATGTTTAAAGACTGACGTGACAAAAATAAGTTATTTTTAGCCTCACACGGGGCACCAACATGGGTCTCCTGGTTGAAAGTCTTGTGTTTGATTGACCCGTCCACCTCCCCTCCCTACGCCCTGAACGGACTCTATTAATACTACGTCACTGCTCCGACCACCGTATAACGCTGCGGGTGGGTTTACATTGGAAATAGTTGAAAGCCGGTTCGTTACATACTGTTGCTGAAGGGTGCCGTGAGAACCAGTTGGATTGGCTGCAGCTCGGTGCTGACCAAACGGTGGAATTTGATGAGTTGGGATTGAGAACAGGTTCAGGTAAAGATGGTGGTTTGGGTTAAAATAACTCCAGAAATTCTGTAACTGAAGTACAGAAGTTACGTGACAAATAAATCAACGTTGACCTTTGGCCTCACACCAATAGTGGTCTCCTGGTGAAAGTCTGGTGTTTTTAGACCCACCCATCCACCCGACCTCCTCCCTACACGCCGTTCACCACTCTCTATACTTCCTGGTTCATGATTATGTTAATTACACACAAACTGATTTTGTGATATATATATATATATATGAATTACAGTGCATCACGTTTAGTATGTATAGCTACGAACGGTGGAGGAGAACAGCCCGAAGGCATATAAATGCCACGATAACGTGTGCGATTAGATTAGTACGCCTTTCTTGGTTTCTGCATGTCATGTGTACGACATGTATCCTGTACTGACTGCAATGTAAACGCATCCGCTTATAAATGCTACGATGAGAGTTAGTGACGTAGAATAAAATGCAAGAAAGGTCCAACAAACATCAGACTTTTAACCAGGAGACCGCTGTTGACCGGTGTTTTGTTTTGTAAGTTACGTCAGTGATGTTTGTGACGTGTTTTCTGTAGTTGTTTCCGTACATGTTTTACTTAGTTTACGTACTTATTTTAAGCCCAACCGTGATGTTTTCCCTTACCTTATCTAAGTGGTTTAACTCTGGACTTTTGCGTGGCGTACAAATGACACATGAAAATGCTAAAATGCGTCCTCATGACACACGGACTGTTGGTGGTATTTATACGCCTTCCTGTGAGACCGGGTTGGGTTTTTTCAGTGATTGACCTTTCAGAGTTTTCACAAAGGATTCAAACGGCCCTCCTACACATGACTGATCGACAGAGACGATGCAGCGTGAACGCCAACATTACTGAACTTTACCTGCGCGGTGGCGTCACGTCAGAAACACTGAGACAACCTGTGTTAGTGTCTGTTCAGTTGATTTATCCCTTCACACACACACACACACACACACACACCCAAGGTTTAACCTCCAGTATCGGCTCACATCATACCAGTGAGTGTGTGTGTGTGTGATTGACAGCTGTGTTTGAACGGCGAACACGCTGCCGTTGAACCGCAGAGAGTCGTCTTTCCAGCGCGTCGTCGTGCAGCGTTCACTCCTCTGAGCCGGTAACCAGATCCGGTCCGACCTGAGCCAACAGCATAAACACAGAGCCGGTCTGATGAGTGTGAACCTGCAGCTGGTCTGAGGCCAGCTACCAGGTATGCTCTGGCTGCAGCGCTAAAACAACAGCGGGTGACAGACGGCGGCATTCATGGCTCTGTGCTGTAAATCTGTCCGTCAACAGAACCGCTGTTGATGAAAACACGGACCAGTGCAGACTGGCAGCGGCTCACACAGGTGAGTCTGCGTCCCCCTGCAGGTGTGCTCCTCTGTTGCCTTAACGGCCCGATGACAAACATCAAAGCTTATAAATCATTAGCACATTCATTAGTGTAATTATTGTCAACAACTCCGGGTGAGGGAGGCGTCCTCGGAGACAGACCGAAGGACACTCCTGAAGACGCCCACATGGTGTCTGCAGGTGTTTACCTCTGAGGAGAGAAGACTCCCCACTAGGCGGTAGTGCTACGCTAGGCGTGGCTCGACACAGAGTACTGTGACCTCTGACCTTTCAAAGCACAACCAATGAGATAACTGCTGGAGCTGTTGTTGTTGTTGTTGTTGTTGTTGCTGTTGTTGTTGTTGTTGTTGTTGTTGTTGTTGTTGCTGTTGCTGTTGCTGTTGCTGTTGTTGCTGTTGTTGTTGTTGTTGTTGCTGTTGTTGTTGTTGTTGCTGTTGCTGTTGTTGTTGTTGCTGTTGTTGTTGTTGCTGTTGTTGTTGTTGTTGTTGTTGCTGTTGCTGTTGTTGTTGTTGTTGCTGTTGTTGTTGTTGTTGTTGTTGCTGTTGTTGTTGTTGTTGTTGTTGTTGTTGCTGTTGCTGTTGTTGTTGTTGTTGTTGCTGTTGTTGTTGTTGTTGTTGTTGTTGTTGTTGTTGTTGTTGCTGCCTGGAAACAGTGAAAATTTTATACCAGCTGTGCTTCTGCAGCAAACATCATATACTGATAAGAAGTGAAGTCAAGAGTTGGTTCCAGCAGCAGAGCTACACTTCCACCATGTTGGACTGAAAGGGACAACCAGACGCCAGTAACACGTCCTCCTACAAAGAGACGACCAGACGCCAGTAACACGTCCTCCTACAAAGAGACGACCAGACGCCAGTAACACGTCCTCCTACAAAGAGACGACCAGACGCCAGTAACACGTCCTCCTACAAAGAGACGACCAGACGCCAGTAACACGTCCTCCTACAAAGAGACGACCAGACGCCAGTAACACGTCCTCCTACAAAGAGACGACCAGACGCCAGTAACACGTCCTCCTACAAAGAGACGCCCAGACGCCAGTAACACGTCCTCCTACAAAGAGACGCCCAGACGCCAGTAACACGTCCTCCTACAAAGAGACGACCAGAAGCCAGTCACACGTCCTCCTACAAAGAGACGACCAGAAGCCAGTCACACGTCCTCCTACAAAGAGACGACTAGACGCCAGTAACACGTCCTCCTACAAAGAGACGACTAGACGCCAGTAACACGTCCTCCTACAAAGAGACGCCCAGACGCCAGTAACACGTCCTCCTACAAAGAGACGCCCAGACGCCAGTAACACGTCCTCCTACAAAGAGACGCCCAGACGCCAGTAACACGTCCTCCTACAAAGAGACGCCCAGACGCCAGTCACACGTCCTCCTACAAAGAGACGCCCAGACGCCAGTAACACGTCCTCCTACAAAGAGACGCCCAGACGCCAGTAACACGTCCTCCTACAAAGAGACGACTAGACGCCAGTAACACGTCCTCCTACAAAGAGACGCCCAGACGCCAGTAACACGTCCTCCTACAAAGAGACGACTAGACGCCAGTAACACGTCCTCCTACAAAGAGACGACCAGACGCCAGTAACACGTCCTCCTACAAAGAGACGACTAAAGTAGAACTACATTATTTATATTCTATTGTCACATTTAATGTCTCTACTGAAACGTCCTGAGTTGAACTATAAAATATTATTAATATAATAAATGTATTCAGTCCAAAATGGCGGCAGCGGCTGTTGTCAGAAGAACACCAGAGTTTCGTCTCTTTGCTGCAATGTAGAACTGCAGCACGTTTGAGACGTCCACTAGGGATGTCTATAATTAACAGTTTAACCGACATTAAGCATTTTAACCGATTAACGCTATCGGTGGACTAACTGGAGACAGTGAACGCAGCATCGTAGCTGCTAAGTTAACGCTCCCGGACGGTGAACTGGAGACAGTGAACGCAGCATCGTGATGAGGTGGAGTTAGGGGGGCGGAGGGGTCGATGTGTCGGCGAGGTATTCAGGTGATTGATTTGTGTTCGTCAGTGACATCATGAGAAGATGCTGCGGTGCGGCGGAGAGCTGATACGAGCAGCAACACGTCTGTTTCTGTTTTATAGTTTTATTATTCACACCTCAGGCCTGAACACACACACACTCACACACACACTCACGCACACAAAACACGCACGCACACACACTCACACACACACTCACACACACAAAACACGCACGCACACACACACTCACACGCACACTCACACACGCACACACAAAACACGCACGCACACACACTCACACACATACACACACTCACATGCACGCACACACACACTCACACACATACACACACTCACTCACACACACACACACACACACACA
>JAUPFX010000002.1:42176520-42203015 GCA_036937225.1 Sebastes paucispinis
GTATAGAGAGCAGTGAACGGCGTGTAGGGAGGAGGTCGGGGTGAAGGGCATGTAGGGAGGAGGTCGGGGTGGACGGCGTGTAGGGAGGAGGTCGGGGTGGACGGCGTGTAGGGAGGAGGTCCGGGTGAAGGGCGTGTAGGGAGGAGGTCGGGGTGAAGGGCATGTAGGGAGGAGGTCGGGGTGGACGGCGTGTAGGGAGGAGGTCGGGGTGGACGGCGTGTAGGGAGGAGGTCCGGGTGAAGGGCGTGTAGGGAGGAGGTCGGGGTGGACGGCGTGTAGGGAGGAGGTCGGGGTGGACGGCGTGTAGGGAGGAGGTCCGGGTGAAGGGCGTGTAGGGAGGAGGTCGGGGTGGACGGCGTGTAGGGAGGAGGTCGGGGTGGACGGCGTGTAGGGAGGAGGTCGGGGTGAAGGGCGTGTAGGGAGGAGGTCGGGGTGGACGGCGTGTAGGGAGGAGGTCGGGGCGGAGGGCGTGTAGGGAGGAGGTCGGGGTGAAGGGCGTGTAGGGAGGAGGTCGGGGTGAAGGGCGTGTAGGGAGGAGGTCGGGGTGGACGGCGTGTAGGGAGGAGGTCGGGGTGGACGGCGTGTAGGGAGGAGGTCGGGGTGAAGGGCGTGTAGGGAGGAGGTCGGGGTGGACGGCGTGTAGGGAGGAGGTCGGGGTGGATGGGTGGGTCTAAAAACACCAGACTGTCACCAGGAGAACACTATGGTGCCCCGTGTGAGGCCAGAAGTCAATGCTGATTCATCTGTAACTTCTGTACTTCAGTTACATCACTTCTTGAGTTATTTTAACCCAAACCACCATCTTTAACTAAACCTTACTAAGTAGTTTTATTTTGAAAAGACTGGAGCGGAAACATGCGTCACGTGTTGCTGGACAGTCATAGGAAAACGAACTGAAAATACGTTGTTGAAAATCGTGCTGAGCGCCACGAAAGAAGAGTGAAATTCATGTCTGTCGGTGGTCTAACTTGAGTCAGTCTAGGGTCCTTAAGGTGAAAAGGTGTGTGTTAAAACACGGAGATGTTTAATGACCTCATCGGCCTTCCATAGGGGTGACAGCGGCGGTCACGCCACCAGAGAGCATCTAAATGTCCTCCAGTCTATGCTCTGATCGTGATGAATGAAGTGTTCCCAGCAGACTGTTCCAGCAGACACAGCAGTTATAAAAGGGACTGATTCCAGTTTAATGGTGACAAAGGTCAGACAGTGTGGTATGATGAGGACGTGCCGCGCTCGTATCGCCGCCGCTCCTCCAGCCAAGTTCTCTGATAAGAAGGAGCAGAACTGAGAGTGAGCAGATCAGCCTGAGATTAGTCTTATCTGCGACCATCAGCTGATGTTTAATATGTGAGCTGTGGTGATGAAAGAGAGACGAGAGGACTCGTTGAGCAACGCTGTCGGCCTTTCAACCCGCTGCCAAACATGAATGCCAAAAAGGGTTTCATAACCACACCGGACCGCAGCTGATAGCTCACAGAGGCTGCAAGATGATAACGTACGTTAGAGGAACGTTACAGGAACGCTCTCTGAACAACTCTCTCTGAACAACTCTCTCTGAACAACTCTCTGAACACTCTCTGAGCAACGCTCTCTGAACGCTCTCTAACCACTCTCTGAACACCGCTCTCTGAACACCGCTCTCTGAACGCTCTCTGAGCAACGCTCTCTGAACGCTCTCTGAACACTCTCTGAACACCGCTCTCTGAACACCGCTCTCTGAACGCTCTCTGAGCAACGCTCTCTGAACGCTCTCTGAACACTCTCTGAACGCTCTCTGAGCAACGCTCTCTGAACGCTCTCTGAACGCTCTCTGAACACCGCTCTCTGAACACCGCTCTCTGAACACCGCTCTCTGAACGCTCTCTGAGCAAGGCTCTCTGAACACTCTCTGAACGCTCTCTGAACACTCTCTGAACACCGCTCTCTGAACGCTCTCTGAGCAACGCTCTCTGAGCAACGCTCTCTGAGCAACGCTCTCTGAGCAACGCTCTCTGAACACTCTCTGAACGCTCTCTGAACACTGCTCTCTGAACGCTCTCTGAACACCGCTCTCTGAACACTCTCTGAACACTCTCTGAACGCTCTCTGAACACTCTCTGAACGCTCTCTGAACAATGCTCTCTGAACACTCTCTGAACGCTCTCTGAACACTGCTCTCTGAACGCTCTCTGAACACCGCTCTCTGAGCAATGCTCTCTGAGCAATGCTCTCTGAACACTCTCTGAACACTCTCTGAACGCTCTCTGAGCAACGCTCTCTGAACGCTCTCTGAGCAACGCTCTCTGAACGCTCTCTGAACACTCTCTGAACGCTCTCTGAGCAACGCTCTCTGAACGCTCTCTGAACACTCTCTGAACAATGCTCTCTGAACACTCTCTGAACGCTCTCTGAACACTGCTCTCTGAACGCTCTCTGAACGCTCTCTGAACACTCTCTGAACAATACTCTCTGAACACTCTCTGAACGCTCTCTGAACGCTCTCTGAACGCTCTCTGAACACTCTCTGAACAATACTCTCTGAACACTCTCTGAACGTTCTCTGAACGCTCTCTGAACGCTCTCTGAACAATGCTCTCTGAACACTCTCTGAACGCTCTCTGAACGCTCTCTGAACAATGCTCTCTGAACGCTCTCTGAACGCTCTCTGAACAATGCTCTCTGAACGCTCTCTGAACGCTCTCTGAACGCTCTGAACAATGCTCTCTGAACGCTCTCTGAACACTCTCTGAACGCTCTCTGAGCAACGCTCTCTGAACGCTCTCTGAACACTCTCTGAACAATGCTCTCTGAACACTCTCTGAACGCTCTCTGAACACTGCTCTCTGAACGCTCTCTGAACGCTCTCTGAACACTCTCTGAACAATACTCTCTGAACACTCTCTGAACGCTCTCTGAACGCTCTCTGAACGCTCTCTGAACACTCTCTGAACAATACTCTCTGAACACTCTCTGAACGTTCTCTGAACGCTCTCTGAACGCTCTCTGAACAATGCTCTCTGAACACTCTCTGAACGCTCTCTGAACGCTCTCTGAACAATGCTCTCTGAACGCTCTCTGAACGCTCTCTGAACAATGCTCTCTGAACGCTCTCTGAACGCTCTCTGAACGCTCTGAACAATGCTCTCTGAACGCTCTCTGAACACTCTCTGAACGCTCTCTGAGCAACGCTCTCTGAACGCTCTCTGAACACTCTCTGAACAATGCTCTCTGAACACTCTCTGAACGCTCTCTGAACACTGCTCTCTGAACGCTCTCTGAACGCTCTCTGAACACTCTCTGAACAATACTCTCTGAACACTCTCTGAACGCTCTCTGAACGCTCTCTGAACGCTCTCTGAACGCTCTCTGAACGCTCTCTGAACAATACTCTCTGAACACTCTCTGAACGCTCTCTGAACGCTCTCTGAACGCTCTCTGAACAATGCTCTCTGAACACTCTCTGAACGCTCTCTGAACGCTCTCTGAACAATGCTCTCTGAACGCTCTCTGAACGCTCTCTGAACGCTCTCTGAACAATGCTCTGAACGCTCTCTGAACGCTCTCTGAACAATGCTCTCTGAACGCTCTCTGAACGCTCTCTGAACAATGCTCTCTGAACGCTCTCTGAACGCTCTCTGAACGCTCTCTGAACAATGCTCTCTGAACGCTCTCTGAACGCTCTCTGAACACTCTCTGAATGCTCTCTGAACGCTCTCTGAACGCTCTCTGAACACTCTCTGAATGCTCTCTGAATGCTCTCTGAACACTGCTCTCTGAATGCTCTCTGCAGTGATGCGTTCACTGCCTGCACTGAAAAACAGTTAATAACTGTGAACCAATCAGCAACAGCTTCACCCTGTCTGAAATTCATGTGTCTGTGAGAGGACTCTACTTGGACGTCCTCCATTCCTCCATCCCTCCTCCAATCTGCTGACTCGTCGGGGTCATCACCATCTCAGGCAGACGGCCAACCTGATTGGCTCAGCCACGCCGACCACCCCGACCCCCCCGACCCCCCCGACACCCCCGAGACTCTGAGGTAACATTTAGTCTCCACTTTACTGAACTCGTCCTGATGTGAAGCAGGACAGACAGACAGACGAGCGGAGGACACGTGAACGGCACGCTCAAGGGTTGCTCAAAGGTCCCCGGGCAGCCGTCCTCCTCCAGCAGACAGAGCAGCAGACCCACTGATCTCTGAGGCTGCACAGCTGGACAGATACAGATGTAGTACCTCCACCCACAGTCTCCAGGCCTCAGGGACTGGTACTGAGGTCCCTGAGGTCCAGGTCCAGGTCCAGGTCCAGGTCCAGGTCCAGGACCAGGACCAGGTCAAGTCCTCAATTAGGGACCTCAATGGGAGCTCCATCCCAAACCAGTTAGTCTGGTCTGAAACTGAACAATAAAACATTCTGTCATCCTCCAGCTCTGATGATTTACTGGGACATTTAGTACTTGTTGAGCTCATCTGTCTCTGTCCCTGTCTCTGTCTCTGTCTCTGTCCCTGTCTCTGTCTCTGTCTCTGTCTCTGTCTCCGTCCCTGTCTCTGTCCCTGTCTCTGTCTCTGTCTCCGTCCCTGTCTCTGTCTCTGTCTCCGTCCCTGTCTCTGTCCCTGTCTCTGTCCCTGTTTCTGTTTCTGTCCCTGTTTCTGTCCCTGTCCCTGTCTCTGTCCCCGTCTCTGTCTCTGTCTCTGTCCCTGTTTCTGTTTCTGTCCCTGTTTCTGTCCCTGTCCCTGTCTCTGTCCCCGTCTCTGTCTCTGTCTCTGTCTCTGTCTCCGTCCCTGTCTCCGCCTCCTGAACCTGAACTCCTGTTGAGATGATTTGAATCTTCTCTTCGATGAACTGATGGATTTATGAGCTGCAGTTCCAGTCTGAGTTGGTCCTCGTCCTCGTCCTCGTCATCGTCCTCGTCCTTGTCCTCCAGCTCTGACATCATCCGTCCTGAGAGAGACGGCTACCTGATGCTAACGTACGCTGCAGCGCTGCCAGGCCGCAGACGCTGAGTTATGGTTCGCTTTAATCCCACGCAAACTGAAGCAATTAGCTCTCATCCCATAATTCATCTGGGAGTGTTTAACAGCCGGTCCCGGTCCCGGTCCTGGTCCCAGAGCAGAGAGGGGCTAATGACTCAGAGTCTGGATCCTCCTGAACACCTGGACCACACAGGTAACAGGTCCACATGAGTCCACATCAAACCAACCAATCAGGAGCCGGAGGGTTGTTGTGTTCCGTCAGCGGAGCGCCGTGCGTTCTCCGTGTTCACAACCAGCTGGAACGCCTCTAATGAAGTTCTACTGAAACTTCTGAACCGATAGAAACACAGAGAACATGTCTGAGGACTGAGGGGGGGGGACGTCCTGAGAGATAAGGGACCCAGTGCGGTGTGGACTCAGTGACCTTGCTACTGGGTTCTGAACTGGGCTGAAGGTCAAACTGTTTCTCAGATGGAGCTGACTGCTGACCTTTGACCTCGACACCTCCTAACAGGGACGGGGCTTTAGTTAATGAGTCATCCAAGAGGGACGTTAGAGACATTTAGAGACATTTAGAGACATTTAGAGACATTTAGAGGCTAATTATGGGACATCTGTCTCCTTTATATGATCTCTACGACAACCAGCTCCCAAACCGTGGTCCGGGGGCCTGTTGGGGGCCTGTTGGAGGCCTGTCGGGGGCCTGTCGGGGGCCTGTAGGGGGCCTGTAGGGGGCCGGTCGGGGGCCTGTAGGGGGCCTGTAGGGGGCCGGTCGGGGGCCTGTAGGGGGCCTGTAGGAGGCCTGTCGGGGCCCTGTAGGGGGCCTGTCGGCGGCCTGTCGAGGGCCTGTCGGGGGCCGGCTGGGGGCCTGTCGGGGGCCGGTTGGAGGCCTGTCGGGGGCCTGTAGGGGGCCTGTAGGGGGCCTGTCGGAGGCCTGTCGGAGGCCTGTCGGGGGACCGTAGGGGGCCTGTAGGGGGCCTGTCGGAGGCCTGTCGGGGGCCTGTCGGGGGCCTGTCGGGGGCCTGTAGGGGGCCTGTAGGGGGCCTGTCGGAGGCCTGTCGGAGGCCTGTCGGAGGCCTGTCGGGGGACCGTAGGGGGCCTGTAGGGGGCCTGTCGGAGGCCTGTCGGGGGCCTGTCGGGGGCCTGTCGGGGGCCTGTAGGGGGCCTGTAGGGGGCCTGTCGGAGGCCTGTCGGGGGCCTGTCGGGGGCCTGTAGGGGGCCTGTAGGGGGCCTGTCGGAGGCCTGTCGGGGGCCTGTTGGGGGCCTGTAGGGGGCCTGTAGGGGGCCTGTCGGGGGCCTGTAGGGGGCCGGTCGGGAGCCTGTAGGGGCCCTGTCGGGGGCCTGTAAGGGGCCTGTCGGAGGCCTGTAGAGGGCCTGTAGGGGGCCTGTAGGAGGCCGGTCGGGGGCCTGTAGGGGGCCTGTAGGAGGCCTGTCGGGGCCCTGTAGGGGGCCTGTCGGCGGCCTGTCGAGGGCCTGTCGGGGGCCGGCTGGGGGCCTGTCGGGGGCCGGTTGGGGGCCTGTCGGGGGCCTGTAGGGGGCCTGTAGGGGGCCTGTCGGGGGCCGGTTGGGGGCCTGTCGGGGGCCGGTTGGGGGCCTGTCGGGGGCCGGTCAGTGGCCTGTCGGGGGCCGGTCGGTGGCCTGTAGGGGGCCTGTCGGGGGCCTGTCTGGGGCCTTCCGGGGGCCTGTCTGGGGTTTTCCGGGGGCCTGTCGGGGGCCTGTCTGGGGCCGGTTGGGGACCTGTCGGGGGCCTGTAGGGGGCCTGTAGGGGGCCTGTCAAGGGCCCGTCGGGGGCCTATAGGGGGCACGTCGGGGGCCCGTCGGGGGCCTGTAGGGGGCCTGTCGAGGGCCTGTCGGGGGCCAGTCGGGGGCCTGTTGGGGGCCTGTTGGGGGCCAGTCGAACGCCTGTTGGGGGCCTGTAGGGGGCCTGTCGGGGGCCTGTCGGGGGCCAGTCGGGGGCCTGTCGGGGGCCTGTCGGGGGCCTTCCGGGGGCCTTCCGGAGGCCTGTCGGGGGCCTTCCGGGGGCCGGTCGGGGGCCTGTCGGGGGCCTGTCGGGGGGTCTCCTAGAGAGGTTTCTCTCTGGATCTGGACCACCTCCCCTCAGCCTCCATCCCAGGCTGCGATGAACAGCTGAATGTTAAAAAGATCAATCTTAATAAAGACTTCATAAACTAAACTTCTCCGGTGTCTCTTCCTCCGGTCAACTCCGTGTTTCGTTCTTTGTGTTTTAGACTAAAGGTTTAGACGTCAGACTGGACTCTCAGTTATCTGATCATAATAATTAATAAACTCTACTTGAACATGATTTATGGCTTTATTATCACCCTGAAGCCTTTCATTACATCCATACTCAGAGTATTACTGTAATAAACGCAGCCGGTGATGTCACAGAGCCGAGAGCTGATTGGCCCTCGTTGATCTGGTGACCCGGGTCTACCTGCCCTCAGGTGAGACGGACAGAAGTAGGTCAGTGTCTCTTTATCTCTGTGTAAAGACTGTCCGTCTTATCAGCGATACAGCACACAGAGAACACAAAGCAGCGGTGCGGCGTGCTGCATTGTCCACCTGACGGCCTTTGTGTGAGTATCCAGGTCACGGCGGCGCTATCTGTAGTTTAATATTTAGACTGCAGAGACCAGGACCGCCCTGAATAGACTAGGACGGCCCCGAATAGACCAGGACGGCCCTGAATAGACCAGGACGGCCCTGAATAGACCAGGATGGCCCTGAATAGACCAGGACCTCTGGTTACTCTGTTTACTCAGATTAATGAATCTCTCTCACGCCTGCTGCCTCACACTGAACACCGAACCCAGTCTCCAGGTGAGGCGTTCAGGTAACACCAGATCAAAGTGACCATAACGTCCTGCTGGTCCGACTGGGAGACTGGACCTGGACCCTCAGAGATAAAGGGGTTCAATCAGATCTTCAGGACAGGAACTGGTCTAACTGGTAAGCGTGCATCATGGAGGAGTTCCACAGGGCTCCGTCCTCGGTCCTCTTCTGTTTCACACTGACGTGCTTTCATTAGTAGTAATGAATGAACGGAGGTCAACGGAGAGAGAGGATGATTTATTTGATTACAGTCAAAAAGTCTCGAAGCAGAGAGACGGAACTCTGCTGCTTTGTTGACAACACACGCCATTTTGGACTGAAACCACCACTGAGTGTGTGTCCATGGACGTATAAAGAGACGTCTGTAATTCAGAGGATAGAAGTCAACTTCCCAGTAGGAACACTTAAATATCCTCATTGATATCATGATATCCATTTTTTACTTTTTTAAAACTTTTTTTCGAACAATTTCCAGACATTTTTCAGACTTTTTCTGACATATTTTAAAAACTTTTTAAAAAAAAAATGTCAGACTTTGTTTCTGACTGTTTCGCACATTTATAATTTTTTTTTATTTTTTGGACCTTTTTCTGACATTTTTAAAAACTTTTTTTTTTTACATTTTTTAGACTTTTTCTGACATTTTTCAAGATTTTTTAAAACTTTTTTTAGGACTTCTTTTTCGGACATTTTTCGGACATTTTTCGGACATTTTTCGACATTTTCTAAACTTTTTTTCGGACAGTTTTTGGACTTTTTGGGTAATTTTTTTAGACATTTTTTAAACTTTTTTGGACTTTTTCTGACATTTTTAAAAACTTTTGAAAAAAAATGTCAGACTTTGTTTCTGACTGTTTCGCACATTTATAGATTTTTTTAATTTTTTGGACATTTTTTGGACATTTTTCAGACGTTTTCGGACATTTTTTGGACATTTTTCAGACTTTTTCTGACATTTTTTTAATCTTTTTTTAAACTTTTTTTAGGACATTTTATGGATATTTGTTGGACATTTTTTGGACCTTTTCGTAATTTTTTTAGACATTTTTTAAACTTTTTTGGACTTGTTCTGACATTTTTTTAAAACTTTTTTTTCGATTTTTTCAGACTTTGCTTCTGACTGTTTCGTACATTTATAAATGACTTTTTTTACATTTTTTTTTACATTTTATAGACTTTTTCTGACATTTTTCAACATTTTTTAAAACTTTTTTTAGGACTTCTTTTTCGGACATTTTTCGGACATTTTTCGACATTTTCTAAACTTTTTTTTCGGACAGTTTTTGGACTTTTTGGGACATTTTTTTAGGAAATTTTTCGGATATTTGTTGGACATTTTTTTGGACCTTTTCGTAATTTTTTTAGACATTTTTTAAACTTTTTTGGACTTTTTCTGACATTTTCAAAAACTTTTGAAAAAAAAATTCAGACTTTGTTTCTGACTGTTTCGCACATTTATATATTTTTTTTAATTTTTTTGACATTTTTCAGACTTTTTCTGACATTTTTAAAAACTTTTTTTTCAATTTTTTTCAGACTCTGCTTCTGACTGTTTCGCACATTTACAAAAACTTTTTTTTTTGACATTTTTCAGACTTTTTCTGACATTTTTTAATCTTTTTTTAAACTTTTTTTAAACTTTTTTTAGGACATTTTACGGATATTTGTTGGACATCTTTTGGACCTTTTCATAATTTTTTTAGACATTTTTTAAACTTTTTTGGACTTTTTCTGACATTTTTTAAAAACTTTTTTTTCGATTTTTTTCAGACTTTGTTTCTGACTGTTTCGTACATTTATAAATGACTTTTTCTGAGATTTTTCAAAATTTTTTAAAAACTTTTTTAGGACTTCTTTTTCGGACATTTTTCGGACATTTTTCGACATTTTCTAAACTTTTTTTTCGGACAGTTTTTGGACTTTTTGGGACATTTTTTTAGGAAATTTTTCGGATATTTGTTGGACATTTTTTTTGACCTTTACGTAATTCTTTAGACATTTTTTAAACTTTTTTGGACTTTTTCTGACATCTTTAAAAACTTTTAAAAAAAATGTCAGACTTTGTTTCTGACTGTTTCGCACATTTATAAAAACTTTTATAATTTTTTATAATTTTTTTGACATTTTTCAGACTTTTTCTGACATTTTTAAAAAGTTTTTTTTCAATTTTTTTCAGACTCTGCTTCTGACTGTTTCACACATTTATAAAACCTTTTTTTTTGACATTTTTCAGACTTTTTCTGCCATTTTTCGACATTTTCTAAACTTTTTTTTCAGACAGTTTTTGGACTTTTTGGAACATTGTTTTAGGACGTTTTTCGGATATTTGTTGGACATTTTTTGGACCTTTTCGTGATTTTTTAAGACATCTTAAAAAACCTTTTTAGACTTTTTCTGACATTTTTCAAAACTTTTTTTAGGGCTTGTTTTCGGACATTTTTTCGCTCTCTTTCTGCTCCTCTGGGAAGCAGCCGGACTAAAAGTTTAATAAATAAACCAGTAAATAGTAATAGTAGTATGAATATTTATAATATGTTATTGTTCAACAGGACGTTTCAGTAGAGACATTATATCTGACAATAGAATAGAAATAATGTAGTTCTACTTTAGTACGTCTCTTTTGACTTCACTTATCAGTCCCGTAGTGTTACTATAGAGCTGCTCCTCTGTGATGTGAGGTCAGCGTTAGAGGATGATATCAGAGGATAGAGAGTAGAGGTTGAACTCTGCTGCTCTTCAGTGATGTGAGGTCAGTGTTAGAGGATGATATCAGAGGATAGAGAGTAGAGGTTGAACTGTGCTGAGACACTCGACTCTCTAAAGATTCAATAACTCAGTTTCAGGATGAACTCAAACACTTCCTGTCTCATTTAGCTGAGATCAGCTAATCCAGCTCCCGGAGGACGGAGGAGGACGGAGGAGGAGGAGGAGGAGGAGGAAGAAGTGTCACCTTATGAACGTAGTAACTCAGATTTACAGAGAGATTGGGCCTCGACCAGAGGGAACCCCTCTGCAGGGAAGTATCAACGCGTCCTTTCAAAAGAAAACACCAGCTGATTAGATTTGGACTCAGAGACACGATGAGACACGATGAGACACGATGAGGTCGATGCAGGAGAATATTAAACTGGAAGAGGAAAATGCACAACTGAATATTAGACTCACGGGGTTAAACTGTGATGTATTCATTACACACACACACACACACACACACACACACACACACACAGGCACACACTCAAACATACACACACACTAACTCTGCTGAGGGATTTATGGTCTCGGTTGTTGTCCAGCTCCGTGGAGCAGCGATGAGAAACAGCTGATCACATCCTGAAACATGTCATCTGATCCTGGAGATGATAAAACAGCCAGTTGGTCTCCGGCTTCACTGCTCATCTGTAGAGGTTCTTTACAGGTTCTTTAGAGGTTCTTTAGAGGTTCTTTAGAGGGTCTTTACAGGTTCTTTAGAGGGTCTTTACAGGTTCTTTACAGGTTCTTTAGAGGTTCTTTACAGGGTCTTTACAGGTTTTTTAGAGGTTCTTTAGAGGCTCTGTAGAGGTTCTTTAGAGGTTCTTCACAGGTTCCTTTGAGGTTCTTTAGAGGGTCTGTAGAGGTTTTATCATCGTCAGAGAACTGAACCTGGATCCAAAACCGTCAGAACCTCACAGATGAAACGGTTCACCGTTCACACAGATAATCTCTGACGGGCAACACACACCAGGGAGCATTAGTCTCCGTCTCCATCTTAGTTTTTTGGCGTCTCCATCTTGGTTTTTGGTCGTCTCCATCTTGGTTTCTGGTTGTCTCCATCTTGGTTTCTGGTCGTCTCCATCTTGGTTTCTGGTCGTCTCCATCTTGGTTTTTCGTCGTCTCCATCTTGATTTTTTGGTCGTCTCCATCTTGGTTTTGGTCGTCTCCATCTTGGTTTTTGGTCGTCTCCATCTTGGTTTCTGGTTGTCTCCATCTTGGTTTCTGGTTGTCTCCATCTTGGTTTCTGGTCGTCTCCATCTTGGTTTTTCGTCGTCTCCATCTTGATTTTTTGGCGTCTCCATCTTGGTTTTGGTCGTCTCCATCTTGGTTTCTGGGCGTCTCCATCTTAGTTTTTTGGCGTCTCCTTCTTGGTTTTTAGTCGTCTCCATCTTGGTTTCTGGTCGTCTCCATCTTGGTTTTTGGTCGTCTCCATCTTGGTTTTGGTCGTCTCCATCTTGGTTTTTGGTCGTCTCCATCTTGGTTTCTGGGCGTCTCCTTCTTGGTTTCTGGGCGTCTCCATCTTGGTTTCTGGTCGTCTCCATCTTGGTTTCTGGTCGTCTCCATCTTAGTTTTTTGGCGTCTCCTTCTTGGTTTTTAGTCGTCTCCATCTTGGTTTTGGTCGTCTCCATCTTGGTTTTTGGTCGTCTCCATCTTGGTTTCTGGGCGTCTCCATCTTGGTTTCTGGTCGTCTCCATCTTAGTTTTTTGGCGTCTCCTTCTTGGTTTTTAGTCGTCTCCATCTTGGTTTTTAGTCGTCTCCATCTTGGTTTCTGGTCGTCTCCTTCTTGGTTTTTAGTTGTCTCCATCTTGGTTTTTTGGCGTCTCCTTCTTGGTTTTTAGTCGTCTCCATCTTGGTTTTTTGGCATCTCCTTCTTGGTTTCTGGTCGTCTCCATCTTGGTTTCTGGTCGTCTCCATCTTGGTTTTGGTCGTCTCCATCTTGGTTTTTAGTCGTCTCCATCTTAGTTTTTTGGCGTCTCCTTCTTGGTTTCTGGTCGTCTCCATCTTGGTTTCTGGTCGTCTCCATCTTGGTTTTGGTCGTCTCCATCTTAGTTTTTTGGCGTCTCCATCTTGGTTTTTGGTCGTCTCCATCTTGGTTTCTGGTTGTCTCCATCTTGGTTTCTGGTCGTCTCCATCTTGGTTTTTCGTCGTCTCCATCTTGATTTTTTGGCGTCTCCTTCTTGGTTTTTAGTCATCTCCATCTTGGTTTCTGGTCGTCTCCATCTTGGTTTCTGGTCGTCTCCATCTTGGTTTTGGTCGTCTCCATCTTAGTTTTTTGGCGTCTCCATCTTGGTTTTTCGTCGTCTCCATCTTGATTTTTTGGCGTCTCCATCTTGGTTTTGGTCGTCTCCATCTTGGTTTTTAGTCGTCTCCATCTTGGTTTCTGGTCGTCTCCTTCTTGGTTTTTAGTCGTCTCCATCTTGGTTTCTGGTCGTCTCCATCTTGGTTTTTGGTCGTCTCCATCTTGGTTTTTGGTCGTCTCCATCTTGGTTTCTGGGCGTCTCCATCTTGGTTTCTGGTCGTCTCCATCTTAGTTTTTTGGCGTCTCCTTCTTGGTTTTTAGTTGTCTCCATCTTGGTTTCTGGTCGTCTCCTTCTTGGTTTTTAGTTGTCTCCATCTTGGTTTTTTGGCGTCTCCTTCTTGGTTTTTAGTCGTCTCCATATTGGTTTTTTGGCGTCTCCTTCTTGGTTTCTGGTCGTCTCCATCTTGGTTTCTGGTCGTCTCCATCTTGGTTTTGGTCGTCTCCATCTTAGTTTTTTGGCGTCTCCATCTTGGTTTTTGGTCGTCTCCATCTTGGTTTCTGGTTGTCTCCATCTTGGTTTCTGGTCGTCTCCATCTTGGTTTTTCGTCGTCTCCATCTTGATTTTTTGGCGTCTCCATCTTGTTTTGGTCGTCTCCATCTTGGTTTTTCGTCGTCTCCATCTTGGTTTCTGGGCGTCTCCATCTTGGTTTCTGGTCGTCTCCATCTTGGTTTCTGGTCGTCTCCATCTTAGTTTTTTGGCGTCTCCTTCTTGGTTTTTAGTCGTCTCCATCTTGGTTTTTTGGCGTCTCCTTCTTGGTTTCTGGTCGTCTCCTTCTTGGTTTTTAGTTGTCTCCATCTTGGTTTTTTGGCATCTCCTTCTTGGTTTTTTGGCGTCTCCTTCTTGGTTTCTGGTCGTCTCCATCTTGGTTTTTTGGCGTCTCCTTCTTGGTTTCTGGTCGTCTCCATCTTGGTTTTTAGTCGTCTCCATCTTAGTTTTTTGGCGTCTCCTTCTTGGTTTCTGGTCGTCTCCATCTTGGTTTCTGGTCGTCTCCATCTTGGTTTTTAGTCGTCTCCATCTTGGTTTCTGGTCGTCTCCATCTTGGTTTCTGGTCGTCTCCATCTTGGTTTTTAGTCGTCTCCATCTTGGTTTCTGGTCGTCTCCTTCTTGGTTTTTAGTCGTCTCCATCTTGGTTTCTGGGCGTCTCCATCTTGGTTTTTAGTCGTCTCCATCTTGGTTTCTGGTCGTCTCCATCTTGGTTTCTGGGCGTCTCCATCTTGGTTTCTGGTCGTCTCCATCTTGGTTTCTGGTCGTCTCTATCTTAGTTTTTTGGCGTCTCCTTCTTGGTTTTTAGTCGTCTCCATCTTGGTTTTTAGTTGTCTCCATCTTGGTTTTTTGGCGTCTCCTTGATTTTTAGTCATCTCCATCTTGGTTTGTTGGCGTCTCCTTCTTGGTTTCTGGTCGTCTCCATCTTGGATTTTAGTCGTCTCCTTCTTGGTTTCTGGTCGTCTCCATCTTGGTTTTTAGTCATCTCCATCTTGGTTTTTTGGCGTCTCCTTCTTGGTTTTTAGTCATCTCCATCTTGGTTTTTTGGCGTCTCCTTCTTGGTTTTTAGTCATCTCCATCTTGGTTTTTTGGCGTCTCCTTCTTGGTTTCTGGTCGTCTCCTTCTTGGTTTTTAGTTGTCTCCATCTTGGTTTTTTGGCGTCTCCTTCTTGGTTTTTAGTCATCTCCATCTTGGTTTTTTGGCATCTCCTTCTTGGTTTCTGGTCGTCTCCATCTTGGATTTTAGTCATCTCCATCTTAGTTTTTTGGCGTCTCCTTCTTGGTTTCTGGTCGTCTCCATCTTGGTTTCTGGTCGTCTCCATCTTGGTTTTGGTCGTCTCCATCTTAGTTTTTTGGCGTCTCCATCTTGGTTTTTGGTCGTCTCCATCTTGGTTTCTGGTTGTCTCCATCTTGGTTTCTGGTCGTCTCCATCTTGGTTTTTCGTCGTCTCCATCTTGATTTTTTGGCGTCTCCATCTTGGTTTTGGTCGTCTCCATCTTGGTTTTTGGTCGTCTCCATCTTGGTTTCTGGGCGTCTCCATCTTGGTTTCTGGTCGTCTCCATCTTGGTTTCTGGTCGTCTCCATCTTAGTTTTTTGGCGTCTCCTTCTTGGTTTTTAGTCGTCTCCATCTTGGTTTCTGGTCGTCTCCTTCTTGGTTTTTAGTTGTCTCCATCTTGGTTTTTTGGCGTCTCCTTCTTGGTTTTTAGTCGTCTCCATCTTGGTTTTTTGGCGTCTCCTTCTTGGTTTCTGGTCGTCTCCATCTTGGTTTTTAGTCGTCTCCATCTTAGTTTTTTGGCGTCTCCTTCTTGGTTTCTGGTCGTCTCCATCTTGGTTTCTGGTCGTCTCCATCTTGGTTTTTAGTCGTCTCCATCTTGGTGTCTGGTCGTCTCCATCTTGGTTTCTGGTCGTCTCCATCTTGGTTTTTAGTCGTCTCCATCTTGGTTTTTAGTCGTCTCCATCTTGGTTTCTGGTCGTCTCCATCTTGTTTTTTTGGCGTCTCCATCTTGGTTTCTGGTCGTCTCCATCTTGGTTTCTGGTCGTCTCCATCTTAGTTTTTTGGCGTCTCCTTCTTGGTTTTTAGTCGTCTCCATCTTGGTTTCTGGTCGTCTCCTTCTTGGTTTTTAGTTGTCTCCATCTTGGTTTTTTGGCGTCTCCTTCTTGGTTTTTAGTCGTCTCCATATTGGTTTTTTGGCGTCTCCTTCTTGGTTTCTGGTCGTCTCCATCTTGGTTTCTGGTCGTCTCCATCTTGGTTTTGGTCGTCTCCATCTTGGTTTTTCGTCGTCTCCATCTTGATTTTTTGGCGTCTCCATCTTGGTTTTGGTCGTCTCCATCTTGGTTTTTCGTCGTCTCCATCTTGGTTTCTGGGCGTCTCCATCTTGGTTTCTGGTCGTCTCCATCTTGGTTTCTGGTCGTCTCCATCTTAGTTTTTTGGCGTCTCCTTCTTGGTTTTTAGTCGTCTCCATCTTGGTTTTTTGGCGTCTCCTTCTTGGTTTCTGGTCGTCTCCATCTTGGTTTCTGGTCGTCTCCATCTTGGTTTTGGTCGTCTCCATCTTAGTTTTTTGGCGTCTCCATCTTGGTTTTTGGTCGTCTCCATCTTGGTTTCTGGTTGTCTCCATCTTGGTTTCTGGTCGTCTCCATCTTGGTTTTTCGTCGTCTCCATCTTGATTTTTTGGCGTCTCCATCTTGGTTTTGGTCGTCTCCATCTTGGTTTTTCGTCGTCTCCATCTTGGTTTCTGGGCGTCTCCATCTTGGTTTCTGGTCGTCTCCATCTTGGTTTCTGGTCGTCTCCATCTTAGTTTTTTGGCGTCTCCTTCTTGGTTTTTAGTCGTCTCCATCTTGGTTTTTTGGCGTCTCCTTCTTGGTTTCTGGTCGTCTCCTTCTTGGTTTTTAGTTGTCTCCATCTTGGTTTTTGGGCATCTCCTTCTTGGTTTTTTGGCGTCTCCTTCTTGGTTTCTGGTCGTCTCCATCTTGTTTTTTTGGCGTCTCCTTCTTGGTTTCTGGTCGTCTCCATCTTGGTTTTTAGTCGTCTCCATCTTAGTTTTTTGGCGTCTCCTTCTTGGTTTCTGGTCGTCTCCATCTTGGTTTCTGGTCGTCTCGATCTTGGTTTTTAGTCGTCTCCATCTTGGTTTCTGGTCGTCTCCATCTTGGTTTCTGGTCGTCTCCATCTTGGTTTCTGGTCGTCTCCTTCTTGGTTTTTAGTCGTCTCCATCTTGGTTTCTGGGCGTCTCCATCTTGGTTTTTAGTCGTCTCCATCTTGGTTTCTGGTCGTCTCCATCTTGGTTTCTGGGCGTCTCCATCTTGGTTTCTGGTCGTCTCCATCTTGGTTTCTGGTCGTCTCTATCTTAGTTTTTTGGCGTCTCCTTCTTGGTTTTTAGTCGTCTCCATCTTGGTTTTTAGTTGTCTCCATCTTGGTTTTTTGGCGTCTCCTTCTTGGTTTCTGGTCGTCTCCATCTTGGTTTTTTGGCGTCTCCTTCTTGGTTTTTAGTCATCTCCATCTTGGTTTTTTGGCGTCTCCTTCTTGGTTTTTAGTCATCTCCATCTTGGTTTTTTGGCGTCTCCTTCTTGGTTTCTGGTCGTCTCCTTCTTGGTTTTTAGTTGTCTCCATCTTGGTTTTTTGGCGTCTCCTTCTTGGTTTTTAGTCATCTCCATCTTGGTTTTTTGGCATCTCCTTCTTGGTTTCTGGTCGTCTCCATCTTGGATTTTAGTCGTCTCCATCTTAGTTTTTTGGCGTCTCCTTCTTGGTTTCTGGTCGTCTCCATCTTGGTTTCTGGTCGTCTCCATCTTGGTTTCTGGTCGTCTCCATCTTGGTTTTGGTCGTCTCCATCTTAGTTTTTTGGCGTCTCCATCTTGGTTTTTGGTCGTCTCCATCTTGGTTTCTGGTTGTCTCCATCTTGGTTTCTGGTCGTCTCCATCTTGGTTTTTCGTCGTCTCCATCTTGATTTTTTGGCGTCTCCATCTTGGTTTTGGTCGTCTCCATCTTGGTTTTTGGTCGTCTCCATCTTGGTTTCTGGGCGTCTCCATCTTGGTTTCTGGTCGTCTCCATCTTGGTTTCTGGTCGTCTCCATCTTAGTTTTTTGGCGTCTCCTTCTTGGTTTTTAGTCGTCTCCATCTTGGTTTCTGGTCGTCTCCTTCTTGGTTTTTAGTTGTCTCCATCTTGGTTTTTTGGCGTCTCCTTCTTGGTTTTTAGTCGTCTCCATCTTGGTTTTTTGGCGTCTCCTTCTTGGTTTCTGGTCGTCTCCATCTTGGTTTTTAGTCGTCTCCATCTTAGTTTTTTGGCGTCTCCTTCTTGGTTTCTGGTCGTCTCCATCTTGGTTTCTGGTCGTCTCCATCTTGGTTTTTAGTCGTCTCCATCTTGGTGTCTGGTCGTCTCCATCTTGGTTTCTGGTCGTCTCCATCTTGGTTTTTAGTCGTCTCCATCTTGGTTTCTGGTCGTCTCCTTCTTGGTTTTTAGTCGTCTCCATCTTGGTTTCTGGTCGTCTCCATCTTGGTTTCTGGTCGTCTCCATCTTGGTTTCTGGTCGTCTCCATCTTGGTTTTTAGTCGTCTCCATCTTGGTTTCTGGTCGTCTCCATCTTGTTTTTTTGGCGTCTCCATCTTGGTTTCTGGTCGTCTCCATCTTGGTTTCTGGTTGTCTCCATCTTAGTTTTTTGGCGTCTCCATCTTGGTTTTTTGGCGTCTCCATCTTGGTTTCTGGTCGTCTCCATCTTGGTTTTTGGTCGTCTCCATCTTGGTTTTTTGGCGTCTCCATCTTGGTTTTTGGTCGTCTCCATCTTGGTTTCTGGTCGTTTCCATCTTGGTTTCTGGTCATCTCCATCTTGGTTTCTGGTCGTCTCCATCTTAGTTTTTTGGCGTCTCTATCTTGGTTTTTGGTCGTCTCCATCTTGGTTTTTGGTCGTCTCCATCTTGGTTTTTTGGCGTCTCTATCTTGGTTTTTGGTCGTCTCCATCTTGGTTTCTGGTCGTCTCCATCTTAGTTTTTTGGCGTCTCCATCTTGGTTTTTGGTCGTCTCCATCTTGGTTTCTGGTCGTTTCCATCTTGGTTTCTGGTCGTCTCCATCTTGGTTTCTGGTCGTCTCCATCTTAGTTTTTTGGCGTCTCCATCTTGGTTTTTGGTCGTCTCCATCTTGGTTTCTGGTCGCCTCCATCTTGGTTTTTTGGCGTCTCCATCTTGGTTTCTGGTCGTCTCCATCTTGGTTTTTTGGCGTCTCCATCTTGGTTTCTGGTCGTCTCCATCTTGGTTTTTTGGCGTCTCCATCTTGGTTTCTGGTCGTCTCCATCTTGATTTTTTGGCGTCTCCATTTTGGTTTTTAGTTGTCTCCATCTTGGTTTCTGGTCGTCTCCATCTTGGTTTTTTGGCGTCTCCATTTTGGTTTTTAGTTGTCTCCATCTTGGTTTCTGGTCGTCTCCATCTTGGTGGACATTGTCTCCTATAGAGAGTTTTTTGGTGGACATTTTTCTCCTACAGAGAGTGTTTTAGTGGATGTTGTCTCCTACAGAGAGTGTTTTAGTGGGCATTGTCTCCTACAGAGAGTGTTTTAGTGGACGTTGTCTCCTACAGAGAGTGTTTTAGTGGATGTTGTCTCCTACAGAGAGTGTTTTAGTGGGCATTGTCTCCTACAGAGAGTGTTTTAGTGGACATTGTCTCATACAGAGAGTGTTTTAGTGGGCATTGTCTCCTACAGAGAGGGTTTTAGTGGGTATTGTCTCCTACAGAGAGTGTTTTAGTGGACGTTGTCTCCTATAGAGAGGGTTTTAGTGGACGTTGTCTCATACAGAGAGTGTTTTTGGTGGACATTGTCTCCTACAGAGGGTGTTTTAGTGGACGTTGTCTCCTACAGAGAGTGTTTTAGTGGACATTGTCTCCTACAGAAAGTGTTTTAGTGGACGTTGTCTCCTACAGAGAGGGTTTCAGTGGGCATTGTCTCATACAGAGAGGGTTTTAGTGGACGTTGTCTCCTACAGAGAGTGTTTCAGTGGATGTTGTCTCCTACAGAGAGTGTTTTAGTGGGTATTGTCTCCTACAGAGAGTGTTTTAGTGGACGTTGTCTCATACATAGTGTTTTAGTGGACATTGTCTCCTACAGAGAGTGTTTTTGGTGGACATTGTCTCCTACAGAGAGGGTTTTAGTGGGTATTGTCTCCTACAGAGAGTGTTTTAGTGGACGTTGTCTCCTATAGAGAGGGTTTTAGTGGACGTTGTCTCATACAGAGAGTGTTTTTGGTGGACATTGTCTCCTACAGAGGGTGTTTTAGTGGACGTTGTCTCCTACAGAGAGTGTTTTAGTGGACATTGTCTCCTACAGAAAGTGTTTTAGTGGACGTTGTCTCCTGCAGAGAGGGTTTCAGTGGGCATTGTCTCATACAGAGAGGGTTTTAGTGGACGTTGTCTCCTACAGAGAGTGTTTCAGTGGATGTTGTCTCCTACAGAGAGTGTTTTAGTGGGTATTGTCTCCTACAGAGAGTGTTTTAGTGGACGTTGTCTCATACATAGTGTTTTAGTGGACATTGTCTCCTACAGAGAGTGTTTCTGGTGGACATTGTCTCCTGCAGAGAGTGTTTTAGTGGACGTTGTCTCATACATAGTGTTTTAGTGGACATTGTCTCCTACAGAGAGGGTTTTAGTGGGTATTGTCTCTACAGAGAGTGTTTTAGTGGACGTTGTCTCCTACAGAGAGGGTTTTAGTGGATTTTGTCTCATACAGAGAGTGTTTTAGTGGACGTTGTCTCCTACAGAGAGTGTTTTAGTGGACTTTGTCTCCTACAGAGAGTGTTTTAGTGGACGTTGTCTCATACAGAGAGTGTTTTTGGTGGACATTTTCTCCTACAGAGGTTGTTTTAGTGGACGTTGTCTCCTACAGAGAGTGTTTTAGTGGACGTTGTCTCATACATAGTGTTTTAGTGGACATTGTCTCCTACAGAGAGTGTTTTTGGTGGACATTGTCTCCTGCAGAGAGTGTTTTAGTGGACGTTGTCTCATACATAGTGTTTTAGTGGACATTGTCTCCTACAGAGAGTGTTTTTGGTGGACATTGTCTCCTGCAGAGTGTTTTAGTGGACGTTGTCTCATACATAGAGTGTTTTAGTGGACATTGTCTCCTACAGAGAGTGTTTTTTGTGGACATTGTCTCCTACAGAGAGTGTTTTAGTGGACATTGTCTCCTACAGAGAGTGTTTTTGGTGGACATTGTCTCCTGCAGAGAGTGTTTTAGTGGACGTTGTCTCCTACAGAGAGTGTTTTTTGTGGACATTGTCTTCTAAAGAGAGTGTTTTAGTGGACATTGTCTCCTACAGAGAGTGTTTTTGGTGGACATTGTCTCCTGTAGAGAGTGTTTTAGTGGACATTGTCTCATACAGAGAGTGTTTTAGTGGACGTTGTCTCCTACAGAGAGTGTTTTAGTGGACATTGTCTCCTACAGAGAGTGTTTTTGGTGGACATTGTCTCCTGCAGAGAGTGATTTAGTGGGCATTGTCTCATACAGAGAGTGTTTTAGTGGACATTGTCTCCTACAGAGAGTGTTTTTGGTGGACATTGTCTCCTGCAGAGAGTGTTTTAGTGGACGTTGTCTCCTACAGAGAGTGATTTAGTGGGCATTGTCTCATACAGAGAGTGTTTCAGTGGATGTTGTCTCCTACAGAGAGTGTTTTAGTGGACATTGTCTCCTACAGAGAGTGTTTTAGTGGACGTTGTCTCATACATAGTGTTTTAGTGGACATTGTCTCCTACAGAGAGTGTTTTTGGTGGACATTGTCTCCTGCAGAGAGTGTTTTAGTGGACGTTGTCTCATACATAGAGTGTTTTAGTGGACATTGTCTCCTACAGAGAGTGTTTTTTGTGGACATTGTCTCCTACAGAGAATGTTTTAGTGGACGTTGTCTCCTACAGAGAGTGTTTTTTTTGGACATTGTCTCCTACAGAGAGTGTTTTAGTGGACATTGTCTCCTGCAGAGAGTGTTTTAGTGGACGTTGTCTCCTACAGAGAGTGTTTTAGTGGACATTGTCTCCTATAGAGAGTGTTTTTTGTGGACATTGTCTCCTACAGAGAGTGTTTTAGTGGACATTGTCTCCTACAGAGAGTGTTTTTGGTGGACATTGTCTCCTGCAGAGTGTTTTAGTGGACGTTGTCTCCTACAGAGAGTGTTTTTTTTGGACATTGTCTCCTACAGAGAGTGTTTTAGTGGACATTGTCTCCTACAGAGAGTGTTTTTGGTGGACATTGTCTCCTGCAGAGAGTGTTTTAGTGGACGTTGTCTCCTACAGAGAGTGTCTTAGTGGACGTTGTCTCCTACAGAGAGTGTTTTAGTGGACATTGTCTCCTACAGAGAGTGTTTTTGGTGGACATTGTCTCCTGCAGAGAGTGTTTTAGTGGACGTTGTCTCCTACAGAGAGTGTTTTAGTGGACATTGTCTCCTGCAGAGAGTGTTTTAGTGGACGTTGTCTCCTACAGAGAGTGTTTTAGTGGACATTGTCTCCTACAGAGAGTGTTTTGGTGGACATCCAGCTGAGGGACCTCGTCCAGCAGGGCTGCAGCCTCACAGTGAGCTCAGGTCAGGGAGGTGAGAGGACATGAAGTCCACATGTCTCCAGGATCTCAGTGAGCACGAGAGAACATTCCCATCGCTGTAGCTCACTGACAGTCAGATCAGCCCCGCGCCGAGCGTTTATCTTGTTTATGAGTTGTGAAAGCTGGAATGAATCACGGCGTGGAAAGCGGCGCTGCCAAGCTCCCGCTGACGTTATCGACCTCCACCATGAATCACAAACACAGAAGGCGTTATTGGTGCTCCGCCCCGCTCACATAATTCCTCCTGACAAGCGAAGCCTGAACTTGTCAATCATGTCGTCCCTGATTGTTCGCAGATATCTGGAGGTCTGACAGCGTTCTGCTGCTTCATCCACAGCTTCACCTTCAGCCTCCTCCTCTTCCTCACAAAACACGTCCTCTGACCATCAGGAGGTTCCTATGTGTCCGTCCAACAGAGAGACTGAAGCTGTCCGTCCCTCACAAACACCTGTAGATCTGATCTACCATTCAGAAACCCATTTACTCCCACTATAGATCATCTCTCTGGTTCCCTCCACTAACAGGAAGTGATCATCTCTCTGGTTCCCTCCACTAACAGGAAGTGATCATCTCTCTGGTTCCCTCCACTAACAGGAAGTGATCATCTCTCTGGTTCCCTCCACTAACAGGAAGTGATCATCTCTCTGGTTCCCTCCACTAACAGGAAGGAATGAATAAATAAAACATAAATGCAAAAATGGATAAATAAATTAAAAAAAATAAAATACAATATTTAAATAAATAAAAGGGGAAATTAAACAGGATAGTAAATCAATAAGGGAATTAATACAAAAATAAATGAATATATACATTTACAAATAAATCTAAAGTAAATAAAACATAAATAAATAAATAAAAAATAAATGCAAAAATAAATGAATAAATAAAACAGAAATTAATAATTACATAAATAAATAATAAAATAAATATATAAATAAATAAAAGGGAAAGTTAAACAGAAGAGTAAATGAATAAGGGAATTAATGCAAAGATAAATAAATATATACATTTAAAAATGAAAATAAAAAATAATAAATAAATGCAAATATAAATAAATAAAACATAAATGCAAAAATAAATAAATAAGTAAAAAATGAATAAAAATAAAATAAAAGATAAAATTAATAAGGAAATTAATACAAATATAAATAAATAAAGATGCAAATTCAAACAGAAATATCAATTTATGTCACATTTCTTTAATTAATTAATGGCAAAATTTATTTTTAATATTATTTTTGATACATTTATTTATTTATTTATCAATTTATGTTTTATTTTGGCAGGTTTGGTCTTCGATATTTATTGAACTGATCTAAAACAGAGTCAGACTGGAGTTTTCTCTTCAGATAGAGACACAACAACCGATCACAGTGATTGATGAGCTCACTGTCAGCTCTGACATCACAGTCCCCGGAGCATCCCGACTCAGCCACACATACCGGTTACCGTGGCAACGGGAGGCCTACGGGGGAGGAGGAGGCAAGAAGAGTGCAGCCAAGACGGAGAGAGAACACACTTCCGGAGGTCAAAGGTCACCATCCCCGGAGCCGGGAGCCGGGAGCCGGGAGCCGGGAGATGGGACAGAGTGATGATCCTCATCAGAAACAGCATCCTCAGACGCCCACAGACCCTGAATCTACTGCAGAGAGCTGCTGGTTCAACGCCCACTGTCGGTGTGGACGTGTAAATATGAAGGCGAGCTCTTAGAGTTGTTTTTGCGTTCGAGGACGGAGGGTAAAATATCCGTTTTTATTCATTTTATTTCTATTCATTTGTTGATTTTCAATGAAACCCTTTATACCCATTTCTTTTAGTGTATTTTATTTGGGAAAACTTTAAAGGAGGGTAAAAGGAAAAACACAAATGAATAGAATACAAAAATACAGCCTGCAGGCGTTAGGCTATTGTAAGGCAAGCCAGATCGTTGCACAAATAGTACCTAAACGTCCCAGTGCAGGTAACCCAATTGGTTGGCACTTAACTTGTTTCCCCAACCAGGAGAGTCAACACTCTCAACAAACAAAACACAAAGATCACAGAATCCCAAAAGGGCCCAAAACAGACCAGAGTTTCTGATAAAGCTGATAACACATGTTGCATTGAGTGAAGGAGAGATCAGAATGACACTGGGTGTGCAGTTTCCCTCCTCTTTTAAGCCCTACAGAAAGGGCGTCGTTACACCCTGATTGGCCAAGAGGGGAACCACCAAGCTGCTCTCAACTATCATTTAAGAGCCAGTCCCCACACCCTGCGCAACAGGTGAACTGAATAACCCTCTAATCACTCAGCAACTCAACCAACAAAAACACCAAGGAAAAGGGAAACAACAGCAAACACAAGAGAATTGGCAGCTGCCACAAAAAGTATCTGTGTACATGTAGACGGGGACTAAAGCAGTTTCAGTCTCAGGATGACCTTTGACCTCTGCTTTCTGTTTCTCTGACACCATCACAGATAAACGATGAACGCTGTCGTCCTTCTCTGATTCATAGTTTCTACATGATATCAACGTTAACTCCCGTCTTCTCCCGTGAACGCCACCTTTATTACTATTAATACATTTCTAAATTTAGACTATTACATCAACATGTTCTCATCCCACCTCGTCACATACGGACAGTTTATCAGACCAGAAACTCACGATTCATGTCTGGAATTAAATAAAAACACTCGCTGAGGTTCAGGCATCAGAATCACTAGAGTTCGGTTTAGGGAAGGACATCGTGGTCGGGCTTTAAACTTCTACGTTTTAGTCTCGTCACGATACCAAAACTCTGACTTCGATACGATAAGCTGCCAAAATATCTGGATACTGAAACGATGCCATCAGGAAAAGTAACGGAGTAATAGATGACAGAACAGGGAACCTAAAATAATTTTTTATTGATTAAAAATGTTTAAATATTAAAAATGTATTAATTAAAAACATGAAATGGCATGCAGTAATCTGTATGTTATTACTGTGATATTTATTTTTGCATTTATTTTTGATAATAAGACACATATACACATTTCATCTGTATTCTTATTTCTAGTTTTCTTATACATTTTTTATGTTTATATATATTTTATTCTAAAATGGAACAACTGCAACTGTCTCTGGTGTTCTCAGCTGAGGGCTGTTCGCTGTCTCCGCTCTTTAAGAAGCAGTAGAAGAAGAAGAAGAGGAAGGAGAAGAAGAGGAAGGAGAACATGTGTTCCAGATGTTTCTGCAGCGCTCTGCCAGATGCTCGGAGGAGGTGCATTTTAAACAACGTAACTTGGCGACGGACGGCGAGGCCATCGCTCATTTTTATGTTTGAAGTTTCAAACGTTTTCATGTCTCCATCTGGAGAGGAAGAGGGAGCAAAGCATCGTGGGAAAAGACACACACACACTCACACACACACTTGATGTTTATTAATAATAAAAGTAAGAACAATGTTGTTAATCAGTCTGAGAGTCAACTCAGACTGATTAACTGACTCATTTTTACAGCAACACGTGTCAGTTTCCTGTCGTGACATCCATCCAGTCCTTTCAAAATAAACTTCCGTGTTCACAGGAAACAACACGGTTAGAGGTGGAAAAAAGATGGAGGAAGTGGTGTTCCTTAAGAACGGAAGATACGTGCCTCACACGGGGCACCATAGTGGTCTCCTGGCGGTCTACAGGGAGGAGGTCCTGATGATGATGATGATGACCCTGGAGGTTTAGGTGTGATAGTAGATCCAGGTCTGTCTCTCAGACTTTAGGAGGCCTTCAGGAGAACCCAGAGACACTGGAGGTCTTCAGCTTTCTGACGAGGAGGAGGAGGAGGGAGGAGGCCAGACTGTCAGAGTCTCTGGGAAGTGGACTCGTGGACTCTCAGGGTCCAGTTCCTCAGTTTGGTTCTACTGGTTCCTCTTCAGTGAACTCTTCATCACTGTTGGTGATCTGGTCCATCACAGCTTCCTGTCTCTGTACGGAGATGTTGAACATCCGGTCTGCTCTCTGGATGAAGACGCCGAATTCAACGCGTCGCTGCAGTAAATTGACAATAGAAGATCTTATAAATTATTATTGTTATTGTTGTTATTATTATTATTATTATTATTTTTATTGTTATTGTTATAGTTATTGTTATTGTTATAGTTATAGTTATAATTATTGTTATTATTATTATTATTGTTATTGTTATAGTTAGTTATTGTTATAATTATTGTTATAGTTATTGTTATTATTATAGTTATTATTATACTGATGTCTCACTCCAACCAAGACTGTCTCCGGTGCTTTAAACCGGTCCTGTTCTCACTCAGTGGTTTAGTTTCTGTAGAAGAAGAAACTCTCTCTCTCTCTCTCTGTCTCTCTCTCTTTTTCTCTCTCTCTCTCTGTCTCTCTCTCTTTTTCTCTCTCTCTCTCTCTCTCTCTCTGTCGCTCTCTCTGTCTCTCTCTCTTTCTCTCTCTCTGTCTCTCTCTCTCTCTGTCTCTCTCTCTCTCTCTCTCTCTGTCTCTCTCTCTTTCTCTCTCTCTCTGTCTCTCTCTCTCTCTGTCTCTCTCTCTTTTTCTCTCTCTCTCTCTCTCTCTCTCTGTCGCTCTCTCTGTCTCTCTCTCTTTCTCTCTCTCTGTCTCTCTCTCTCTCTGTCTCTCTCT
>JAUPFX010000002.1:42208115-42220615 GCA_036937225.1 Sebastes paucispinis
ATTCCCAGCTAACATGAAACACTCTTACAGTGGTGGACAAAGTATTCAGATTTGTTTTTACTTCAGTAAAAGTAGTAATACCACAGTGTAGAAGTACTCTGTCACAAGTTAAAGTCCTGCCAGTAAAAATACAAAAGTATTAGCATCAAGATATGAAGTACCACAAATAAAGTACTCGTTCCCTCTGAGATGTAGAAGACTAGAAGAAGAAGGTAGCAGAAAATGGAAATACTCAAGTACAAGTAGCTCAAAGATATACTTAAGTACAGTGAGTGAGTAAATGTACTACTAAAGTATTAATAAGGGAACTCCATAAACACTGGATCCTACATTTCCCATAATGCACCTGGACAGTGTCTTTCATTAGAGCCCCCCTAAACAGCCTCATCTTTCAAACTTCACACCTCCAGCTGTTATCACACACTTCATCACACACCAGGCTCCATCCGAGACAACCCCGATGACATCACTGTGACATCATCAGAGTTCATTTGTCCTCAGTGTGATGAAATGAGAAACAAGATTATTATCTTATTAATTCTGACAAATGTCTATCCCATAATAACCTTTCAGCATATTGTAATTCAAGTGTTGTGAGAGAGAACTAGACTCCTGCTCCTCCTCATGGCTCTGTTTTCAGGCTTTAGAACATCTAGTCCGTGACGGGAGACTTTGACCAATCACAGCTCATTTCAGAGAGAGAGAGCGTTCCTATTGGCTGTGCTCCGGCTGGTGGGCGGGGCTTGGTATTTCCTCAACTGATCTCATCATGACAGCCGGCTCACAAACTTTCTCATGTTACAGCTAAACCGTGCACTACAAGATGATTCTGAGATCATCTGAGGAGAGAAATAGGCATTACAGTAACAGAATATTGATCCATATCTGATCAGCGCTGCCTAGTTTGATCGATTGATTGGAGTTCAGAGTGATTGACAGCTGCTCAGAGACGGCAGACTCCAGATCAGCTCTGATTGGTTGTTTTCCTCCGGTCTGTGAAATCTTGCAGATGTCGTTAGGAGCACCGGAGGACACCGGAGGACACAGGAGGACAATGATGTTTTTTCAGATTACCTGTCTCATGCACTACTGTCAGGATATAGTGACCGTTTTATTAAAATAACTTTTTTTAATCATAAAGCTCCATTTGTACCCGCTGCTGCTTTAACCCGGTTAGCAGACAGTTGGTACTCGGTGTTCTGTTGGTAATGGTGACTGAATGATGAGCTGAGTTCAGACAGCAGGGAGGACACAAACACAGGACAGGCTGGCACACGTTGGTGAAGTTGTGGAGGATTTATAGTAATACTACAGGAGGACAGAGGGACGGTGATGGAAGACAGACAGATGATCCTGAGACACAAGAAAGAATCAGTTAATCATAGGACAACACAGAGACTACGGAGGCCTGGAGCAGGAACTAGGACGGTAGCTGAGATGATCTGAGATGATCTGAGATGATCTGACAGGAGAACCAGGGTTGATATACTGAGGAGCTGATGAGAAGATGGCCGACAGGTGTGTGCAGAGCAGGAGGAGGTGACGAGCTGATTGATGGCAGGTGTGCAGGTAGACTGAGTCCAGGTAGACTGAGCTCAGAAGCCTGGACTACAAAGCAGGATTTGGTGTTAGCGAGGTAACTTCAGGGTTAACCCTTCAGGGTTTTCCATCCTACGAAGCTGGTTCACTTCTTACTGGGGTAGATCACCATGATAACTGATGCTGAACACCTAACCTGCTACGGAGCAGGTTATGTTCCAGATAAGAGATCAACTCGTATAGAAGCACCTCCTAGTGACCAATCAGAGCTCAGTGTGCAGATTGTATAGTAATATTACAAACATATGAAGAAGTTTAAGTCATAATCCAGACTAAAAGCGACTCAGTTTAAACTGACAGATGCAGGAAGAACAGCTGGATTTATGTTGTGGGTGCTTACCGCTTTGAATTATATTTTCATACTTATTTTTTTGACTTGCCCTTGAGTCCGTCTCACACCGCTGGAGAGAGGGGGGCGCAGCTGAAAGAAGGTTTAAATAGTCATAGACGCCTCTTTTCAACCACAGAGTCAAAAGAGGTGTAATCCATCCATCCATTACTCTCCTAAAAGCTATTTATGAGACTATATCTGACTTTTGAGTATTCCGTTAAATTAATAAATCTGTTCATTTATGCATTCATACATCAGGAGTTTTTTCTTTTGCCAGCTGTTCTTCCTGTATTTAGCAGCTTCAACTGTGTTACTTTTAGCCTGATTATGTGTTTAACTTCTTCATAAATGTCTAATAGCCTATAGTTTGCTCTTCCTTTGTAAAATGTGCCACTCTGCCTGTCTGTGGACTTGTCTATGTCTGTGATTGGTCCGATGCTGCAAACACCGCCCCATATATGTGAATGCTCTCACAGCCAGACTGAGAAACCCTGGGTTGATTTACTGAGTTGATAACCACCTTCGTAGGACCGCTTAGCGGGATCTCGTTTGTTAGGGTTAGTGAAGCCAGATAACGAGAAGATACCCTGGGTATGTTGAACGTGCTTTGCAGCACAGGCCTCAGGAGACCACTATTGGTGCCCCGTGTGAGTCCAGAAGTCAACGTTGATTTATTTGTAACTTCTAAAAAAAAAAAATCCGCCACTAACAGTGAATCAAGTGTAAAAGGTCAATCACTGAAAAAACCCAACCCGGTCTCACAGGAAGGCGTATAAATACCACCAACAGTCCGTGTGTCATCAGTACGCATTTTAGCATTTTCACGTGTCATTTGTACGCCACGCAAACGTCCACAGTTAGGTTCAGGTAAGAAAACCACTTAGATAAGGTAAGGGAAAACATCACGGTTGGGCTTAAAATAAGTACGTAAACTAAGTAAAGCACGTATGGAACAACTACAGAAAACACGTCACAAACATCACTGACGTAACTTACAAAACAAAACACCGGTCAACAGCGGTCTCCTGGTTAAAAGTCTGATGTTTGTTAGACCTTTCTTGCATTTTATTCTACGTCACTAACTCTCATCATAGCATTTATAAGCGGATGCGTCTACATTGCAGTCAGTACAGGATACATGTCGTACACATGACATGCAGAAATGAAAAAAGGCGTACTTATTGCACGCTAATCTAATGCACACGTTATCGTGGCATTTATAGGCCTTCGGGCTGTTCTACTCCACTGTTCGTAGCTATACCTACTAAAAGTGATGCACTATAATTCATATATATATATATATATATATATATCACAAAATCAGTTTGTGTGTAGTTAACGTACTCATGAACCAAGAAGTATAGAGAGCGGTGAACGGCGTGTAGGGAGGAGGTCGGGGTGGATGGGTGGGTCTAAACACACCAGACTGTCACCAGGAGACCACTAATGGTGCCCCGAGTGAGGCCAGGAGTCCACTAATGGTGCCCCGTGTGAGGTCATCAGGAGACCACTATTGGTGCCCTGTGTGAGGCCAGGAGTCCACTAATGGTGCCCCGTGTGAGGTCATCAGGAGACCACTATTGGTGCCCTGTGTGAGGCCAGGAGTCCACTAATGGTGCCCCGTGTGAGGTCATCAGGAGACCACTATTGGTGCCCCGTGTGAGGTTCATTACCTGCTGCTCAAAGACCTACTGACAGCATACAACGGTAAGATAAGGGAAACCAGGGACCAGTATTTCTCACAGCTCATCTCCACCAACCCCAGAATCCTGTTTAACACCATCAATCAGCTGGTAACAGACTGTGACAAAATCCTTACCTTATTCATAGAAAAGATTGACAAGATTAGGGCAAACATCACTCCTCCCACCTCTGCAGTTGACCTCACATGCCCCTCCTTGGTGGTGCTGGATTGTTTCCAACCAATATCACTGCAGGATCTTAAGAATACTGTCCTTCTTCAAGTCCCCTTGATACTATACCCTCAAAACTGTTTAAAGAATCAATAGAGTCAATCAGCCCTGCATTACTGTCCTTTATTAACAGCTCTCTGACCTCTGGAGTTGTACCAGATCAATTAAAAACCGCCTGTGTTCAACCGCTGCTGAAGGGACCTGGTTTAGATCCCACAGACTTAACAAACTTCCGTCCAATTTCTAAACTGTCTTTCACATCAAAAATCCTTGAAAAAGTAGTGCTGGACCAACTAACACAGGTACTCAACAACAACCACATCTTTGAAAAATTTCAATCTGGTTTCCGCAAACTACACAGCACAGAAACGTCCCTTCTTAGAGTCACAAACGACTTACTGATGGCTGCAGACTCTGGTGCAGGTTCTGTGTTAGTTCTGCTTGACCTAAGTGCAGCATTTGACACCATCGACCATTCCATCCTTATCGACAGATTAAATCAGTGGGCAGGCATCACTGGAGCTGCACTAGACTGGTTCTCCTCTTACCTGTCCAACAGGAAATGTATTGTTTCAGTTGGGGAGTTTAGCTCCAAAACCACATAGACCAGACATGGTATTCCACAGGGATCAATCCTGGGCCCTGTTCTTTTTACACCGTACATGTTGCCTCTAGGTCACATAATTCGTCGTCACAACATCTCCTTCCATAGCTATGCAGATGATACACAGCTCTACCTAACATTCAAACCGTCTGACACCAATAGATTAGCATCCCTACAGAGCTGCCTAAAAGACTTAACAGGTTGGATGTCACAAACTTTCTTAAAACTCAATTCTGACAAAACTGAAGTACTCATCATTGGCCCAGACCACATCTCAAACCAGGTACAGCCTCTCCTTGGCCCCCTTACTCCCAACGTAGGGTCAGCCACGAGAAATCTTGGTGTTATCCTTGACAGTAGCTGAGTCTAGAGCACCATGTTAAGAAAGTACTCCAGTCGTGTTTTTATCAACTAAGAAATATCTCGAAAATTCGATCAGTTCTCTCTTTTAAAAACACGGAGAAAATTATACACGCCCTGATATCCTCCCGTCTTGATTACTGTAATGCCTTGTACACCTGCTTAAAAAATCGAGCAACAGAGCAGCTCCAAATAGCTCAGAACTCTGCAGCTAGACTACTGACCAAAACCAAACGCTGCTCTCACATCACACCAACTCTGGCTTCACTACATTGGCTCCCAGTCTCTTTTAGAATTGATTTTAAAGTGCTTTCAATCTCATATAAAGCTCTGAATGGCCTAGCACCGGAGTATGTAACTGAGCTTCTCACACGGTACTGTCCAAAAAGGCCCCTCAGGTCTGCAAGTCTGGGTCTTTTAACAGTTCCAAAGACCAGGTTGAAAACAAAAGGCGATCGTGCTTTAGCAGTACTAGCTCCCCGACTCTGGAACAGTCTTCTAATGAACATTAGATCAGCAGACTCTGGAACAGTCTTCTGAAGAGGATTAGATCAGCAGACTCTGGAACAGTCTTCTAATGAGGATCAGATCAGACTCTGGAACAGTCTTCTAATGAGGATCAGATCAGACTCTGGAACAGTCTTCTAATGAACATTAGATCAGCAGACTCTGTCACGACTTTTAAATCCCGTCTTAAAACCCACTTTTATAGACTGGCTTTTCAATCAGCTGAATTATAGTCTTTTGTGTGCTGATGTGTATATATGTGTATATGTGTGTATATATCTGTATATCTGTGTATATGTGTGTATATATGTGTATATATGTGTATATATGTGCATATGTAACTGTATGAACATGTATATGCTTGTTTCTATTGTTTTTTATTTCATTATTTATGCTTCAGTGTATTCTGTTGTACATGATGTGAATTTCCTTGGAAAGCACTTTGTGCTTTGTGCTTGAAAAGTTCTCTAAAAATAAACGTAATACTAATAATAATAATAAATAATAAAGAAGTCGACGTAGATTTATTAGTAACTTCTGTACTTCTGGAGTTATTCTAACCTAAACCACCATCTTTACCTGAACCGAACTAAGGAGTTTTATTTTGAAAAGACTGGAGTGGAAACACGTGCATCACGTGTTGCTGGACATTCGTAGGAAAACACAATGAAACTACGTTGTTGAAAGTCGTGCTGAGTGTCGCGAAAAAAAAGAAGGGAAAATGGTGTCTATGACCACGAATCATAAAGATTCAATTTAGGAACTATTTCATGAACTGCTGTGAGTCTGGCATCGGTGTCTCTTTAATCTACGTCCCCACAGAGTGTTTCCTGTTGATGTCTTTACATTGTGGTTAATGGAACACCTGATACGTCTCATACCAGCGCTGAAGGGCGCCGTGTGCGGCGGTATCGAACACCGACGGCGTGACAAAGTGTCTGTATTTGACGCCCTGAAGGAGAACATTTAGATTATAAATGAAACGTGTTATTTACAGATTTTATGATTCATGGGAAGACGTGTGAACAAAAAGAACACATGTTAATGTTTGAGTGTTTAAACTTTAAAAGGTTTACTGTGTTTAAATCCAGGATCAGGTAGAAGTCAGCAGAACGCTGTCAGAGAGGTCAAAGGTCAACATGCCCAACACGCCCCATCTGAGTCATCCTGTCAGCGTGAGCCAAGTTAAACAGCACTAACAGCACTAACAGTACTGACAGTACGGAGTACAGGGTGTCCTGGAGGCCACACAGAGACAGAAATCTGATCTCAGTTCAGCTGTTTTCACTGTTTCAACACTTTCACAGACAAACTGTACAAATTAGCTGATGGTGCTGATTTCTCTCAACTCTGAGTGGCTTAGTTCTTCCTCAAACACCTCAAACACCTCAAACACCTCAAACACCTCCTCCAGGACCCCGACATATCCTCCAGGACAACACTAACCTCCTCCAGGACTACAGTAACCTCCTCCAGGACTACAGTAACCTCCTCCAGGACCCCGACATATCCTCCAGGACAACACTAACCTCCTCCAGGACTACAGTAACCTCCAGGACAACACTAACCTCCTCCAGGACTACAGTAACCTCCTCCAGGACTACAGTAACCTCCTCCAGGACTACAGTAACCTCCTCCAGGACTACAGTAACCTCCTCCAGGACTACAGTAACCTCCAGGACAACACTAACCTCCTCCAGGACAACACTAACCTCCTCCAGGACTACAGTAACCTCCTCCAGGACTACAGTAACCTCCTCCAGGACTACAGTAACCTCCTCCAGGACAACACTAACCTCCTCCAGGACAACACTAACCTCCTCCAGGACTACAGTAACCTCCAGGACAACACTAACCTCCTCCAGGACAACACTAACCTCCTCCAGGACTACAGTAACCTCCTCCAGGACTACAGTAACCTCCTCCAGGACTACAGTAACCTCCTCCAGGACTACAGTAACCTCCTCCAGGACTACAGTAACCTCCTCCAGGACAACACTAACCTCCTCCAGGACTACAGTAACCTCCTCCAGGACTACAGTAACCTCCTCCAGGACTATAGTAACCTCCTCCAGGACAACACTAACCTCCTCCAGGACTACAGTAACCTCCTCCAGGACAACACTAACCTCCTCCAGGACTACAGTAACCTCCTCCAGGACAACACTAACCTCCTCCAGGACAACACTAACCTCCTCCAGGACTACAGTAACCTCCTCCAGGACTACAGTAACCTCCTCCAGGACAACACTAACCTCCTCCAGGACTACAGTAACCTCCTCCAGGACAACACTAACCTCCTCCAGGACTACAGTAACCTCCTCCAGGACTACAGTAACCTCCTCCAGGACAACACTAACCTCCTCCAGGACTACAGTAACCTCCTCCAGGACTACAGTAACCTCCTCCAGGACAACACTAACCTCCTCCAGGACTACAGTAACCTCCTCCAGGACTACAGTAACCTCCTCCAGGACTACAGTAACCTCCTCCAGGACAACACTAACCTCCTCCAGGACAACACTAACCTCCTCCAGGACTACAGTAACCTCCAGGACAACACTAACCTCCTCCAGGACAACACTAACCTCCTCCAGGACTACAGTAACCTCCTCCAGGACTACAGTAACCTCCTCCAGGACTACAGTAACCTCCTCCAGGACAACAGTAACCTCCTCCAGGACTACAGTAACCTCCTCCAGGACTACAGTAACCTCCTCCAGGACAACACTAACCTCCTCCAGGACTACAGTAACCTCCTCCAGGACTACAGTAACCTCCTCCAGGACTATAGTAACCTCCTCCAGGACAACACTAACCTCCTCCAGGACTACAGTAACCTCCTCCAGGACAACACTAACCTCCTCCAGGACTACAGTAACCTCCTCCAGGACAACACTAACCTCCTCCAGGACAACACTAACCTCCTCCAGGACTACAGTAACCTCCTCCAGGACAACACTAACCTCCTCCAGGACTACAGTAACCTCCTCCAGGACTACAGTAACCTCCTCCAGGACAACACTAACCTCCTCCAGGACTACAGTAACCTCCTCCAGGACTACAGTAACCTCCTCCAGGACAACAGTAACCTCCTCCAGGACTACAGTAACCTCCTCCAGGACTACAGTAACCTCCTCCAGGACAACACTAACCTCCTCCAGGACTACAGTAACCTCCTCCAGGACTACAGTAACCTCCTCCAGGACTACAGTAACCTCCTCCAGGACAACAGTAATCTCCTCCAGGACTACAGTAACCTCCTTCAGGACTACAGTAACCTCCTCCAGGACAACACTAACCTCCTCCAGGACAACACTAACCTCCTCCAGGACTACAGTAACCTCCTCCAGGACTACACTAACCTCCTCCAGGACTACAGTAACCTCCTCCAGGACTACACTAACCTCCTCCAGGACTACACTAACCTCCTCCAGGACTACAGTAACCTCCTCCAGGACTACAGTAACCTCCTCCAGGACTACACTAACCTCCTCCAGGACTACAGTAACCTCCTCCAGGACAACAGTAACCTCCTCCAGGACAACAGTAACCTCCTCCAGGACTACAGTAACCTCCTACAGTTGACTACATTTCCCAAGAACCCTGGAACCTTCTCAAGGATCCATTAGAACGTCTTAAATTAATCTATGAGCCTCCTCAGTGATCTTTAGGTTTCCTCAATGACCCCCTTGAAAGTCCTGCAAACCCAAAGAAAACTACTTAAAGTTTCTGTTTGTAACTTCTTCCAGGTATAAATCATTGCTGGTCGGTGTCTCATGGTCTCTCGTGTGTCTCATGGTCTCTCGTGTGTCTCATGGTCTCTCGTGTGTCTCATGGTCTCTCGTGTGTCTCATGGTCTCTCGTGTGTCTCATGGTCTCTAGTGTGTCTCCGCTGTTCAGACTCAGACTCCAACACAAACTCCAGTGAAGCACCAAAACCTCTTGGTTGTATCTAGCGAAGCTGTTAAACAGTGTTGGCCGCGGTCGGAGGACGCGGAGGAGACCGGAGCTTTGGTCTCCAGGACCGGAGTCTCTGCTCCTCTGCTCCTCTGCTCCTCTGCTCCTCTGCTCCTCTGCTCCTCTGCTCCTCTGCTCCTCTGCTCCTCTGCTCCTCTGCCTGCCTTCACTCACACACCACGCTCCTTCTCTCTCTCTCTCTCCACCTCTCACGTGCATGCTGCTCACTCCACACTGCAGCAGAGTTAGTGTAGCTCTGAGAATATCTAGTGAATGTTCAGTGGACGTTTGTGCAGAAATAACTGCTGCAGCTCCTCCAGACCAACAGAGGTTTCCCGTGTCTGGTGAAGTGACGGGGCTCCGCAGAGAGAAACGTTATCGTCTCCCCCGTTCCCTCCGGCCGCGGTCAGGAGGCTGAGGCGGGAGAAGCCAACACTAGGATCAGCAGTGATTCATGGAGAGACCTTGGTCTGGTCAGCTAACATTACTGCCAAGCAGCTGAAATATAGAGTGATATTGTGCTTTTAGCTGACGTGTGTCTCTTCACTGTGTTGAGCGATGCTCCTTCATGTCTATGTAGAGCGAGCACAAGCGCCAGCAACAGGACGCTGACTTTAGTTGACTTAACGGACACAGGTGAAGCTGTTAACAAGACATTCTCATAGAGTCCCTTTAAGGACCACTGGATCATCTTCAGAACCAACACAACCTCCCTGGATCCTTTGGACATCCTCAATGACCCCTTGGATTTCATGATAGAGCTGTAAACACTCCCCAAGGTCCTCTGGAACGTCCTCAATGACCTGTCTAACCTTCACCGTCTCCACTAGACCTCCTTAAAGGATCCCTGGAACCTCCTGAAGGACTCAGTGATGTCAGTGTACATGCTGCTGTTTTAATAACGTTTAACAGTTTGGTTCTGTCAGATGAGCAGATGAAGAATCATCTGATAGTAATGGAGGAACAATACTAAAACACAGGAAACCAGTAACTGTATAAAGCAGGAGTCAGTTTCCCGCCAACAGAGGGAGCTGTGGTCCCTCTGCAGCCGCAGACTCTCTTGATCCTGATCAGCCTGATATGAACCTCCTTACCCCCAAAACCCCATCAGGGTCCTCATCAGGGTCCCCATCAGGGTCCCCAGAGCTCTGCTGCAGACCTGATCCACATTAACATCTCTTCATATACATATATATATTATAGATATATATTATAGTTATATATTATAGATATATATTATAGTTATATATTATAGTTATATATTATAGATATATATTATATATATATATTATAGATATATATTATAGTTATGTATTATAGATATATATTATAGTTATATATTATATATATATATATTATAGATATATATTATAGTTATGTATTATAGATATATATTATAGATATATATTATAGATATGTATTATAGATATATATTATATATATATATTATAGATATATATTATAGTTATGTATTATAGATATATATTATAGTTATATATTATAGATATATATTATAGATATATATTATATATATATATTATAGATATATATTATAGTTATGTATTATAGATATATATTATAGATATATATTATATATATATATTATAGATATATATTATAGTTATATATTATATATATATATTATAGATATATATTATATATATATATTATAGATATATATTATAGTTATGTATTATAGATATATATTATAGATATATATTATAGATATGTATTATAGATATATATTATAGTTATGTATTATAGATATATATTATAGTTATATATTATAGATATATATTATAGTTATATATGATAGATATATATTATAGTTATGTATTATAGATATATATTATAGTTATATATTATAGATATATATTATAGTTATATATGATAGATATATATTATAGTTATGTATTATAGATATAAATTATAGTTATATATTATAGATATATATTATAGATATGTATTATAGATATATATTATAGTTATATATTATAGATATATATTATAGTTATATATTATAGATATATATTATAGTTATATATTATAGATATATATTATAGATATGTATTATAGATATATACTATAGATATGTATTATAGATATATATTATAGATATGTATTATAGATATATATTATAGATATGTATTATAGATATATATTATAGATATATATTATAGTTATATATTATATATATATTATAGATATATATTATAGATATGTATTATAGATATATATTATATATATATATTATAGATATATATTATAGTTATATATTATAGATATATATTATAGTTATATATTATAGATATATATTATAGTTATATATTATAGATATATATTATAGATATATATTATAGTTATATATTATAGATATATATTATAGATATATATTATAGATATATATTATAGTTATATATTATAGATATATATTATAGTTATATATTATAGATATGTATTATAGATATATATTATAGATATATATTATAGATATATATTATAGTTATATATTATAGATATGTATTATAGATATATATTATAGATATATATTATAGATATATATTATAGTTATATATTATAGATATGTATTATAGTTATATATTATAGATATGTATTATAGATATATATTATAGATATATATTATAGTTATATATTATAGATATGTATTATAGCTATATATAATAGATATATATTATAGACATGTAGATATATAGAGCAGGTTAAACAGCATCAGAACCTGTTTAATCCTTCTCATCAGTTACAGTGAGAAGGATTCTATATGTTGTTGTTGTAGTGTGTAGCTGCACACAGACCCGCTGCGTGCACATCACATGCACGTTAACATCTATAGTTACAGAGTTCAGAAGAGGATTCATAAACTTCATAACCTGCAGGGATATCTGTGCAGCTCCTCACGGCTGTTCACACCAAACGCCTCTATAGGAAGACATCTATAGGAAGACCTCTATAGGAAGACCTCTATAGGAAGACAGCTATAGGAAAACATTTATAGGAAGACATCTATAGGAAAACATCTATAGGAAGACCTCTATAGGAATACCTCTAGAACAGGGGTGCACACACTTTTTCAGCATGCGAGCTACTTATAAAATGACCAAGTCAAAATGATCTACCTACTATAAAAATGCAAAACATATATTTATTTATAAATATATCGAGTATTCTTTATATGTACAATATATGTTGGTGTACCTTGCATAACTGC
>JAUPFX010000002.1:42228115-42250615 GCA_036937225.1 Sebastes paucispinis
TTTCAGCTCCTTCCACAGATGTTCAATAGGATTTAGATCCGGGCTCATAGAAGGCCACTTCAGAATAGTCCAATGTTTAGTTCTTAGCCATTCTTGGGTGTTTTTAGCTGTGTTTTGGGTCATTATCCTGTTTGAGGACCCATGACCTGCGACTGAGACCAAGCTTTCTGACACTGGGCAGCACATTTCGCTCCAGAATGCCTTGATAGTCTTGAGATTTCATTGCACCCTGCACAGATTCAAGACACCCTGTGCCAGATGCAACAAAGCAGCCCCATAACATAACCGAGCCTCCTCCATGTTTCACATTAGGTACAGTGTTCTTTTCTTTGGATGCTTCATCTCTTCGTCTGTGAACATAGAGCTGATGTGACTTGCCAAAAAGCTCCAGTTTTGTCTCATCTGTCCAAAGGACATTCTCCCAGAAGCTTTGTGGCTTGTCAATATGCATTTTGGAAAATTCCAGTCTCGCTTTTTTATGATTTGGTGTCCTCCTGGGTCGTCTTCCATTAAGTCCACTTTGGCTCAAACAGTGACGGATGGTGCGATCTGACACTGATGTACCTTGACCTTGGAGTTCACCTCTAATCTCTTTGGAAGTTGTTCTGGGCTCTTTGGTTACCATTCGTATTATCCGTCTCTTCAACATGTCATCAATTTTCCCCTTGCGGCCACGTCCAGGGAGGTTGGCTACAGTCCCATGGACCTTAAACTTCTGAATATGTGCAGCTGTAGTCACAGGAACATCAAGCTGCTTGGAGATGGTCTTATAGCCTTTACCTTTAACATGAAGGTCTATAATGTTCTTTCTGATCTCCTGAGACAACTCTCTCCTTAGCTTTCTGTGGTCCATGTTCAGTGTGGTACACACCATGACACCAAACAGCACAGTGACTACTTTTCACCCTTTAAATAGGCAGACTGACTGATTACAAGTTTGAAGATACCTGTGATGTTAATTACAGGACACACCTTAGTTTAACATGTCCCTATGGTCACATTATTTTACATCTTTTCTAGGGGTACCATCATTTTTGTCTAGGCCAGTTTCATTAGTTTGTTTTTTAAAATGATTCTGCTGAACCACAATTCAAAAACAATATCTGATTTTCATTAGTTCATTTTCAGTACATTTTTATTTATTATTACTTTTGTCAGTTTCAAGTTATTTCAGTGACCATTGTGGGTTTTTCTTTCTTTAACGGAACGTTACCAACAACTTTGCCTACATCTGTATATAGATCTCTATATAGATCTATATAGAGATCTATATATCTATATTAGGGCTGTTAAAGGTAACGCATTAAAGCAACTAGTGATTGTTGTGTTGTAGCGGCTCAGTTCTAAAGCTGGAGTGAAGACACAGGTATCACAGTAAACTAGAAGGGGTCCCTTGACCTCTCCAGATGTGTAGATGTGTAGATGTGTGAGGGCTTTTGTCCAAAAATAGTCAGAAAAATGTCCGAATTATTATTATTATTTTTTTCAAAGTCCAAAAAATGAAAATAAAATCAGAATTTAAAAAAAAAAAATTTAAAAAAAAATTCTAAAAACAGTCAGAAAAATATCTGAAAAAGACTAGCTGGTCATGAAGAGGTTAAATAACGCTCCAAACTGTCATGTCCATGTTCAAAGGGGTCCCTTGACCTCTGACCTCCAGATGTGTGAATGTAAATGGGTTCTATGGGTACCCACGAGTCTCCCCTTTACAGACATGCCCACTTTATGATCATCACATGCAGTTTGGGGCAAGTCATAGTCAAGTCAGCACACTGACACACTGACAGCTGTTGTTGCCTGTTGGGCTGCAGTTTGCCATGTTATGATTGGAGCATATTGTTTTATGTTAAATGCAGTACCTGTGAGGGTTTCTGATCAATATCTGTTATTGATCTGTGTTGTTCATTGATTTATAATAATAAATATATACATGCATTTACATAAAGCAGCATATTAGTCCACTCCCATGTTGATAAGAGGATTAAATACTGGACTGATCTCCTTTAAGGAACATTTAGAACAGATCAAACATGAGGGACTAATCAGGATTAAATATATGAATCCGTTGACAGTCCTGATAATACATGACCACTATAGTACCATAATATATAGATCTATAGATCTATATATATATAGATCTATATTTATATAATGTTATTATAGGTGAGCTGCTCAGCTGTCTAACTCATCCAGATGTTGAGTTGTAATCTGTCTCCTGGAGGCTGAACGGAGCAGCTGGATCAGAACCGGTACTTCATATAGAGGATCTGGTTTTAGGGCCCCTGGTCCTGTTGGCCCGTCGGCCCGGTCAGTACGGCTGGGAGTTGAACCACCAACCCTCCCATCAGCAGGTGACCCGTCCTCTAGTTGGATCTATCAGCAGTAACAGCTTATTGATTATGACTCCAATCAATACAAACGAAAAGTGATTGACAGCTCCGTCACAGACAGAGACGCTCAGTGAGATCTGACTGAGACCAGAACCGTGGAGTCCCCTCCGGTTCACCGGTCCTACACTGAGACCAGAACCGTGGAGTCACCTCCGGTTCACCGGTCCTACACTGAGACCAGAACCGTGGAGTCCCCTCCGGTTCACCGGTCCTACACTGAGACCAGAACCGTGGAGTCACCTCCGGTTCACCGGTCCTACACTGAGACCAGAACCGTGGAGTCCCCTCCGGTTCACCGGTCCTACACTGAGACCAGAACCGTGGAGTCACCTCCGGTTCACCGGTCCTACACTGAGACCAGAACCGTGGAGTCCCCTCCGGTTCACCGGTCCTACACTGAGACCAGAACCGTGGAGTCACCTCCGGTTCACCGGTCCTACACTGAGACCAGAACCGTGGAGTCCCCTCCGGTTCACCGGTCCTACACTGAGACCAGAACCGTGGAGTCACCTCCGGGCCGCCGGTCCTACACTGAGACCAGAACCGTGGAGTCACCTCCGGGCCGCCGGTTGGAGCCGTACACTGAGACGTGTCTGGATTGACGGTGTCCAGAACCAACATGAGCTGTAGTTGGAGCATATTATCAGGTTATTATCAGGTTATTATCAGGTTATTAGGTTATTATTAGGTTATTATCAGGTTATTATCAGGTTATTATCAGGTTATTATCAGGTTATTATCAGGTTATTATTAGGTTATTATCAGGTTATTTTCAGGTTATTATCAGGTTATTATTAGGTTATTATTAGGTTATTATCAGGTTATTATCAGGTTATTATTAGGTTATTATCAGGTTATTATCAGGTTATTATCAGGTTATTTTCAGGTTATTATCAGGTTATTATCAGGTTATTATCAGGTTATTATCAGGTTATTATTAGGTTATTTTCAGGTTATTATCAGGTTATTATTAGGTTATTATCAGGTTATTATCAGGTTATTATCAGGTTATTTTCAGGTTATTTTCAGATTATTTTCAGGTTATTTTCAGGTTATTTTCAGGTTATTTTCAGATTATTTTTAGGTTATTTTCAGGTTCTTTTCAGGTTGGGTGTGTTTGCCGTGTGCTCTGCCTTCATTGACGTGTTGTGTGGAGAGTGTGTCAGCAGCTACGTCTATCTATCTATGGCCTCTGTTTGGATATCCACTTCTTCTATTTGGCCAGAGTTTAAAGATTAACCGGCTCCTTTCAGAGACTCGGAGCACACAGAGTTGACTGAGCAGCTCTGGAAGGCGAAAGGCCGGCTAGTGCTTTCACTGTTTGCTCTCCGATAGAACCGACTCTCACTCGGCTGCTCCGGTCACATGGAGCCTGGAGACACTTTCACTCTGGTTGTACTGGGCACCGGTACAGGAGACCTACTGGGTATCAGAGTATCTGTTCTACAGAGTATCTGTTCTACGGTATCAGAGTATCTGTTCTATAGAGTATCTGTTCTATAGAGTATCTGTTCTACAGAGTATCTGTTCTACAGTACCAGAGTATCTGTTCTACAGAGTATCTGTTCTACAGCACCAGAGTATCTGTTCTACAGAGTATCTGTTCTACAGTACCAGAGTATCTGTTCTACAGAGTAACTGTTCTACAGTATCAGAGTATCTGTTCTACAGTACCAGAGTATCTGTTCTACAGAGTAACTGTTCTACAGTATCAGAGTATCTGTTCTACAGTATCAGAGTATCTGTTCTACAGAGTATCTGTTCTACGGTATCAGAGTATCTGTTCTATAGAGTATCTGTTCTACAGAGTATCTGTTCTACAGTATCAGAGTATCTGTTCTACAGTACCAGAGTATCTGTTCTACGGTATCAAGAGTATCTATTCTACGGTACCAGAGTATCTGTTCTACAGAGTATCTGTTCTACTGTATCAGAGTATCTGTTCTACAGAGTATCTGTTCTACAGTATCAGAGTATCTGTTCTACTGTATCAGAGTATCTGTTCTACAGAGTATCTGTTCTACAGTATCAGAGTATCTGTTCTACAGTACCAGAGTATCTGTTCTACAGTATCAGAGTATCTGTTCTACAGTACCAGAGTATCTGTTCTACGGTATCAGAGTATCTGTTCTACGGTACCAGAGTATCTGTTCTACAGAGTATCTGTTCTACTGTATCAGAGTATCTGTTCTACAGAGTATCTGTTCTACTGTATCAAAGTATCTGTTCTACAGAGTATCTGTTCTACTGTATCAGAGTATCTGTTCTACAGAGTATCTGTTCTACAGTACCAGAGTATCTGTTCTACAGAGTAACTGTTCTACAGTATCAGAGTATCTGTTCTACAGTACCAGAGTATCTGTTCTACAGAGTAACTGTTCTACAGTATCAGAGTATCTGTTCTACAGTACCAGAGTATCTGTTCTACAGAGTAACTGTTCTACAGTATCAGAGTATCTGTTCTACAGTATCAGAGTATCTGTTCTACAGAGTATCTGTTCTACGGTATCAGAGTATCTGTTCTATAGAGTATCTGTTCTACAGAGTATCTGTTCTACAGTACCAGAGTATCTGTTCTACAGAGTATCTGTTCTACAGTATCAGAGTATCTGTTCTACAGTACCAGAGTATCTGTTCTACAGTATCAAGAGTATCTATTCTACGGTACCAGAGTATCTGTTCTACAGAGTATCTGTTCTACTGTATCAGAGTATCTGTTCTACAGAGTATCTGTTCTACAGTATCAGAGTATCTGTTCTACAGTATCAGAGTATCTGTTCTACAGTACCAGAGTATCTGTTCTACAGTATCAGAGTATCTGTTCTACAGTACCAGAGTATCTGTTCTACGGTATCAGAGTATCTGTTCTACGGTACCAGAGTATCTGTTCTACAGAGTATCTGTTCTACTGTATCAGAGTATCTGTTCTACAGAGTATCTGTTCTACTGTATCAAAGTATCTGTTCTACAGAGTATCTGTTCTACTGTATCAGAGTATCTGTTCTACAGAGTATCTGTTCTACAGTACCAGAGTATCTGTTCTACAGAGTAACTGTTCTACAGTATCAGAGTATCTGTTCTACAGTACCAGAGTATCTGTTCTACAGAGTAACTGTTCTACAGTATCAGAGTATCTGTTCTACAGTACCAGAGTATCTGTTCTACAGAGTATCTGTTCTACAGTATCAGAGTATCTGTTCTACTGTATCAGAGTATCTGTTCTACAGAGTATCTGTTCTACTGTATCAAAGTATCTGTTCTACAGAGTATCTGTTCTACAGTATCAGAGTATCTGTTCTACGGTATCAGAGTATCTGTTCTACAGTACCAGAGTATCTGTTCTACAGAGTATCTGTTCTACGGTATCAGAGTATCTGTTCTACAGAGTATCTGTTCTACAGTACCAGAGTATCTGTTCTACAGCACCAGAGTATCTGTTCTACAGTACCAGAGTATCTGTTCTACAGAGTAACTGTTCTACAGTATCAGAGTATCTGTTCTACAGTACCAGAGTATCTGTTCTACAGAGTATCTGTTCTACAGTATCAGAGTATCTGTTCTACAGTACCAGAGTATCTGTTCTACGGTATCAGAGTATCTGTTCTACGGTACCAGAGTATCTGTTCTACAGAGTATCTGTTCTACTGTATCAGAGTATCTGTTCTACAGAGTATCTGTTCTACTGTATCAAAGTATCTGTTCTACAGAGTATCTGTTCTACTGTATCAGAGTATCTGTTCTACAGAGTATTTGTTCTACAGTATCAGAGTATCTGTTCTACTGTATCAGAGTATCTGTTCTACAGAGTATCTGTTCTACGGTATCAGAGTATCTGTTCTACAGTACCAGAGTATCTGTTCTACAGTATCAGAGTATCTGTTCTACAGTACCAGAGTATCTGTTCTACGGTATCAGAGTATCTGTTCTACGGTACCAGAGTATCTGTTCTACAGAGTATCTGTTCTACTGTATCAGAGTATCTGTTCTACAGAGTATCTGTTCTACTGTATCAAAGTATCTGTTCTACAGAGTATCTGTTCTACTGTATCAGAGTATCTGTTCTACAGAGTATCTGTTCTACAGTATCAGAGTATCTGTTCTACGGTATCAGAGTATCTGTTCTACAGTACCAGAGTATCTGTTCTACAGCACCAGAGTATCTGTTCTACAGTACCAGAGTATCTGTTCTACAGAGTAACTGTTCTACAGTATCAGAGTATCTGTTCTACAGTACCAGAGTATCTGTTCTACAGAGTAACTGTTCTACAGTATCAGAGTATCTGTTCTACAGAGTAACTGTTCTACAGTATCAGAGTATCTGTTCTACAGTACCAGAGTATCTGTTCTACAGAGTATCTGTTCTACAGTACCAGAGTATCTGTTCTACAGCACCAGAGTATCTGTTCTACAGTACCAGAGTATCTGTTCTACAGTACCAGAGTATCTGTTCTACAGCACCAGAGTATCTGTTCTACTGTATCAGAGTATCTGTTCTACAGAGTATCTGTTCTACAGTATCAGAGTATCTGTTCTACGGTATCAGAGTATCTGTTCTACAGTACCAGAGTATCTGTTCTACAGCACCAGAGTATCTGTTCTACAGTACCAGAGTATCTGTTCTACAGAGTATCTGTTCTACAGTATCAGAGTATCTGTTCTACAGTACCAGAGTATCTGTTCTACAGTACCAGAGTATCTGTTCTACAGAGTAACTGTTCTACAGTATCAGAGTATCTGTTCTACAGAGTAACTGTTCTACAGTATCAGAGTATCTGTTCTACAGTACCAGAGTATCTGTTCTACAGAGTATCTGTTCTACAGTATCAGAGTATCTGTTCTACAGAGTATCTGTTCTACTGTATGAAAGTATCTGTTCTACAGAGTATCTGTTCTACAGTATCAGAGTATCTGTTCTACGGTATCAGAGTATCTGTTCTACAGTACCAGAGTATCTGTTCTACAGAGTATCTGTTCTACGGTATCAGAGTATCTGTTCTACAGAGTATCTGTTCTACAGTACCAGAGTATCTGTTCTACAGCACCAGAGTATCTGTTCTACAGTACCAGAGTATCTGTTCTACAGAGTAACTGTTCTACAGTATCAGAGTATCTGTTCTACAGTACCAGAGTATCTGTTCTACAGAGTATCTGTTCTACAGTATCAGAGTATCTGTTCTACAGTACCAGAGTATCTGTTCTACGGTATCAGAGTATCTGTTCTACGGTACCAGAGTATCTGTTCTACAGAGTATCTGTTCTACTGTATCAGAGTATCTGTTCTACAGAGTATCTGTTCTACTGTATCAAAGTATCTGTTCTACAGAGTATCTGTTCTACTGTATCAGAGTATCTGTTCTACAGAGTATTTGTTCTACAGTATCAGAGTATCTGTTCTACTGTATCAGAGTATCTGTTCTACAGAGTATCTGTTCTACGGTATCAGAGTATCTGTTCTACAGTACCAGAGTATCTGTTCTACAGTATCAGAGTATCTGTTCTACAGTACCAGAGTATCTGTTCTACGGTATCAGAGTATCTGTTCTACGGTACCAGAGTATCTGTTCTACAGTACCAGAGTATCTGTTCTACAGCACCAGAGTATCTGTTCTACTGTATCAGAGTATCTGTTCTACAGAGTATCTGTTCTACAGTATCAGAGTATCTGTTCTACGGTATCAGAGTATCTGTTCTACAGTACCAGAGTATCTGTTCTACAGCACCAGAGTATCTGTTCTACAGTACCAGAGTATCTGTTCTACAGAGTATCTGTTCTACAGTATCAGAGTATCTGTTCTACAGTACCAGAGTATCTGTTCTACAGTACCAGAGTATCTGTTCTACAGAGTAACTGTTCTACAGTATCAGAGTATCTGTTCTACAGAGTAACTGTTCTACAGTATCAGAGTATCTGTTCTACAGTACCAGAGTATCTGTTCTACAGAGTATCTGTTCTACAGTATCAGAGTATCTGTTCTACAGTACCAGAGTATCTGTTCTACAGCACCAGAGTATCTGTTCTACAGTACCAGAGTATCTGTTCTACAGTACCAGAGTATCTGTTCTACAGCACCAGAGTATCTGTTCTACTGTATCAGAGTATCTGTTCTACAGAGTATCTGTTCTACAGTATCAGAGTATCTGTTCTACGGTATCAGAGTATCTGTTCTACAGTACCAGAGTATCTGTTCTACAGCACCAGAGTATCTGTTCTACAGTACTAGAGTATCTGTTCTACAGAGTAACTGTTCTACAGTATCAGAGTATCTGTTCTACAGTACCAGAGTATCTGTTCTACAGTACCAGAGTATCTGTTCTACAGAGTAACTGTTCTACAGTATCAGAGTATCTGTTCTACAGTACCAGAGTATCTGTTCTACAGAGTATCTGTTCTACAGTATCAGAGTATCTGTTCTACAGAGTAACTGTTCTACAGTATCAGAGTATCTGTTCTACAGTACCAGAGTATCTGTTCTACAGAGTATCTGTTCTACAGTATCAGAGTATCTGTTCTACAGTACCAGAGTATCTGTTCTACAAAGTATCTGTTCTACAGTATCAGAGTATCTGTTCTACAGAGTATCTGTTCTACAGTATCAGAGTATCTGTTCTACAGTATCAGAGTATCTGTTCTACAGAGTATCTGTTCTACAGTATCAGAGTATCTGTTCTACAGAGTATCTGTTCTACAGTACCAGAGTATCTGTTCTACAGAGTATCTGTTCTACAGTATCAGAGTATCTGTTCTACAGAGTATCTGTTCTACAGTACCAGAGTATCTGTTCTACAGAGTATCTGTTCTACAGTATCAGAGTATCTGTTCTACAGAGTATCTGTTCTACAGTATCAGAGTATCTGTTCTACAGAGTATCTGTTCTACGGTATCAGAGTATCTGTTCTACAGAGTATCTGTTCTACAGTATCAGAGTATCTGTTCTACAGAGTATCTGTTCTACAGTACCAGAGTATCTGTTCTACAGAGTATCTGTTCTACGGTATCAGAGTATCTGTTCTACAGAGTATCTGTTCTACGGTACCAGAGTATCTGTTCTACAGAGTATCTGTTCTACGGTATCAGAGTATCTGTTCTACAGAGTATCTGTTCTACAGTATCAGAGTATCTGTTCTACAGAGTATCTGTTCTACAGTACCAGAGTATCTGTTCTACAGAGTATCTGTTCTACAGTATCAGAGTATCTGTTCTACAGAGTATCTGTTCTACAGTATCAGAGTATCTGTTCTACAGAGTATCTGTTCTACGGTATCAGAGTATCTGTTCTACAGTATCAGAGGATCTGTTCTACAGAGTATCTGTTCTACGGTATCAGAGTATCTGTTCTACAGAGTATGTGTTCTACAGTATCAGAGTATGTGTTCTACAGTATCAGAGTATCTGTTCTACAGTATCAGAGTATGTGTTCTACAGTATCAGAGTATCTGTTCTACAGAGTATGTGTTCTACTGAAAGATGTTATAGAACCTCAGAAGGTGGTTAAACTGCTGATCTGGAGACTCTCCTCGTATTTCCTGTCTGGGTCCAGACTACCATCTGATGTTAGCATTTAGCTCACAAAGCTACTAGCAGGACGGCCGGTGTTGGCTGTTTCCATCTTGGTTTTTGGTTTTTGGCCGTCGCCATCTTGTTTTTTGGCCGTCGCCATCTTGGTTTTAGGTTTTTGGCCGTCGCCATCTTGGTTTTTGGTTTTTGGCCGTCTCCATCTTGGTTTTTGGCCGTCGCCATCTTGGTTTTTGGTTTTTGGCCGTCGCCATCTTGGTTTTTGGCCGTCTCCATCTTGGTTTTTGGCCGTCGCCATCTTGGTTTTTGGCCCGTCGCCATCTTGGTTTTAGGTTTTTGGCCGTCGCCATGTTGGTTTTTGTTTTTTGTCCGTCTCCATCTTGGTTTTTGGCCCGTCGCCATCTTGGTTTTTGGCTGTCTCCATCTTGGTTTTAGGTTTTTGGCCGTCGCCATCTTGGTTTTAGGTTTTTGGCCGTCGCCATCTTGGTTTTTAGTTTTTGGCCGTCGCCATCTTGGTTTTAGGTTTTTGGCCGTCGCCATCTTGGTTTTTAGTTTTTGGCCGTCGCCATCTTGGTTTTTGGCCGTCGCCATCTTGGTTTTTGTCCGTCTCCATCTTGGTTTTTGGCTGTCTCCATCTTGGTTTTTGGCTGTCTCCATCTTGGTTTTAGGTTTTTGGCCGTCGCCATCTTGGTTTTTGGTTTTTGGCCGTCGCCATCTTGGTTTTAGGTTTTTGGACGTCGCCATCTTGGTTTTTAGTTTTTGGCCGTCGCCATCTTGGTTTTTGTCCGTCTCCATCTTGGTTTTTGGCTGTCTCCATCTTGGTTTTAGGTTTTTGGCCGTCGCCATCTTGGTTTTTGGTTTTTGCCCGTCGCCATCTTGGTTTTAGGTTTTTGGCCGTCGCCATCTTGGTTTTTAGTTTTTGGCCGTCGCCATCTTGGTTTTTGGCCATCTCCATCTTGGTTTTTGGCCGTCGCCATCTTGGTTTTTGGCTGTCTCCATCTTGGTTTTAGGTTTTTGGCCGTCGCCATCTTGGTTTTAGGTTTTTGGACGTCTCCATCTTGGTTTTTGGCCATCTCCATTCTGGTTTTTGGTTGTCTCCATCGTATCGACCACACATGCCTCCTGGTTGGTCACTTCCTCTTCTTCCTCCTTCCAAACACACAACGTTTTTATAGAGACGAGAAGGAAGCAGGTAGAACATCACACAAGCTGCACAAAGTCGGGTCTAGAAGGTCGAAATCTGCTGCCCGGCGACCTGCCCTGACCTTAACCATTAGAGAGAGTTTCCCTCCTCGCCGGTTACCTTCTAAACATGACTGCTGCAAAACTCTCAAAGTTTGAACAAAGAAGCGTGCCTTGCAGCTTGTTTCTGTTTCTTCCTCTGCAGCAGGTGTCCTGTAGGTCATCCACAGCGCCCACTAGAGGTCGGAGAGCAATGACACCTCCTGATCCAACTTTCTGTACTTAGTTATTGCTGCAGACAGCGTGCACACACCTGCATGAGAGATTTTTATTTTTTGCACGTGACAACAAACTGTTTTGTCTAATTTAATAATAATAATGATTGGAACGGTTGCAGAGGAAACATTCTGAGGTTTAGAGCCAGTTCTGTTTTTATGTCCTCTCTGATACCGTAGTTATTCACAGTGTGGCCTCGCTCAGAGAGCACATATCTATCTCTAGATCTGTTAATTCACTGGTTGATATTTATTAGCTCAGTTTGGAGCTCTGAGGATCATCGGGGCGGCTCGGAGCACAACTCTTTGTTTTGGAGACATTCTGCTTTTACGAGCCATCAGGAGGAGATTGATAGTTAAAGTGCCGTCAGCTACAGTCCAGATCTCCGTTTGATGAAGCTTCGTCCCACCGCCGCATCGCTCCGCGGACGCCTCGACATGTTCGTGCCTCATTCTGCGACTCGGCAGATTTGTGTTCGCTGATGGATGTCTCTCTGACGGCTCAGATCAGTTTGTTCTCTCTCTGATTTATGAAGCTTAATTACAGACAGCTTTGATTCCTCTGTTAGATAACTGGAAGAGAAACTCTGTGATCATTAATACAAACCGCTCTGTGCTCATCAGAACAAGCAAAGCATTGTGGGAGAGAACTTCTTCTATATTAGAGATGACAGTAACACGGCTCAGATCAGCAGCTCTTCATAAATCCTTCACTGAAGTCCTCAGTAACTAATTAGTAGAGATGAATCAACATTAAACTGACGTCTCAGCTGGTGGACACTTCAGCTCATGTGTAAATATTTAGTAAATGGAGCTATTTGATTTAGTCTGATTTCTGCGTGCATACAGTACACGGAGTCAGCAGTATTCATTTCAACTAACTCCGATGTAACCCCCCCGTTATTCTACGGTCGGAGCGGTGGCGTAGTATTAATAGAGTCCGTTCAGGGTTAGGGAGGGAGGGGGACATTATTGATGCCCCGTGTGAGGCAAAAAGTAACGTTGACTTATTTTGTCACGTCAGTCTTTAGTCACGTGACTCGTCGGTATCGTCAGTCCTGTGAGTCACGTCGCCATCTTGGTTTTTGGTTTTTGGCCGTCTCCATCTTGTTTTTTGTTTTTTTGTTTTTGCCGTCTCCATTTTGGTTTTTGGTTTTTTGTTTTTGCCGTCTCCATTTTGGTTTTTGGTTTTTGGCCGTCGCCATCTTGTTTTTTGTTTTTTGGCCGTCTCCTTCTTGGTTTTTGGTTTTTGGCCGTCGCCATCTTGGTTTTTGTTTTTTTGGTTTTTGGCCGTCTCCATCTTGTTTTTTGGTTTTTGGCCGTCGCCATCTTGGTTTTTGGCCGTTGCCATCTTGGTTTTAGGTTTTTGTGTAACAGTAACGTTAATATTGTCGTTGCTTAGCAGCGGTGTTCTCACAACTTGAACACTAAGAATATCGTGTACATGACTTCCCGTGGTGTAAACAGGAGCTCACCAGTTTCATTTTAAGGCAGTAACTGTATAGTTGTGACATCACAACTTTACAGAAGTCCTGAAGGCTCATTTAAAGGTACAGTGTCAGTGTCATTTCTCTGTGGATTGAGCATTTCACAGAATATATTCAGCACCTAGATCTGCTTTATAATAAAAAGACTCACTTTCTACAATATGGAACCTTTAAACAATAAAAGTCATCACAATAGAAGTGTCATGTCTTCCAAACCGAGCCACTTCAGCCCTCTTCCTGTTTACAGCTTCTTTACTGATGAGAATGAGGATGTGCAGCAGATCTGGATTCCTCCGTCACGCCATGTACATGTAAACACTTCAACATCTGCAGCGTCTCCAATAAAACGCCACATTCCACATTTATGGCGAACAAAGACAAACAGGCATGTGAAGAGGAGGCCATCCGTCAGCACTGAGATACAGCCCAGAGAGAGGAGACGTCACACAACACCTGGCTCCTGCACCGCAACACCACAACACCACAACACCACAACACCACAACACCTCCACCTGGACCAGACCAGAGACAATACTATCAGCCACTGTCTGGAGGTTCTGGTCCGGGTCTTCTTCACAACCACTTTGAAGAGTGAACAGGAAGTCACATGAACCGACAGGTAACTCAGTCTGATTGGACAGTTTGGGTGATGTCATCCTGCATCATCACTACTTCACTTTAATGGACTTAACGAGCTTCCAGAGGACACAAACACAACACAGGTACCACTTTATTAGGAACAGCTGCAGTGAATCCTCCTTCATGAAGGTTCTGATGTTCAGATGTGTTGAATATCTCCTCCATGAAGAAGACCATGTGGTATGAGTGAAAGCTCCAGAACAGACCGGTTGGTGGTGGGTTAGGGTTAGGGCTCGGTGTCAGTCAGACTGAATAAACAGAGCAAGCTGAGCGGGTGAATAAATGTGGAGTATTTGAGGCCTGGATCTGATAACTGAGCTGCTGCGAGTGTTTCTGCAGGCTGATAGTCGGCGTTAATAATTCACAGCGTTACGAGCAGCCAGCGCCTGGCTGACGATCAGCTCGCTGCACGGATCATTGGTGCTCCTGCGAGGCCTCCGACGGAGGCAGAAACACAAGAAGAAGAAGAAGAAGAAGAAGAAGAAGAAGAAAGTGTGGGAAGAACAGCTGGAGCGGCTGATCCACCAGAGACGCTCTGCTGTGATTATCTGATACCATCTCTGTGTTACTCTGAACACCTCGCGATGCGTTCAGGGTCGAGCAGCGTGTTCGGTCCCTGCCAGGTTTCCACTCCCGTTCACTGGTTCTCAGGTTGTTCTGCTTCACTCTGATGGTTCCTGATAGTCTGAGAGTCGACTCTGAGACGCCGTGTTGAATACCTCCAGTCCTGATATATGAGTTAAAGATAACAGAGATCATTGATTCAGTTTTTACAGACGTTTATCAGACACACTCTCATCCTCTATTGTTATCACCAGAAACACATTGATCTCTCATGATGAAGAGTCTCATTAGAACAACAACAATACCTTCTTGTTAACAGGAGAGAAGAGAAACATGTCTCGTTCTGACGAGAAAACAATCAACAAGAAGACCAGATTAAAATGGGTTATGAAGTTGACATCTTGGGTTTTTGGCCGTCTCCATCTCGGTTTTTGGCTGTCGCCATCTTGGTTTTTGGCCGTCGCCATCTTGGTTTTTGGCCTTCGCCATCTTGGTTTTTGGTTTGTGGCAGTCGCCTCTTTGGTTTTTGTACATCACCATCTTGGTTTTTGTTGTTGTTAAAATACGATCGCATGTTTTGCAAGTTATGGCTAACTTAAAATAAATCAACGTTGATTCTGGATCGCCGTTTTGAAGCTTCAAATTCAGCATTTTGGTCGTCGCCGTCTTCCCACGAAACCAATGTGAAATTGGTTTCTACAAACACAAATGAAAACATTAAAGTTGCTGTGAGACTGAGCTGTAGTGTGTGTGACTGAGTCAGAGGAACCTCCAGTGTGTGTTGATCTTTCACTGGCTGACATTATCTACCCTGGCTGACATCCTCATCTCACCTGGCTGACATCATCACATCACCTGGCTGACATCATCACCTCACCTGGCTGACATCATCACATCACCTGGCTGACATCATCACATCACCTGGCTGACATCATCACATCACCTGGCTGACATCATCACATCACCTGGCTGACATCATCACCTCACCTGGCTGACATCATCACCTCACCTGGCTGACATCATCACATCACCTGGCTGACATCATCACCTCACCTGGCTGACATCATCACATCACCTGGCTGACATCATCACCTCACCTGGCTGACATCATCACCTCACCTGGCTGACATCATCACATCACCTGGCTGACATCATCACATCACCTGGCTGACATCATCACCTCACCTGGCTGACATCATCATCTCACCTGGCTGACATCACACACAGGTATGACCTCACTAACCCCCCCTCTGTGTTGCTCTGCTGCTGAACAGGAAGTAGCGTGACGCAGCAACATTTCTCCACATATATGAGGAAGTCTGACTTTGACTTGATCGGCGGGGCAGTGCTGCATCTCAAAGATCTCCCAGCATGCAGCGGGGCTGACAGGTCACTGCGGTAGATGGTTCATGAGTCAGCAGTAAAACCAAACGCGTTGTTCCCACAAAGAGAGACAGAAACTCTCTCTTTCTGCTGTCATAACTCTCCTTTATGTCTGCTTCTTCTTCTTCTGTTGTTCTCAGCAGCGCTCACTGAATGTAAAACAGGAAACAGAATGACAGCAGAAGAAGAGAGACAGATGTGCTCTATATAGTATTATATATAATTATTAAAACATCTTCTGAGTCTAGAATGTTCCTGCAGGTTGGAACATTCTAGACTCACAGAAGATGCTTTAATAATTCTAGCTGGACTCACATTTACAGTCTCTGTAACTCAAAGAGCAACACATCTGTAGACTCATGATTAATAATAATAACCTCCATTACAGAGGTTTGTATGTTTAAAGGACTACTTTACTTTTTACTCTCACGTTAGTACTCGTGTTTTACAGGTTTCTTAGTTCAGTGTGGTTTCGTCTGTCTGTCTGTCTGTCTGTCTGTCTGTCTGTCTGTAGCTGGATGTTTCTCATTGGTCCAGACCGGGTCGTGTTTACATTTTTGTGGTCGTTAAAACAAACAAACAACCAAACAAACAGGAAGTATCTCAGAGAACTTTCTTCCATATTTCAATGAGTTTCTGCTGAAACAGGAAGTGGTGCGGTGCAATGTCATGCTCTGACACCCAACGTTGTCATCTATTTGATTTGTGTACATAAACATGAATTTATCTTTTTTTTTGTGATGCTCAAATCTTTTCAAAATAAAACTCATTAGTTAGGTTCAGGTAAAGATGGTGGTTTGGGTTAAAATAACTCCAGAAGTGCTGTAACTGAAGTACAGAAGTAACGTGACAAATAAATCAACGTTGACTTCTTGCCTCACACGGGGCACCATAGTGGTCTCCTGGTGACAGTCTGGTGTTTTTAGACCCACCCATCCACCCGACCTCCTTCCTTCACGCCGTTCACCACAACCTCCTCCCTTCACCGCTCTGTATACTACCTGGTTCACGATTACGTCGATAGATAACGTGTGCCAGTTATGAAATATTAAACATGGTGTAGATAATCTAAAGTGAATCAATTTAAGTTTCAGGTTGTGAAATCAGTTTAACTTCAGCTCTGTTAATATGAAGCTCTGTGGTTGGATGAAATGCACCCTGGGAGTCGTAGTTGAAGCAGATATTATAGATACATAGTTGTTCATCTTTAATATTGTCTAATAATAATAATAATAATAACTTCTCCTGCTTCACAAAGATTTGTTGAAACGTTTGTCAAAATGCAGATTTCTGAACTAGTGAGAGCTAGTGGTTCTGGGTCGATGGGAGGAGGAGGAGGAGAAGGAGGAGGAGGCGTCTGGTTTGCGCTCTCTGATAAGGAGCTGTGGGAGGCTGCAGGGTAGGAGGAGGAGGAGGAGGAGGAGGAGCTGACTCAGCTGGTCTCCTCTGGTACCTGGTCTGAGTTGGTCCGGAGCTGGAGGAAGCCTTGAGGTCTGCAGGGCCGGCTGTGTTCTTCCAACAAGATATCAAATACATATAACAATCAGAAGTTCATGTAATTTAATGCAGTAATGATGACACACTAGCACCGTTAGCTGCTAGCCGCGGCTCGCTGACGCTATGTTGAGAGCCGTGTGGAGGCGATAGAAAGATTGCCTCCACACCAGATGTTTGTTTTTTAGCACCTTAACCTCGTTGTTGAGGATCTTAATCCCAGCAGGTCTTTATGTAACTAAAACCTGAGTCTGAAAACACTCTGAAAACAAAATGTTTTCATGTTCAAGTTCAGCCACAAATCATCTGTTAGCCTCTAAATGAGCTGAAACTCTGAAACAACACAGAGAAACAACAGACGCTGTGTTTGTGAACCTTTTCCAGCCGACGTTAAGCGTGACAGAGCCAGATGTTTCCTACATTCATACATATTATTATCTGTTATTGGCCCTCCTCAGACGGATTTCACGGTTCTAGAAAGTCTTCAGAGTTGTAATCTTTGTGGGAACAGGAACACATACAGGATATATTTCAGCTCTCTGTGTTAATGTGCTGACAGCCAAACGTTACTGCTGATCTGATGTCAGGTTCATATCCATCTCTATAAGAGCTGCAGCCGGCTGCCGTTGAGCCGGCAGCGGGATCAATCCGTCAGAGTCCACGGAGAGAGATGCTGCTGCTGTTACTGCTGTTACTGCTGCTGTTACTGCTGCTGCTGCTGTTACTGCTGTTACTGTTGCCGCTGCTGTTACCACTGTTACTGTTGCTGCTGCTGTTACTACTGTTACTGTTGCTGCTGCTGTTACTACTGTTACTGCTGCTGCTGCTGTTACTGATGTTACTGTTGCTGCTGCTGTTACTACTGTTACTGTTGCTGCTGCTGTTACTGCTGTTACTGTTGCCGCTGCTGTTACCACTGTTACTGTTGCTGCTGCTGTTACTACTGTTACTGCTGCTGCTGCTGTTACTGCTGTTACTGTTGCCGCTGCTGTTACTACTGTCACTGCTGCTGCTGCTGCTGTTACTGTTGCCGCTGCTGTTACTACTGTTACTGCTGTTACTGTTACTGCTATTACTGCTGCTGTTACTACTGTTACTGTTACTGCTGTTACTGTTGCTGCTGCTGTTACTACTGTTACTGTTACTGCTGTTACTGTTGCTGCTGCTGTTACTACTGTTACTGCTGCTGCTGCTGTTACTGCTGTTACTGTTGCTGCTGCTGTTACTACTGTTACTGTTGCTGCTACTGTTACTGCTGCTGCTGTTACTGCTGCTGTTGCTGCTGTTACTGTTACTGTTACTGCTGTTACTGTTACTGCTGCTGTTACTGCTGTTACTGTTACTGCTGTTGCTGCTGCTGCTGCTGCTGTTGCTGCTGCTGTTACTGCTGCTGCTGCTGTTGCTGCTGCTGTTGCTGCTGTTACTGTTACTGCTGTTACTGTTACTGCTGCTGTTACTGCTGTTACTGTTGTTGCTGCTGCTGTTGCTGCTGTTACTGTTACTGCTGCTGCTGCTGCTGTTACTGTTACTGCTGCTGTTGCTGCTGTTACTGTTACTGCTGCTGTTGTTGCTGCTGTTACTGTTACTGCTGCTGTTACTACTGCTGCTGCTGCTGTTACTGTTACTGTTACTGCTGCTGCTGCTGTTACTGTTACTGCCGTTACTGCTGTTACTGTTGCTGCTGCTGCTGCTGCTGCTGCTGTTACTGTTACTGCTGCTGCTGCTGTTACTGTTACTGCTGTTACTGCTGCTGCTGCTGCTGCTGTTACTGTTACTGTTGCTGCTGCTGCTGCTGCTGCTGCTGTTGTTACTGTTACTGTTACTGTTACTGCTGCTGCTGCTTACAGTAAACACTGATAAGATAAAACCGCCTCAGGAACATTCCTCCGCTTCATTTCTGAGGCGTGTTCACGTTCACATTCCATCAGCTCTCCGTGTTCACCTCCAACCTGGCTGACACCTTCACCGCACTGACCTCTGACCCCTGGGAGGGAGCACCAAGACCTCACACGGTGTACTCGCTTGTACTAACGTGTACTAACGTTTACTAACTTGTACTAACGTGTACCTCTGTGTACTAATGTTACTACTACTTCGTGTACGAGAGTACTGCCTGTACCGTATCGTAGTAAAAGTAGACGATGTGTAGTAAAGTAGACGATGTGTAGTATAGTAGACGATGTGTAGTATAGTAGACGATGTGTAGTAAAGTAAACGATGTGTAGTAAAGTAGACGATGTGTAGTAAAGTAGACGATGTGTAGTAAAGTAGACGATGTGTAGTAAAGTAGACGATGTGTAGTAAAGTAAACGATGTGTAGTAAAGTAGACGATGTGTAGTAAAGTAGACGATGTGTAGTAAAGTAGACGATGTGTAGTAAAGTAGACGATGTGTAGTAAAGTAAACGATGTGTAGTATAGTAGACGATGTGTAGTAAAGTAGACGATGTGTAGTAAAGTAGACGATGTGTAGTAAAGTAAACGATGTGTAGTAAAGTAGACGATGTGTAGTAAAGTAGACGATGTGTAGTAAAGTAGACGATGTGTAGTAAAGTAAACGATGTGTAGTAAAGTAGACGATGTGTAGTAAAGTAGACGATGTGTAGTATAAGTAGACGATGTGTAGTATAAGTAGACGATGTGTAGTATAGTAGACGATGTGTAGTAAAGTAGACGATGTGTAGTATAAGTAGACGATGTGTAGTATAGTAGACGATGTGTAGTAAAGTAGACGATGTGTAGTAAAGTAAACGATGTGTAGTAAAGTAGACAATGTGTAGTAAAGTAGACGATGTGTAGTAAAGTAGACGATGTGTAGTAAAGTAAACGATGTGTAGTAAAGTAGACGATGTGTAGTAAAGTAGACGATGTGTAGTAAAGTAGACGATGTGTAGTATAAGTAGACGATGTGTAGTATAAGTAGACGATGTGTAGTAAAGTAGACGATGTGTAGTAAAGTAAACGATGTGTAGTAAAGTAGACGATGTGTAGTAAAGTAGACGATGTGTAGTAAAGTAGACGATGTGTAGTAAAGTAGACGATGTGTAGTAAAGTAAACGATGTGTAGTAAAGTAGACGATGTGTAGTAAAGTAGACGATGTGTAGTAAAGTAGACGATGTGTAGTAAAATAGACGATGTGTAAAGTAGACGATGTGTAGTAAAGTAGACGATGTGTAGTAAAAGTAGACGATATGTAGTAAAGTAGACGATGTGTAAAGTAGACGATGTGTAGTAAAGTAAACGATGTGTAGTAAAGTAGACGATGTGTAGTAAAAGTAGACGATGTGTAGTAAAGTAGACGATGTGTAGTAAAAGTAGACGATGTGTAGTAAAAGTAGACGATGTGTAAAGTAGACGATGTGTAGTAAAGTAAACGATGTGTAGTAAAGTAGACGATGTGTAAAGTAGACGATGTGTAGTAAAGTAAACGATGTGTAGTAAAGTAGACGATGTGTAGTAAAGTAGACGATGTGTAGTAAAGTAAACGATGTGTAGTAAAGTAGACGATGTGTAGTAAAGTAGACGATGTGTAGTAAAGTAGACGATGTGTAGTAAAATAGACGATGTGTAAAGTAGACGATGTGTAGTAAACGATGTGTAGTAAAAGTAGACGATATGTAGTAAAGTAGACGATGTGTAAAGTAGACGATGTGTAGTAAAGTAAACGATGTGTAGTAAAGTAGACGATGTGTAGTAAAGTAAACGATGTGTAGTAAAAGTAGACGATATGTAGTAAAGTAGACGATGTGTAAAGTAGACGATGTGTAGTAAAGTAAACGATGTGTAGTAAAGTAGACGATGTGTAGTAAAAGTAGACGATGTGTAGTAAAAGTAGACGATGTGTAGTAAAAGTAGACGATGTGTAGTAAAGTAGACGATGTGTAGTAAAGTAGACGATGTGTAGTAAAGTAGACGATGTGTAAAGTAGACGATGTGTAGTAAAGTAAACGATGTGTAGTAAAGTAGACGATGTGTAGTAAAAGTAGACGATGTGTAGTAAAGTAGACGATGTGTAGTAAAAGTAGACGATGTGTAGTAAAAGTAGACGATGTGTAAAGTAGACGATGTGTAGTAAAGTAAACGATGTGTAGTAAAGTAGACGATGTGTAAAGTAGACGATGTGTAGTAAAGTAAACGATGTGTAGTAAAGTAGACGATGTGTAGTAAAGTAGACGATGTGTAGTAAAGTAGACGATGTGTAGTAAAGTAAACGATGTGTAGTAAAGTAGACGATGTGTAGTAAAGTAGACGATGTGTAGTAAAGTAGACGATGTGTAGTAAAATAGACGATGTGTAAAGTAGACGATGTGTAGTAAAGTAGACGATGTGTAGTAAAAGTAGACGATATGTAGTAAAGTAGACGATGTGTAAAGTAGACGATGTGTAGTAAAGTAAACGATGTGTAGTAAAGTAGACGATGTGTAGTAAAAGTAGACGATGTGTAGTAAAAGTAGACGATGTGTAGTAAAAGTAGACGATGTGTAGTAAAGTAGACGATGTGTAGTAAAGTAGACGATGTGTAAAGTAGACGATGTGTAGTAAAGTAAACGATGTGTAGTAAAGTAGACGATGTGTAGTAAAAGTAGACGATGTGTAGTAAAGTAGACGATGTGTAGTAAAAGTAGACGATGTGTAGTAAAAGTAGACGATGTGTAAAGTAGACGATGTGTAGTAAAGTAAACGATGTGTAGTAAAGTAGACGATGTGTAAAGTAGACGATGTGTAGTAAAGTAAACGATGTGTAGTAAAGTAGACGATGTGTAGTAAAGTAGACGATGTGTAGTAAAGTAAACGATGTGTAGTAAAGTAGACGATGTGTAGTAAAGTAGACGATGTGTAGTAAAGTAGACGATGTGTAGTAAAATAGACGATGTGTAAAGTAGACGATGTGTAGTAAACGATGTGTAGTAAAAGTAGACGATATGTAGTAAAGTAGACGATGTGTAAAGTAGATGATGTGTAGTAAAGTAAACGATGTGTAGTAAAGTAGACGATGTGTAGTAAAGTAAACGATGTGTAGTAAAAGTAGACGATATGTAGTAAAGTAGACGATGTGTAAAGTAGACGATGTGTAGTAAAGTAAACGATGTGTAGTAAAGTAGACGATGTGTAGTAAAAGTAGACGATGTGTAGTAAAAGTAGACGATGTGTAGTAAAAGTAGACGATGTGTAGTAAAGTAGACGATGTGTAGTAAAGTAGACGATGTGTAGTAAAGTAGACGATGTGTAAAGTAGACGATGTGTAGTAAAGTAAACGATGTGTAGTAAAGTAGACGATGTGTAGTAAAAGTAGACGATGTGTAGTAAAGTAGACGATGTGTAGTAAAAGTAGACGATGTGTAGTAAAAGTAGACGATGTGTAAAGTAGACGATGTGTAGTAAAGTAAACGATGTGTAGTAAAGTAGACGATGTGTAAAGTAGACGATGTGTAGTAAAGTAAACGATGTGTAGTAAAGTAGACGATGTGTAGTAAAGTAGACGATGTGTAGTAAAGTAAACGATGTGTAGTAAAGTAGACGATGTGTAGTAAAGTAGACGATGTGTAGTAAAGTAGACGATGTGTAGTAAAATA
>JAUPFX010000002.1:42255615-42286928 GCA_036937225.1 Sebastes paucispinis
AAGACTTTCAACCAGGAGACCCATATTGGTGCCCCGTGTGAGGCTAAAAATAACTTATTTTGTCACGTCAGTCTTTAGTCACGTGACTCGTCGGTATCGTCAGTCCTGTGAGTCGTTAGTCGTTAGTCAGTGAAGTAAACGTCAACCACGACGGTTTCCTAACGAGCATCCTATCTCCTCACTTGACCTGGAAACCATTCCTCCTTCTAATCCCTTAAATGCACCTCGAGTAGACGAGGAGCGAGGAGCGAGGAGACGAGGAGCGAGGAGACGAGGAGCGAGGAGAGAGGAGAGAGGAGAGAGGAGAGAGGAGCGAGGAGAGAGGAGCAAGGAAATGAGGAACGAGGAGCGAGGAGAGAGGAGAGAGGAGCGAGGAGATGAGGAACGAGGAGATGAGGAACGAGGAGAGAGGATCGTGGAGACGAGGAGCGAGGAGAGAGGTGAGAGGAGAGAGGAGAGAGGAGCAAGGAGACGAGGAACGAGGAGCGAGGAGAGAGAAGACCAGGAACGAGGAGAGAGGAGACGAGGAGAGGTGTGAGGAGTAAGGAGAAAGGAACGAGGAGAGAGGAGAGAGGAGAGAGGAGCAAGGAAATGAGGAACGAGGAACGAGGAGAGAGGAGAGAGGAGAGAGGAGAGAGGAGAGAGGAGCGAGGAGAGAGGAGCAAGGAAATGAGGAGCGAGGAGAGAGGAGCGAGGAGATGAGGAACGATGAGATGAGGAACGAGGAGAGAGGATCGTGGAGACGAGGAGCAAGGAGAGAGGTGAGAGGAGAGAGGAGAGAGGAGCAAGGAGACGAGGAATGATGAGCGAGGAGAGAGAAGACAAGGAACGAGGAGAGAGGAGACGAGGAGAGGTGTGAGGAGCAAGGAGAAAGGAACGAGGAGCGAGGAGAGAGGAGAGAGGAGCGAGGAGACGAGGAACGAGGAGATGAGGAACGAGGAGAGAGGAGCGTGGAGACGAGGAGCGAGGAGAGAGGTGAGAGGAGAGAGGAGAGAGGAGAGAGGAGCAAGGAGACAAGGAAAGAGGAGCGAGGAGAGAGAAGACGAGGAACGAGGAGAGGAGCGAGGAGACAAGGAGCGAGGAGACGAGGAGCGAGGAGACAAGGACAGAGGAGGCATCTGGAGGAGCTGAGAGCGAGGATCCTCTGTGGGAGTCTTTTACCGACCGACACGCCCCCTCATTAGATATCAGTTATTGATTGGGATGGGGCTAAGACGAGAGGAGAGGAGGCGAGGAAATGAAACGAGGAGACACGTTGGCACAGTGAAACAGATCCAGGTATTGAGGTGTGAACGGCTCCACGCCGCTGATGTCATCAACATCAACAGTAAACAAGGCGTCTGCTGGTTCTCTGGGTGGAACCAGACTGCAGACGGTCTACCTGGAGACAGGTGAATAATTGGTGGATTAAGGCGCCGCCCTGCGTCTGGATTGGCTGGGTGCGGAGGAGTTAAGTGTGATTGCCTCCCCCCCAGTGTAATGAGGCTTATCTCTCATTAGGACTGATTCCTCCTGAGTCAGACCGCCGCACGCCGGTCGCTAGGCAACACAACAACAAACTACAGCGGAGAAGAAGACGTCTCCATCCTTCGTCAGGGAGAGAACATAGAACCATCTCATCCTGATGTTAGAGAGAACCTGACAGTCCTCCAGAACGCCAGGATGGACTCGCCGTCTGACACGCTGGACGCCGTTCTGTTTGACCAACACTAACCCCAGGAAGTCAACTGTAAACGAAGTGGAGAAGAAGAACAACAGTTGAGTCTGGAGACAGAAACACAGAGAGAGAGACGGAGAGACAGAGAGACGGAGAGAGAGAGAGACAGACAGAGAGAGACAGAGAGAGAGACAGAAAGAGAGAGACAGAGATGGAGAGAGAGAGAGAGAGAGAGAGAGAGAGAGAGAGAGAGAGAGAGAGAGAAACACAGATACACAGAGAGAGAGACAGAAAGAGAGAGACAGAAAGATGGAGAGATGGAGAGACGGAGAGAGAGAGAGAGAGAGATGGAGAGATGGAGAGACGGAGAGAGAGAGAGAGAGAGATGGAGAGATGGAGAGACGGAGAGAGAGAGAGAGAGAGAGAGCGAGAGAGACGGGATCTGGAGTCCAGGAATCCTCCCTGTTTGTTCCCAGAGAGCAGCAGACATAAACACACAGAGTGCAACATGACGGGACAGGAGAGCAGCAACAACACATGCTGATCCTTCAGCTCCTATAGAGACACAATCAACTACATCTTTATTAAAGTTCCTGTTAGTAACTTGTTCAGGTATAAATCATTGTGGGTCAGTGTCTCATGGTCTCTCGTGTGTCTCATGGTCTCTCGTGTGTCTCATGGTCTCTCGTGTGTCTCATGGTCTCTTGTGTGTCTCATGGTCTCTCGTGTGTCTCATGGTCTCTCGTGTGTCTCATGGTCTCTCGTGTGTCTCATGGTCTCTCGTGTGTCTCATGGTCTCTCGTGTGTCTCCTGGTCTCTCGTGTGTCTCATGGTCTCTCGTGTGTCTCATGGTCTCTAGTGTGTCTCCGCTGTTCAGACTCAGACTCCAACACAAACTCCAGTGAAGCACCAAAACCTCTTGGTTGTATCTAGTGAAGCTGTTAAACAGTGTTGGCCGCGGTCGGAGGACGCGGAGGAGACCGGAGCTTTGGTCTCCAGGACCGGAGTCTCTGCTCCTCTGCTCCTCTGCTCCTCTGCCTGCCTTCACTCACACACCGTGCTCCTTCTCTCTCTCTCTCCACCTCTCACGTGCATGCTGCTCACTCCACACTGCAGAAGAGTTAGTTTAGCTCTGAGAATATCTAGTGAATGTTCAGTGGACGTTTGTGCAGAAATAACTGCTGCAGCTCCTCCAGACCAACAGAGGTTTCCCGTGTCTGGTGAAGTGACGGGGCTCCGCAGAGAGAAACGTTATCGTCTCCCCCGTTCCCTCCGGCCGCGGTCGGGAGGCTGAGGCGGGAAAAGCCAACACTAGGATCAGCATTGATTCATGGAGAGACCTTGGTCTGGTCAGCTAACATTACTGCCAAGCAGCTGGAATATAGAGTGATATTGTGCTTTTAGCTGACGTGTGTCTCTTCACTGTGTTGAGTGATGCTCCTTCATGTCTTCCAGCAACAGGACGCTGACTTTAGTCCATCTGTGTGGGTTTATTAAATATCTCTGATCACATCTTCATCATCTGTTTAAACACAGAGGTGACGTTGTTTCACTTTCACTGTGAGCTGCATTCATGTGGTGTCGGAATAATCGGAAACACGAGTTTCCGACTGATAAAATCCACGTGAAGTGAATCCTAAACTCAGAACTTGAACAACATTTACAAATATAATTCTGCAGCACTTCCAGCGTTTAAATCAATAATCTGTTATACATGACGTCAAGTGTTTCTAATGTCTCTCTCCACCATACAGACATTGAATGGTGTGTTCAGGGATGATTAAGGCGGGGGGGAAGTCCAACTCAATCCAACGTTAATGCTAACAGACCTGTTAGAGTTAGAGGTAATGAAGCTGCTTCAGGTGATTTATAATCTCAGACTAACATCCCAATAATCCCAAATTGGGATAACGGGAGCTTCTCCTGCCGGCACTGTTGGCTGATATTTATCAACCAGTAACCCCCCCCCCCCAGTGTGATCTCATTACCTGGAACCCCCCCCAGCAGGAGGTGTAGCAGGATGGATGCAGGTATCAGGACGTATCAGCCTGGATTAGCCTGGATTAGTCTGGATTAGACCCAGACAGATAATGAGGGGAGTTGGTCCATCAGTGTTAACACCACACTGCAAAACACACACACACACACACACACACATTCCTCACATACCTCTGAATGACAGGGACTGAGTGTGTGTGTGTGTGTGTGTGTGTGTCATCCCCTAAATATTACCTGATTGTACCTGAGGTGAGGGGGTGGGGGGCGAGGGACGGGGGCGTAAACACACCTCACCACCGCAGCACGTTTACATTCCTGACATAGACAGTCACTGAGACACATGTGATGCACACACACGCACACACACACACACACACATACACACACACACACACACACACAGTAGTAACTTGTCTCATAAACATCTATTATGTGTCTCCGTCTCAGACGGACAGTTTTAGTCTTTTCATACAGAACTCTACTCACAGATCCTCTCTCTCATTTATATATATATATATATATATATATATATATACTGGTTACCATGGCACCTGGCATTGGGGGGGATATATTAGACAGCAAGTGAACATTTTGAAGTTTGAACTTTGTGTTGGAAACAGAACAAATGGGCCAGCGTGATGAGGGCCAGCGTGAGGAGGGCCAGCGTGATGAGGGCCAGCGTGAGGAGGGCCAGCGTGAGGAGGGCCAGCGTGAGGAGGGCCAGGGTAAGGATGGCCAGCGTGAGGAGGGCCAGTGTAAGGAGGGCCAGCGTGAGGAGGGCCAGCGTGAGGAGGCCCAGGGTAAGGAGGGCCAGCGTAAGGATGTGAGTGACTTTGACGAGGGCCAGATAGTGCTGGCTAGACGACCGGGTCAGAGCATCACCAGAACTTGTGGGATGTTCCCGGTCTGCAGTGGTCAGGACCGACCAGAAGTGGTCCAAGGAAGGAGAACCGGTGGACCGGCGACAGGGTCAGACCCGAGGCTTGTTGATCCACATGGGGAGCGAAGGCTGGCCCGTGTTGTTTGATCCAATAGAAGAGCTACTGGAGCTCAAACTGCTGAAAGAGTTAATGCTGGTTCTGATAGAAAGGAGTCAGAACACACAGTGAGGAGCAGTTTGTTGCGTATGGGGCTGCGTAGCCACAGTCCGGTCAGGGTGGCCGTGCTGACCCGTGTCCACCGCCATAAAGCGCCTACAACGGGCACGTCGTGAGCATCAGAACTGGACCACGGAGCGATGGAAGAAGGTGGCCCGGTCTGATGAATCACGTTTTCTTTTACATCATGTGGATGGCAACGAGTTGGAGGTGTTGACTCGGCCTCCAGATCCTCCAGATCTCGATCCAACGGAGCATCTGTGGGATGTTCTGGACAAACAAGTCCGATCCACGGAGGCCCCACCTCGCAACTTATACAGGACTTAAAGGATCTGCTACTGACGGCTTGGTGCCAGATACCACAGCAGACCTTCAGAGGTCTAGTGGAGTCCATGCCTCCACGGGTCAGACCTTCAAAGGTCTAGAGGAGTTCATGCCTCCACGGGTCAGACCTTCAGAGGTCTAGAGGAGTTCATGCCTCCACGGGTCAGACCTTCAGAGGTCTAGAGGAGTTCATGCCTCCACGGGTCAGACCTTCAGAGGTCTAGAGGAGTCCAGGTCTCCACGGGTCAGACCTTCAGAGGTCTAGAGGAGTTCATGCCTCCACGGGTCAGACCTTCAGAGGTCTAGAGGAGTCCAGGTCTCCACGGGTCAGACCTTCAGAGGTCTAGAGGAGTCCAGGTCTCCACGGGCCAGGAGGAGGACCTACTGAATATCATCATGTTGTGGCTGATCAGTGAATCCTTTTACTGAACCTGATTAAGTTTTATTTTGAAAAGACACCTCAACAGAGCTTAAAAACTATTTTTCAAAATAATATCAGTGGATGTAAAGTGGTGGTGGGATCAGCAGCAGCTCCGTCCGGACCTCAGGACGTTATGTGTAACTGCTGGCCCCCAGTCGGGCCTCTGGTCGTGTCTGTGCGTTGGACTGTGACAGTCTATAATTTACAACACTAACAGAGTTTAAAACGACCCCCCCGCTTGTCTGGTCATCTCCCAGAATTCCAATAACCTGAGCAGTTGTGGCCTGTCATCAGCCGGCGGCGCGGAGCCTCAGATCGGTCGGTCCGGCTCGGCGTGGATGTGGACGTATTGTTCTCCGTGGTGACTCTCTCAGTCGCTGTGTGGCCAAACGGCTGCTAAAAATACGGCTCTGTAAAAATAGAGAATTGTGCTGCTGGAGGCTCCACACAACCCCCATCCACAGACCAGACTCAGTGTTTGGGTTGGACCGGAGTGTGGGACCGCTGCCTCCTCGCTGCCTCGCTGCTCGCTCTCTGGACCGCTGCCTCGCACGCCCACGGATCTGTGAGTGTGTGTGTGTGTGTGTGTGTGTGTGTGTCCATACAGTTTGCCTGCATGTACAAGCAGGTGTGTTGATAATGACATGTACAGGAGAATGTGTGTGTGTGTGTCTGCATGTACAAACGTGTATTAGATAATTATATATACGAGTGTTCAATAATAACATGTGACTGAAGTGTGTGTGTGTATCTACACGTATATGTGTGTACGTGTGTACGTGTGTGTGTTTGTGCATCTATACCATCAAATCTGTCTCACAGCAGTTCATGAAATTTAATCTGATTCGTGTTCAGTGACTCTCAGCTCGACTTTCAACGTCATTTTTGTGTGTTTTCCAACGAATGTCCAGCAAAACATGACGACATCCACTCCTCTGTTAGGTTCACCCCGACCTCCTCCCTACACGCCCTTCACCCCGACCTCCTCCCTACACGCCCTTCACCCCGACCTCCTCCCTACACGCCGTCCACCCCGACCTCCTCCCTACACGCCCTTCACCCCGACCTCCTCCCTACACGCCGTTCACCCCGACCTCCTCCCTACACGCCCTTCACCCCGACCTCCTCCCTACACGCCGTCCACCCCGACCTCCTCCCTACACACCCTTCACCCCGACCTCCTCCCTACACGCCCTTCACCCCGACCTCCTCCCTACACGCCGTCCACCCCGACGTGTAGGGAGGGGGTCGGGGCGGACGGCGTGTAGGGAGGAGGTCGGGGCGGACGGCGTGTAGGGAGGAGGTCGGGGCGAAGGGCGTGTAGGGAGGAGGTCGGGGCGGACGGCGTGTAGGGAGGAGGTCGGGGCGGACGGCGTGTAGGGAGGAGGTCGGGGCGGACGGCGTGTAGGGAGGAGGTCGGGGTGAAGGGCGTGTAGGGAGGAGGTCGGGGTGAAGGGCGTGTAGGGAGGGGGTCGGGGCGGACGGCGTGTAGGGAGGAGGTCGGGGCGAAGGGCGTGTAGGGAGGAGGTCGGGGCGGACGGCGTGTAGGGAGGAGGTCGGGGCGGACGGCGTGTAGGGAGGAGGTCGGGGCGGACGGCGTGTAGGGAGGAGGTCGGGGTGAAGGGCGTGTAGGGAGGAGGTCGGGGTGGACGGCGTGTAGGGAGGAGGTCGGGGTGAAGGGCGTGTAGGGAGGAGGTCGGGGTGAAGGGCGTGTAGGGAGGGGGTCGGGGTGAAGGGCGTGTAGGGAGGAGGTCGGGGTGGACGGCGTGTAGGGAGGGGGTCGGGGCGAAGGGCGTGTAGGGAGGAGGTCGGGGCGGACGGCGTGTAGGGAGGAGGTCGGGGCGAAGGGCGTGTAGGGAGGAGGTCGGGGCGGACGGCGTGTAGGGAGGAGGTCGGGGTGGACGGCGTGTAGGGAGGGGGTCGGGGTGAAGGGCGTGTAGGGAGGAGGTCGGGGTGAAGGGCGTGTAGGGAGGAGGTCGGGGTGGAGGGCGTGTAGGGAGGAGGTCGGGGTGAAGGGCGTGTAGGGAGGAGGTCGGGGGGAACGGCGTGTAGGGAGGGGGTCGGGGTGAAGGGCGTGTAGGGAGGAGGTCGGGGCGGACGGCGTGTAGGGAGGAGGTCGGGGCGAAGGGCGTGTAGGGAGGAGGTCGGGGTGGACGGCGTGTAGGGAGGGGGTCGGGGTGAAGGGCGTGTAGGGAGGAGGTCGGGGCGGACGGCGTGTAGGGAGGAGGTCGGGGCGAAGGGCGTGTAGGGAGGAGGTCGGGGCGGACGGCGTGTAGGGAGGAGGTCGGGGATGAGGGCGTGTAGGGAGGAGATCGGGGCGGACGGCGTGTAGGGAGGAGGTCGGGGCGGACGGCGTGTAGGGAGGAGGTCGGGGCGGACGGCGTGTAAAGAGGAGGTCGGGGCGGACGGCGTGTAGGGAGGAGGTCGGGGCGAAGGGCGTGTAGGGAGGAGGTCGGGGCGGACGGCGTGTAAAGAGGAGGTCGGGGCGGACGGCGTGTAGGGAGGAGGTCGGGGCGAAGGGCGTGTAGGGAGGAGGTCGGGGCGGACGGCGTGTTGGGAGGAGGTCGGGGTGGACGGCGTGTAGGGAGGAGGTCAGGGTGGATAGGGGGGTCTAAAAACAGACTGTCACCAGGAGACGTATATTGGTGCCCCGTGTGAGGCCAGAAGTCATCGTTAATTTATCTGTAACTTCTGCTGTTCAGTTAATTCTGGAGTTATTTTAACCCAAACCAACATCTTTAACTAAACCTAACTAAGGAGTTTTAAGACTGGAGTGGAAATTGATACATGTTGCTGGACATTCATAGGAAAATGCACAAGAAATACGTTGTTGAAAGTCGTGCTGAACATCACGGAAAAAAGTGAAATTCATGTCTATGAACAAGAATCAGATTAAATTTAGTGAATATTTCAATGACCGTGAGACTGAGTTGTTCTGTTAGACATCATGATGAACGGGTGGATGAGGATACGATGTGAATCTAAACCAACACAGTCAGTTAAATAAGGAAGAATCCCAGCGGGAGACACGACAGCTTCATGTGTAAAATATAAATCATCTGGTTCATGTTGAGAAGAGGACGGCCTCCAGTCAGAGTGGTACACTTCTTCTTCTACACTTCCTGTATGAAGCCAAAAAAAGTCTGAAAAAAAAAGATCTAAAAAATATTTATTTTGTATGTTTCAGCCTGTTTGGTCCACTAGTTCTTCCTGTTGGTGTGTCTCTAGTCTGGATGTGTGAGGAGGTACAGTAAAGGGTTAATGTTGCTGCCGAGGACTCTGGAGGAGGTTTCTGTTTCTGCTCTCTGGACCTCTGCCATGAAACACAGTCAGCATTCCTCTGTTCTCTGGGGTCTCTCTCTCAGTCCTGGTTCAGGTCTACAGATGGGATCTATCTGGGGTCTCTCTCAGTCCTGGTTCAGGTCTACAGATAGGATCTCTCTGGGGTCTCTCTCAGTCCTGGATCAGGTCTACAGAAAGGGTCTCTCTGGGGTCTCTCTCTCAGTCCTGGTTCAGGTCTACAGATGGGATTTCTCTGGGGTCTCTCTCAGTCCTGGATCAGGTCTACAGATGGGATCTCCCTGGGGTCTCTCTCAGTCCTGGGTCAGGTCTACAGATAGGATTGTTTCTGCTGACTCAGCTGAACATGGATGCCGTGCCTCCCTCCGTTTCCACAGAAACAACCGTCAACACACAGACAGATGTTTCTCATCTGGTTCTTCATGTGCAGCTTGTTGTTGTTCTCAGAGTGAAACGCTGAACTCAGTCCAGTCGATAAGTAACAGATAATGTACAGCGAGCCGGTTGAGAAATAAACCCCTTCAGGGCGAAACATGTATATACATGTATATACAGTATATACGCAGTATATATGCCCCTCGGCATCGGAGACCGACTCACAGGTTACCCCTCTAGTGTTACTGATGATACTGACGAGTCACGTGACTAAAGACTGACGTGACAAAATAAGCCAACGTTACTTTTAGCCTCACACGGGGCACCAATATAGGTCTCCTGGTTGAAAGTCTGGTGTTTGTTTGACCCGTCCACCTCCCATCACATCATCACATTCTGTTACTAAACTGTTACGTTGGTTTCTGATGCTGAGGGGCGCTGACCAAACGGTGAGTTGGATTGGCTGCAGCTCCTCGCCGGCTCTTTTTGCTGCTAAAAGTTTAACTTTTCCCAACTTTTTTTGCTACATAATCAAACGGCCGCCGCAGCTTTCCATACAAGTTGCACGGCAGCTCGCCGCAGGCCGGTACTTCGCCACTGCTCTGCTGTGAATTGAGCGTTCAGAGAGCTGGACGAGTTGTCAGGTAGAACCTTCAGGACAAAAACAAACACCGAGATTCTCTGAATACTGATTCCTGATCTGGATGATGAGTTACGTCAGATAGAACAGAGCTACTAAACCCTGCAGACAAACTGTCTTCATATAAACCTTCTCAGAGACACCCGGTCCTCCTCTGGGCGTTACTCTATACCTGCCCAAATATAACCACAGAAGAAGAATCACAAGTAAAAGTCCTGAATGCAACATTTTATTATCTGTATTATCTGTAAATGTACTCATTGTAGTATCAAAAGTAAAAGTTGTCATTATGCAGAAAGTGTTCTGTTATTGCAGAATATGATATGAATATAATGTGATCACTACCGGCTGGTTCTGATGACACTGGATCGGTCCAACTGTTGGACGTCGGATCGGATCGGAACCACAAAGAGCTTCATGAGCAACAATCGATCATTTTATCTGGTGTAGTGGGACATAGGAGACGACAACCGTCAAGACAACCAGAGACAAGAAAAGTCAAAAGTCAAGTCCTAAGACATCAGGACACCAAGTCAGGACAGACGAGTCACAGCTGTTATCGCAGGTTAAATCCCAGTCAGACTCTGGTGTCCATCAAGACTGAAGTCAGACACCAGATTGTCCTGCTGCTCAGAAACACCAGAGAAACAACAGAGATCATCAGTGAGAGACTCAGTGTGTGTTTTAATATTATAAACACACACTGAGTCTTATATAATTTAATATAAACACTTATCTTTATATAACTTTATCTGTTAAACGTGTTTAATATAACAGAGTTATCAGACTGACTGCCAACCAGCAGGAATGTACACGTGTGTGTGTGTGTGTGTGTGTGTGTTTGTGTTGTAATAAGGTGAGTGATGAAAAGATGCCACAAAGACAGAACGAAAGAAAGAAAACAAAGAAACTAAAGAAGAAATGCAGCGAAAGAAACGTGTGAAGAATAAATAGACTGTCACGTCCAAAAATGTCCTCACTTTGCACAAATGTCCTCACTTTGCACAAATGTCCTCACTTTGCACAAATGTCCCCACTTTGCACAAATGTCCTCACTTTGCACAAATGTCCCCACTTTTCACAAATGTCCTCACTTTGCACAAATGTCCTCACTTTGCACAAATGTCCCCACTTTTCACAAATGTCCTCACTTTGCACAAATGTCCTCACTTTGCACAAATGTCCCCACTTTGCACAAATGTCCTCACTTTGCACAAATGTCCCCACTTTGCACAAATGTCCCCACTTTCCACAAATGTCCTCATTTTGCACAAATGTCCCCACTTTGCACAAATGTCTTGACTTTGTACAAATGTCCTCACTTTGCACAAATGTCCTCACTTTGCACAAATGTCTTCACTTTGCACAAATGTCCTCACTTTGCACAAATGTCCTCACCTTGCACAAATGTCTTCACTTTGCACAAATGTCCCCACTTTGCACGAATGTCCTCACTTTGCACAAATGTCCTCACTTTGCACAAATGTCCTCACAAATGTCCTCACTTTGCACAAATGTCCCCACTTTGCACAATTGTCCCCACTTTGCACAAATGTCCTCACTTTGCACAAATGTCCCCACTTTGCACAATTTGAGGCTGTATTAAGCCATCATGTCTCTGATGAACAGCGGTGATAAACATCATGTCTCTGATGAACAGTGGTGATAAACATCATGTCTCTGATGGACAGTGGTGACCCCGACAGTCACATTAATAGAAAGCGTTGCTCACCGCCTTCTTTTCGCTGACTTGCAAATGTCCGTCCACATCCCAGAATGCCGTGCGACTGACAGATGGTGAAAACCAGAAGTGAAAGCATGCAGATGTTTCCATGTTTCACAGTCAGCAGTTTGACATGAGACTGAGACAGACGGTTTAATGAGTGGACGTCTTCGTCCTGCTTTATGCTCATGAAAAGTTGACTTCTAGAGATACGTGGTTCTCACAGGACCGCGACGCTGCAAACATAAGATGATCTTATAGACCATGATGCATTGCTGTAGACTAAACTAGCCAACAGGATATAAAGCCAAGCCTCCAGGTAGAGGCTGTGAAGCTAATTGTTGTAGTGGTCAAACGGCAGTACTACGACCTCCGTATCCATCACGTGATGCCATCGGGCCCACGTAGACACGACTGGTCGGCCGAGTGTTGGAGTTTCCTGATTGGCCGTTGCTCTTTCAAAATGAAAAGGCGGGAACAGTCCCTTATGCAAATGAGCCCGTCCAGCGCGACGCGTCCGGCTCACTTAACGTGGACCGAGCTGTGAAACTAGACTGATCTAGTTCTAACACGGAACCAGATCCAGCAGTGACATCATCGCCTGTCAGAAGTAGATTTCGGTGGATTGTTTAGACGGAATAACAGGAAGTTATGCCATGTTGTTTCCTGTTTGAAACGGTGAGCAAAAAAACGATCAGGTGCGTTCACCGAGAGGATACGTCACCGTTCGAACGACCGGTTGATTCAAAGAGTTTAGAAGCAAAGAGACGAAGCTCTGGTGTTGCTGCTGCCGCCATCTTGGACTGAAGACGCTTATTAGTGTTATAATATTTGATTGTTCAACAGGACGTTTCAGTAGAGACATTAAAGTGACAATAGAATATAAATAATGTAGTTCTACTTTAGTCCGTCTCTCCGTAGGAGGACGTGTTACTGGCGTCTGGTCGTCTCTTTCAATCCAACATGGTGGAAGTGTAGCTCTGCTGCTGGAACCAACGACTGACTTTCACTTCTCAGAGATATACGCTGTTTGACTGAGTGGAGCGAGGCGTCCTCTAGTGTCCTCTAGTGTCCTCTAGTGTCCTCCCCAGACCTGGTGGACATGTAGCGCTGGATTTAACATCACAGACGTGACCGTTGACTATTAGTGGAACAATTTAGCCACAAATTGACAGACTGACCGAAGCGGTCCAGACGGATTCTGGGTTTGGACCCAGTCTGGTTTTGTCTTCATGCTCCACTGAGACACTGTGATGGGACAGAACAAGGCCTCTGACGCCGTCTCCAGATCTATTGATACATCCATGTTATAAAGGAGTAATAACCTTCTATATAACACACTGTGTTCATGTAGTAGAAGTGTAATAACATGTTCATTGTGGTTATATGAAGATGTCTAACGCGTGTCTGTCAGAGCTATAGAGTGAGTTATCGTCTCCTGAGCCGACCCGCTGCAGTAAACTCTTTAAATACACAACTCCAGCAGCTCTTTTCTCTTTTAGCTCCACTGACTCCACACTTTTCCTCTTGGAGAGCATGTAGAGGCGTTGCAGCAACAGAGCGGCGTCCTGTCCGTCCGTCCGTCAGTCAGAGTGTCTGCAGCGAGCTGCTGGCTGTGTTTACAGTGAATGGCTGCCGGCTATTTAAAGCAGCTCCGTGTATTTATGTCACATGTATACAGCGTGGAGGAGCCGGCGGGCCCGCTGTGGGCCAACGTGTGGTTCACCACGTTGGGTTGTTGTCCCCTCACGTCTGGGTCGACTCAGGCCAACAAAGGGGACAGGTCAGGACACATATTATATTATATTATATTATAATACATTCAATGATATAAATAATATAAATAATAATAGTTTATAGGTCAACACAGGGAGCTGATCAGGACACATATTATAATATAACATTATAATAATATACATTTTCAGACTTTTTTTGGACAATCTAAAAATCACAAGTTGCATTAATGCATCAAATAAATGAGTGTCATTAAAGTGAACTTATCATCTCGTTAACTTTTACAGCCCTCATCATTATGTTTTCTTTTCCAATATGATTTAATGATTATAATTATTATAAATCATCTGTTTGAGGAGAAGCGGGTCAGAACAGCGAAGTGTTCCCGTCACCGTCTCCACCCATCAGCTCCGCCTCTGTCCTGCTCCGCCTCTGTCCTGCTCCGCCTCTGTCCTGCCCAACAGGATGTAGAGCAGCTGGTCGGCCTGAGTCTGAGTCAGACATCAACACAGTGACGTCCTGATAACAGACACCTCGCTGTCCTCCTGATCACACCTTCGACAGGTATCATCACCATCAATCAGACTTCATCAAACCAACGCTCTTATTGATCCGTCGGTGTGACCTTCGACCTCTAACCAAACATCAGGGTGTGTTTACATATAGTCAGAAGGAGCATCACGTGACTCTGCTCTTTATTTAATATCACTGTGAAAACATCTGCTTCAAACATCTGGATTTATTCAAGTTTATCCCCAAAAACTACATTTTACTAGATTACACTTGAACACATCATGATGACATTGTCATTTTCGCCCAATACTCTTTTTTTTTTTTTGTAGCTTGAACGCCTCATAATAGAACTCCGTAGTTAGCTCCGTTATTCAGCCATGTAGCTAACAGCTAACAGGTGGTGGAGGGGAACCCGGAGGTGGTGAACCAGGTGGAGGGGAACCCGGAGGTGGTGAACCAGGTGGAGGGGAACTAGGAGGTGGTGAACCAGGTGGAGGGGAACCCGGAGGTGGTGAACCAGGTGGAGGGGAACCCGGAGGTGGTGAACCAGGTGGAGGGGAACCCGGAGGTGGTGAACCAGGTGGAGGGGAACTAGGAGGTGGTAAACCAGGTGGAGGGGAACCAGGAGGTGGTGAACCAGGTGGAGGGGAACCAGGAGGTGGTGAACCAGGTGGAGGGGAACCCGGAGGTGGTGAACCAGGTGGAGGGGAACCAGGAGGTGGTGAACCAGGTGGAGGGGAACCCGGAGGTGGTGAACCAGGTGGAGGGGAACCCGGAGGTGGTGAACCAGGTGGAGGGGAACTAGGAGGTGGTAAACCAGGTGGAGGGGAACCAGGAGGTGGTGAACCAGGTGGAGGGGAACCAGGAGGTGGTGAACCAGGTGGAGGGGAACCCGGAGGTGGTAAACCAGGTGGAGGGGAACCAGGAGGTGGTGAAGGGGAACCCTGAGAATCATTCATTCTGACCACCAGCAGCTGAATCATCATCATAATAATCAGATTTAGTTGTTTACAGTCGGACTCGTTGTGAGCTGAGTGATCCAACGGAAGAGGGTGAGAACATGTCGTCTACATACATAGTAATGAGCACTCAGCCAATCAGCTGCTTCCTCCTCCTGACGTCCCGCTGCAGGCGTCGGGAGCTGCACGCCGCTTACATAAGAGAAGAAAAGATCCATTGAACGCTGTTTATTCCTTCATACAGACTTTATATAAGAGCGAGCTCAGAGGGCTGAGACAGAGAGGCTGAGCAGGGTAAAGTCCAAACTGACCCAGTAAGCAGGATTTATCACCTTAAACCGGTCGGGTTACTGATCAACCTGCTGCCTGAGGCACGCTGGGAACGCCGCACGCCTGCAGCAGCAGCAGCACACTAACGCACTCACAGTGACCTCTGACCTCTGAACTTCACCAGGACAACAAACACAGCAGCTAACAGAGCAGCTAACCGCTGAACTAATGCTAAATATCACACACATACCAACTAGATGTTTATATATAACGCCTCATTCACTCACATTCATAGAGCATCTTTGTTATAAAGCATCTTTGTTATAGAGCATCTTTGTTATAAAGCATCTTTGTTGTAGAGCATCTTTGTTATTCAGCATCTTTGTTATAGAGCATCTTTGTTATAAAGCCTATTTGTTATAAAGCATCTTTGTTATAAAGCATCTTTGTTATAGAGCATCTTTGTTATAGAGCATCTTTGTTATTCAGCATCTTTGTTATAGAGCATCTTTGTTATAAAGCATCTTTGTTATAGAGCATCTTGGTTATAAAGCATCTTAGTTATAGAGCATCTTTGTTATAGAGCATCTTTGTTATTGAGCATCTTTGTTATAGAGCATCTTGGTTATAAAGCATCTTGGTTATAGAGGATCTTTGTTATAGATGATCTTTGTTATTGAGCATCTTTGTTATAAAGCATCTTTGTCATAGAGCATCTTTGTTATAGAGCATCTTTGTTATAGAGCATCTTTGTTATAGAGCATCTTTGTCATAGAGCAAATTTGTTATAAAGCATCTTTGTTATAGAGCATCTTTGTTATAGAGCATCTTTGTCATAGAGCATCTTGGTTATAAAGCATCTTTGTTGTAGAGCATCTTTGTCATAGAACATCTTGGTTATAAAGCATCTTTGTTATAGATGATCTTTGTTATTGAGCATCTTTGTTATAGAGCATCTTTGTCGTAGAGCATCTTTGTTATAGAGCATCTTTGTTATAGAGCATCTTTGTTATAGAGCATCTTTTTTTATAGAGCATCTTTGTTATAGAACATCTTGGTTATAGAGCATCTTTGTTATAAAGCATCTTTGTTATAGAGCATCTTGGTTATAAAGCATCTTTGTTATAGAGCATCTTTGTTATAAAGCATCTTTGTTATAGAGCATCTTTGTTATAAAGCATCTTGGTTATAGAGCATCTTTGTCATAGAGCATCTTTGTTATAGAGCATCTTGGTTATAAAGCATCTTTGTTATAAAGCATCTTTGTTATAGAGCATCTTTGTTATAAAGCATCTTTGTTATAGAGCATCTTTGTTATAAAGCATCTTTGTTATAAAGCATCTTTGTTATAGAGCATCTTTGTTATAGAGCATCTTGGTTATAAAGCATCTTTGTTATAGAGCATCTTGGTTATAAAGCATCTTTGTTATAGAGCATCTTTGTTATAAAGCATCTTTGTTATAGAGCATCTTTGTTATAAAGCATCTTTGTTATAAAGCATCTTGGTTATAGAGCATCTTGGTTATAAAGCATCTTTGTTATAGAGCATCTTGGTTATAAAGCATCTTTGTTATAGAGCATCTTTGTTATAAAGCATCTTTGTTATAGAGCATCTTTGTTATAAAGCATCTTTGTTATAAAGCATCTTTGTTATAGAGCATCTTTGTTATAAAGCCTATTTGTTATTCAGCATCTTTGTTATAGAGCATCTTTGTTATAAAGCATCTTTCTTATAGAGCATCTTTGTTATAGAGCATCTTTGTTATTCAGCGTCTTTGTTATAGAGCATCTTTGTTATAAAGCATCTTTGTTATGAAGCATCTTTGTCATAGAGCATCTTTGTTATAGAGCATCTTTGTTATAAAGCATCTTTGTTATAGAGCATCTTTGTTATAAAGCATCTTTGTTATAAAGCATCTTTGTTATAGAGCATCTTTGTTATAAAGCCTATTTGTTATTCAGCATCTTTGTTATAGAGCATCTTTGTTATAAAGCATCTTTCTTATAGAGCATCTTTGTTATAGAGCATCTTTGTTATTCAGCGTCTTTGTTATAGAGCATCTTTGTTATAAAGCATCTTGGTTATGAAGCATCTTTGTCATAGAGCATCTTTGTTATAGAGCATCTTTGTTATAAAACATCTTTGTTATAGAGCATCTTTGTTATAAAGCATCTTTGTTATAAAGCATCTTTGTTATAGAGCATTTTGTTATAGAGCATCTTTGTTATAAAGCATCTTTGTTATAGAGCATCTTGGTTATAAAGCATCTTGGTTATAGAGCATCTTTGTTATAGAGCATCTTTGTTATTGAGCATCTTTGTTATAGAGCATCTTGGTTATAAAGCATCTTGGTTATAGAGGATCTTTGTTATAAAGCATCTTTGTTATAAAGCATCTTTGTTATAAAGCATCTTTGTTATTGAGCATCTTTGTTATAAAGCATCTTGGTTATAGAGCATCTTTGTCATAGAGCATCTTTGTTATAAAGCATCTTTGTTATAGAGCATCTTTGTTATAGAGCATCTTGGTTATAAAGCATCTTTGTTATAAAGCATCTTTGTTATAAAGCATCTTTGTTATTGAGCATCTTTGTTATAAAGCATCTTGGTTATAGAGCATCTTTGTCATAGAGCATCTTTGTTATAGAGCATCTTGGTTATAAAGCATCTTTGGTATAAAGCATCTTGGTTATAGAGGATCTTTGTTATAAAGCATCTTGGTTTTAGAGCATCTTGGTTATAAAGCATCTTTGTTATAAAGCATCTTGGTTATAGAGCATCTTGGTTATAAAGCATCTTTGTTATAGAGCATCTTTGTTATAAAGCATCTTTGTTATAGAGCATCTTTGTTATAAAGCATCTTTGTTATAGAGCATCTTGGTTATAAAGCATCTTTGTTATAGAGCATCTTTGTTATAGAGCATCTTGGTTATAAAGCATCTTTGTTATAAAGCATCTTTGTTATAAAGCATCTTTGTTATTGAGCATCTTTGTTATAAAGCATCTTGGTTATAGAGCATCTTTGTCATAGAGCATCTTTGTTATAGAGCATCTTGGTTATAAAGCATCTTTGGTATAAATCATCTTTGTCATAGAGCATCTTTGTTATAAAGCATCTTTGTTATAGAGCATCTTTGTTATAAAGCATCTTTGTTATAGAGCATCTTTGTTATAAAGCATCTTTGTTATAGAGCATCTTTGTTATAAAGCATCTTTGTTATAAAGCATCTTTGTTATAGAGCATCTTTGTTATAAAGCATCTTTGTTATAGAGCATCTTGGTTATAAAGCATCTTTGTTATAGAGCATCTTTGTTATAAAGCATCTTTGTTATAGAGCATCTTTGTTATAAAGCATCTTTGTTATAAAGCATCTTTGTTATAAAGCATCTTGGTTATAGAGCATCTTTGTCATAGAGCATCTTTGTTATAGAGCATCTTGGTTATAAAGCATCTTTGTTATAGAGCATCTTTGTTATAAAGCATCTTTGTCATAGAGCATCTTTGTCATAGAGCATCTTGGTTATAAAGTATCTTTGTTATAAAGCATCTTTGTTATAGAGCATCTTTGTCATAGAGCATCTTTGTTATAAAGCATCTTTGTTATAAATCATCTTTGTCATAGAGCATCTTGGTTATAAAGCATCTTGGTTATAAAGCATCTTGGTTTTAGAGCATCTTGGTTATAAAGGATCTTTGTTATAGAGCATCTTTGTTATAAATTATCTTGGTTATAAAGCATCTTGGTTTTAGAGCATCTTGGTTATAAAGCATCTTTGTTATAAAGCATCTTGGTTATAGAGCATCTTGGTTATAAAGCATCTTTGTTATAGAGCATCTTTGTTATAAAGCATCTTGGTTTTAGAGCATCTTGGTTATAAAGCATCTTGGTTATAAAGCATCTTTGTTATAGAGCATCTTTGTTATAAAGCATCTTTGTTATAAAGCATTTTTGTTATAGAGCATCTTTGTTATAGAGCATCTTTGTTATAGAGCATCTTTGTTATAAAGCATCTTGGTTATAAAGCATCTTGGTTTTAGAGCATCTTGGTTATAAAGCATCTTTGTTATAAAGCATCTTGGTTATAGAGCATCTTTGTTATAAAGCATCTTTGTTATAGAGCATCTTTGTTATAAAGCATCTTGGTTATAAAGCATCTTGGTTATAAAGCATCTTGGTTTTAGAGCATCTTGGTTATAAAGCATCTTGGTTTTAGAGCATCTTGGTTATAAAGCATCTTTGTTATAAAGCATCTTGGTTATAGAGCATCTTGGTTATAAAGCATCTTTGTTATAGAGCATCTTTGTTATAAAGCATCTTGGTTTTAGAGCATCTTGGTTATAAAGCATCTTGGTTATAAAGCATCTTTGTTATAGAGCATCTTTGTTATAAAGCATCTTTGTTATAAAGCATTTTTGTTATAGAGCATCTTTGTTATAGAGCATCTTTGTTATAGAGCATCTTTGTTATAAAGCATCTTGGTTATAAAGCATCTTGGTTTTAGAGCATCTTGGTTATAAAGCATCTTTGTTATAAAGCATCTTGGTTATAGAGCATCTTTGTTATAAAGCATCTTTGTTATAGAGCATCTTTGTTATAAAGCATCTTGGTTATAAAGCATCTTGGTTATAAAGCATCTTGGTTTTAGAGCATCTTGGTTATAAAGCATCTTGGTTTTAGAGCATCTTGGTTATAAAGCATCTTTGTTATAAAGCATCTTGGTTATAGAGCATCTTGGTTATAAAGCATCTTTGTTATAGAGCATCTTTGTTATAAAGCATCTTGGTTTTAGAGCATCTTGGTTATAAAGCATCTTGGTTATAAAGCATCTTTGTTATAGAGCATCTTTGTTATAAAGCATCTTTGTTATAAAGCATTTTTGTTATAGAGCATCTTTGTTATAGAGCATCTTTGTTATAGAGCATCTTTGTTATAAAGCATCTTGGTTATAAAGCATCTTGGTTTTAGAGCATCTTGGTTATAAAGCATCTTTGTTATAAAGCATCTTGGTTATAGAGCATCTTTGTTATAAAGCATCTTTGTTATAGAGCATCTTTGTTATAAAGCATCTTGGTTATAAAGCATCTTGGTTTTAGAGCATCTTGGTTATAAAGCATCTTGGTTATAAAGCATCTTTGTTATAGAGCATCTTTGTTATAAAGCATCTTTGTTATAAAGCATTTTTGTTATAGAGCATCTTTGTTATAGAGCATCTTTGTTATAGAGCATCTTTGTTATAAAGCATCTTGGTTATAAAGCATCTTGGTTTTAGAGCATCTTGGTTATAAAGCATCTTTGTTATAAAGCATCTTGGTTATAGAGCATCTTTGTTATAAAGCATCTTTGTTATAGAGCATCTTTGTTATAAAGCATCTTGGTTATAAAGCATCTTGGTTATAAAGCATCTTGGTTTTAGAGCATCTTGGTTATAAAGCATCTTGGTTTTAGAGCATCTTGGTTATAAAGCATCTTTGTTATAAAGCATCTTGGTTATAGAGCATCTTGGTTATAAAGCATCTTTGTTATAGAGCATCTTTGTTATAAAGCATCTTGGTTTTAGAGCATCTTGGTTATAAAGCATCTTGGTTATAAAGCATCTTTGTTATAGAGCATCTTTGTTATAAAGCATCTTTGTTATAAAGCATTTTTGTTATAGAGCATCTTTGTTATAGAGCATCTTTGTTATAGAGCATCTTTGTTATAAAGCATCTTGGTTATAAAGCATCTTGGTTTTAGAGCATCTTGGTTATAAAGCATCTTTGTTATAAAGCATCTTGGTTATAGAGCATCTTTGTTATAAAGCATCTTTGTTATAGAGCATCTTTGTTATAAAGCATCTTGGTTATAAAGCATCTTGGTTATAAAGCATCTTGGTTTTAGAGCATCTTGGTTATAAAGCATCTTTGTTATAAAGCATCTTGGTTATAGAGCATCTTTGTTATAAAGCATCTTTGTTATAGAGCATCTTTGTCATAGAGCATCTTTGTTATAAAGTATCTTTGTTATAAAGCATCTTTGTTATAGAGCATCTTTGTCATAGAGCATCTTTGTTATAAAGCATCTTTGTTATAAATCATCTTTGTCATAGAGCATCTTGGTTATAAAGCATCTTGGTTATAAAGCATCTTGGTTTTAGAGCATCTTGGTTATAAAGCATCTTTGTTATAAAGCATCTTGGTTATAGAGCATCTTTGTTATAGAGCATCTTTGTTATAAAGCATCTTGGTTATAAAGCATCTTGGTTATAAAGCATCTTGATTTTAGAGCATCTTGGTTATAAAGCATCTTTGTTATAAAGCATCTTGGTTATAGAGCATCTTGGTTATAAAGCATCTTTGTTATAGAGCATATTTGTTATAAAGCATCTTTGTTATAGAGCATCTTTGTTATAGAGCATCTTGGTTATAAAGCATCTTGGTTATAAAGCATCTTGGTTTTAGAGCATCTTGGTTATAAAGCATCTTTGTTATAAAGCATCTTGGTTATAGAGCATCTTTGTTATAAAGCATCTTTGTTATAGAGCATCTTTGTTATAGAGCATCTTTGTTATAGAGCATCTTTGTTATAAAGCATCTTTGTCATAGAGCATCTTTGTCATAGAGCATCTTGGTTATAAAGTATCTTTGTTATAAGGCATCTTTGTTATAGAGCATCTTTGTCATAGAGCATCTTTGTTATAAAGCATCTTTGTTATAAATCATCTTTGTCATAGAGAATCTTGGTTATAAAGCATCTTGGTTATAAAGCATCTTGGTTTTAGAGCATCTTGGTTATAAAGCATCTTTGTTATAAAGCATCTTGGTTATAGAGCATCTTTGTTATAAAGCATCTTTGTTATAGAGCATCTTTGTTATAAAGCATCTTGGTTATAAAGCATCTTGGTTATAAAGCATCTTGGTTTTAGAGCATCTTGGTTATAAAGCATCTTTGTTATAAAGCATCTTGGTTATAGAGCATCTTGGTTATAAAGCATCTTTGTTATAGAGCATCTTTGTTATAGAGCATCTTTGTTATAAAGCATCTTGGTTATAAAGCATCTTGGTTATAAAGCATCTTGGTTATAGAGCATCTTGGTTATAAAGCATCTTTGTTATAGAGCATCTTTGTTATAGAGCATCTTTGTTATAAAGCATCTTGGTTATAAAGCATCTTTGTTATAAAGCATCTTTGTTATAAATCATCTTTGTCATAGAGCATCTTGGTTATAAAGCATCTTGGTTATAAAGCATCTTGGTTTTAGAGCATCTTGGTTATAAAGCATCTTTGTTATAAAGCATCTTGGTTATAGAGCATCTTTGTTATAAAGCATCTTTGTTATAGAGCATCTTTGTCATAGAGCATCTTTGTTATAAAGTATCTTTGTTATAAAGCATCTTTGTTATAAAGCATCTTGGTTATAGAGCATCTTGGTTATAAAGCATCTTTGTTATAGAGCATATTTGTTATAAAGCATCTTTGTTATAGAGCATCTTTGTTATAGAGCATCTTGGTTATAAAGCATCTTGGTTATAAAGCATCTTGGTTTTAGAGCATCTTGGTTATAAAGCATCTTTGTTATAAAGCATCTTGGTTATAGAGCATCTTTGTTATAAAGCATCTTTGTTATAGAGCATCTTTGTTATAAAGCATCTTGGTTATAAAGCATCTTGGTTATAAAGCATCTTGGTTTTAGAGCATCTTGGTTATAAAGCATCTTTGTTATAAAGCATCTTGGTTATAGAGCATCTTGGTTATAAAGCATCTTTGTTATAGAGCATCTTTGTTATAGAGCATCTTTGTTATAAAGCATCTTGGTTATAAAGCATCTTGGTTATAAAGCATCTTGGTTTTAGAGCATCTTGGTTATAAAGCATCTTTGTTATAAAGAATCTTGGTTATAGAGCATCTTTGTTATAAAGCATCTTTGTTATAAAGAATCTTGGTTATAGAGCATCTTTGTTATAAAGCATCTTTGTTATAGAGCATCTTTGTTATAAATCATCTTTGTCATAGAGCATCTTGGTTATAGAGCATCTTGGTTATAAAGCATCTTTGTTATAGAGCATCTTTGTTATAAAGCATCTTTGTTATAAAGCATTTTTGTTATAGAGCATCTTTGTTATAGAGCATCTTGGTTATAGAGCATCTTTGTTATAGAGCATCTTTGTTATAAAGCATCTTGGTTATAAAGCATCTTGGTTATAAAGCATCTTGGTTTTAGAGCATCTTGGTTATAAAGCATCTTTGTTATAAAGCATCTTGGTTATAGAGCATCTTTGTTATAAAGCATCTTTGTTATAGAGCATCTTTGTTATAAAGCATCTTGGTTATAAAGCATCTTGGTTATAAAGCATCTTGGTTTTAGAGCATCTTGGTTATAAAGCATCTTTGTTATAAAGCATCTTGGTTATAGAGCATCTTGGTTATAAAGCATCTTTGTTATAGAGCATCTTTGTTATAAAGCATCTTTGTTATAGAGCATCTTGGTTATAAAGCATCTTGGTTTTAGAGCATCTTGGTTATAAAGCATCTTTGTTATAAAGCATCTTGGTTATAGAGCATCTTTGTTATAAAGCATCTTTGTCATAGAGCATCTTTGTCATAGAGCATCTTGGTTATAAAGTATCTTTGTTATAAAGCATCTTTGTTATAGAGCATCTTTGTCATAGAGCATCTTTGTTATAAAGCATCTTTGTTATAAATCATCTTTGTCATAGAGAATCTTGGTTATAAAGCATCTTGGTTATAAAGCATCTTGGTTTTAGAGCATCTTGGTTATAAAGCATCTTTGTTATAAAGCATCTTGGTTATAGAGCATCTTTGTTATAGAGCATCTTTGTTATAAAGCATCTTTGTTATAGAGCATCTTTGTTATAGAGCATCTTTGTTATAAAGCATCTTTGTTATAGAGCATCTTTGTTATAGAGCATCTTTGTTATAAAGCATCTTTGTTATAGAGCATCTTTGTTATAGAGCATCTTTGTTATAAAGCATCTTTGTTATAGAGCATCTTTGTTATAGAGCATCTTTGTTGCTGTACATCATAGAGCTATAGTTAGCTATAGTGCTACTGTGTGTAACGTTAGTTTTTATAAATAATTATGACACTGCATGAAACGGACTTAATATGAATAAATAAATAAATAAACAAACAAAGGAACGAAGGAACGAACAAACAAATAAATAAATAAATAGCTCTTCTAACTGCAGAACAATGTGTCATATTTATTCTATAATATAAAGATGAAGGTTGAGGCCTCGTCACAGTAATCAGTAAACTCTAGACGTTTACCTGCAGGTCAAACATCAACTGATCATCACTGGACTTTGGTTCACACACACACACACACACACACACAAACACACGCACACGCGCACGCACGCTCCGCATGTGAACACAAACACAGAAACCAGATCCAGAACCTGAAGTGTACTGATCCTGGACTCTGGGGACCAGGTCAAAGGTCATCTAGTGACTAAATGTTCAGTATTATAACAGCAACATGTTCCCAGGCTGACGTCTCCCTAAAGTTGAACCTGTTCAGAGGGTCGGAGACGTCCCGACTGAGGACTTCATTCAGACACATCCTGACGTTTAGTCTCAAGGAAGACACTATCCAGTTGCATTATGGGAAATCTGCTGCTCAGTGCAACACTAAACCTCTGGAGAGACTCTTTAAGACTTTGACAAGATCAACAGAGAAGAAGTCCTGAGATGATTCTGAAGATTTTCACGGATTTCAGCAGGACAGACGGTCTTTACCTAAGATCTGCTGCAGAGTTAACTGTTCACTGTGAGTTAAACCGACTCACCGCGAGTTAAACCGACTCAACGCGAGTTAAACCGACTCACCGCGAGTTAAACCGACTCACCGCGAGTTAAACGTGTCTCACCGTGAGTTAAACCGACTCACCGTGAGTTAAACCGACTCACCGTGAGTTAAACGTGTCTCACCGTGAGTTAAACCGACTCACCGTGAGTTAAACCGACTCACCGTGAGTTAAAAGTGTCTCATTGTTCTCTAGGAGGTTAAACGTGTCTCACCGTGAGTTAAACCGACTCACCGCGAGTTAAACCGACTCACCGCGAGTTAAACGTGTCTCACCGTGAGTTAAACCGACTCACCGCGAGTTAAACCGATTCACCGCGAGTTAAACGTGTCTCACCGTGAGTTAAACCGACTCACCGTGAGTTAAACCGACTCACCGCGAGTTAAACGTGTCTCACCGTGAGTTAAACCGACTCACCGTGAGTTAAACCGACTCACCGCGAGTTAAACGTGTCTCACCGTGAGTTAAACCGACTCACCGTGAGTTAAACCGACTCACCGTGAGTTAAACGTGTCTCACCGTGAGTTAAAAGTGTCTCATTGTTCTCTAGGAGGTTAAACGTGTCTCACCGTGAGTTAAACCGACTCACCGTGAGTTAAACGTGTCTCACCGTGAGTTAAACGTGTCTCACCGTGAGTTAAACCAACTCACCGTGAGTTAAACGTGTCTCACCGTGAGTTAAACCAACTCACCGTGAGTTAAACGTGTCTCACCGTGAGTTAAACGTGTCTCACCGTGAGTTAAACGTGTCTCACCGTGAGTTAAACTGACTCACCGTGAGTTAAACGTGTCTCACCGTGAGTTAAACTGACTCACCGTGAGTTAAACGTGTCTCACCGTGAGTTAAACTGACTCACCGTGAGTTAAACATGTCTCATTGTTCTCTAGGAGGTTAAACGTGTCTCTAGGAGGTTAAACGTGTCTCTAGGAGGTGAAGTGTGTCTCTAGGAGGTTAAACGTGTCTCTAGGAGGTTAAACGTGTCTCTCTAGGAGGTGAAGCGTGTCTCTAGGAGGTGAAGTGTGTCTCTCTACGAGGTGAAGTGTGTCTCTAGGAGGTTAAACGTGTCTCTAGGAGGTTAAACGCGTCTCTCTAGGAGGTGAAGTGTGTCTCTAGGAGGTGAAGTGTGTCTCTCTACGAGGTGAAGTGTGTCTCTAGGAGGTTAAACGTGTCTCTAGGAGGTTAAACGTGTCTCTCTAGGAGGTGAAGCGTGTCTCTAGGAGGTGAAGTGTCTCTCTAGGAGGTGAAGCGTGTCTCTAGGAGGTTAAACGTGTCTCTAGGAGATTAAACGTGTCTCTAGGAGGTGAAGCGTGTCTCTAGGAGGTGAAGTGTTACTCTCTAGGAGGTGAAGCGTGTCTCTACGAGGTTAAACGTGTCTCTTGGAGGTTAAAAGTGTCTCTCTAGGAGGTTAAACGTGTCTCTAGGAGGTGAAGCGTGTCTCTAGGAGGTGAAGTGTTACTCTCTAGGAGGTGAAGCGTGTCTCTACGAGGTTAAACGTGTCTCTTGGAGGTTAAAAGTGTCTCTCTAGGAGGTTAAACGTGTCTCTTGGAGGTTAAAAGTGTCTCTCTAGGAGGTTAAACGTGTCTCTAGGAGGTTAAACGTGTCTCTAGGAGGTTAAACGTGTCTCTTGGAGGTTAAACGTGTCTCTCTAGGAGGTTAAACGTGTCTCTAGGAGGTTAAACGTGTCTCTTGGAGGTTAAACGTGTCTCTCTAGGAGGTTAAACGTGTCTCTAGGAGGTGAAGCGTCTCTCTAGGAGGTGAAGCGTGAGGAGGCCTCAGCAGCAGCAGCTCCTGTTTGTTTCCTCCCTCAGCTCTCTCAGGTTGAACAGCACCTTCGTTGTTACAGCATCTGTATTTCCAGCAGTGAGTGATGGAGGAAGTCCAGCAGAGAGGAGATGTTATCAGACGCTGCAGACGCTCAGCAGGAAACCACAGCTCCAGGAGGGAGCAGAGACAAGGCGAGGACGAGGATGGAGACGGGCTCTGTAACTGCTGGTGGTTTCACCCTCCGTCTCTCCGTCTGTCTGTCTGCTGGCTGACGTAGCTCTCTCCTCGCTGACATAAAGACATGAAGACATGAAGACATGAAGACAGCAGCGTAACACCCAACACACCCTGAGGACTCTTTGTTCCTCTTATACAACACTTAGACAAACATCTCATACCTTCTATCTGTTATATTTCTACCTTTCTATGATTGCTTCAGCACGACTTCGAAAACATTACAACCATAGACATACGAACATAGACATACGAACATAGACATACGAACATAGACATACGAACATAGACATATGAACATAGACATACGAACATAGACATACGAACATAGACATACGAACATAGACATACGAACATAGACATACGAACATAGACATACGAACATAGACATATGAACATAGACATACGAACATAGACATACGAACATAGACATACGAACATAGACATACGAACATAGACATACGAACATAGACATATGAACATAGACATACGAACATAGACATATGAACATAGACATACGAACATAGACATATGAACATAGACATACGAACATAGACATATGAACATAGACATACGAACATAGACATACGAACATAGACATACGAACATAGACATATGAACATAGACATACGAACATAGACATATGAACATAGACATACGAACATAGACATACGAACATAGACATACGAACATAGACATACGAACATAGACATATGAACATTTATCAACCGGTTTCAACCAGTCGTTATTATATTAAAGGCTTTATGATCTAGAACCACGGCCTCAGATTTAGAGGTGCTGATCTTCATCCCGGCTGCTTCACACTCGGCAGTGAACCGATCCAGTGAGTGCTGAGGGTCACAGACTGATGATGCCAACAGGACCACATCATCTGCAAAGAGCAGCGATGAGATCCTCAACACACCAGACTGCAACCCCTCCTCCCCCCCGACTACGCCTCGACTACGTCTAAAAACCGCTCTCTCATCACGTTGGAGCGGACCTTACCAGGTAGGCTGAGTAGTGTGATACTCCTGTAGTTGGCTCACACTCTCTGGTGAACAGGGGAACCACCCCCCCCCGGTAGGTTCTGTCACCGCCCTCGATGCCATGTTGAAGAGACTTCTGTTACACAACAGCAGCGTCTCTATAACGGTCCGATGTCCAGCGGTACTGATCATTATACAGTCATTACAGTAGAGATGCCATCCAGCTATTTCAGCTCTGTGGCAGCCGGGTGGCTCCACACACTGACAGTGAGGGATGTGTGTGTGTGTGTGTGTGTGTGTGTGTGTGTTTTCTATATTCTTGTTTCATGAAAACCAAAATGACGGATCAGCCGAGCCAGAGGCATTCCTGAACCCGAGTGTGACAGCTGGCCGGCCAGCAGGCTCATTGTTCTGTGTTCTGTCCGGGTCCAGATGAGCGGGCTGATAGAATCATAGAATCATGTTTGTTGTTCCAGTGGGGGGGGGGGGGGTTAAACACGCCATCGGTTGCTTCACATGCCCACACAATCCTCGTCTGGCTCTCGGCGAGGCCCGAGAGGCTTCACATTTACAAAGCCACAGCTGTAAGGCGGTTAGCGTCGGTAGCCGGTGGGCGGCACGACGCCGCGGCCGCTAAACGCCGTGATTGTCCCGGAGCTTTAGGAAGCACCACAGAGGGTTATCTGTGTCTGGAAGGTGTGTGGCGCTGTGCGGCGGCTGACGGTGAGTCACACACAGATTAGTGGTGAGTCTGGAGCTCCGTCACGCTGAGACGGAGAGAGCTGACGGAGGATCAGCGGTGTGTGTTCTCCATCTGCCAGCACCTCCTCCTCCTCCTCCTCCTCCTCATCATCATCATCATCATCATCACTACTACTGCTGATGGTTTATTAAAGCATGTTTGGTGTGTCTCCGTGTTTCTCTGCAGGAAACACTAAACTCCTCAATGTGCTTCCAGAACTTCTGTTCTGACTCTGATTCATGCAGCTGCTTCCTGACCCCATCATAATATTATAATATATATATAATATAGTAATAATGTCCTCTAAGCTCTGCCTGTTTGTCCTCCTGCTGGAGGACACTGCTCTGGATGTCCTCCTGCTGGAGGACACTGCTCTGGATGTGTTGGTGTATTATCTGAGAGATTTCATCTCTTACGGAGACTGAACTCCTTCAGTGAGTACCGCAGTCCTCCGTCGTTTCTATCACTCTTTCATTGAGAGTAGGGACGTAGGGGGACGTAGGGGGACGTAGGGGGACGTAGGGGGACGTATGGGGACGTAGGGGGACGTATGGGGACGTAGGGGGACGTATGGGGACGTAGGGGGACGTAGGGGGACGTAGGGGGACGTATGGGGACGTAGGGGGACGTAGGGGGACGTAGCGGGACGTAGGGGGACGTAGGGAGACGTATGGGGACGTATGGGGACGTATGGGGACGTAGGTGGACGTAGGGGGACGTAGTGGGACGTAGGGGGACGTAGGGGGACGTATGGGGACGTATGGGGACGTAGGGGAACGTATGGGGACGTAGGGGGACGTATGGGGACGTAGGGGGACGTAGGGGAACGTATGGGGACGTAGGGGGACGTAGGGGGACGTAGGGGGACGTAGGGGGACGTATGGGGACGTATGGGGACGTAGGGGGACGTAGGGGGACGTATGGGGACGTATGGGGACGTAGGGGAACGTATGGGGACGTAGGTGGACGTAGGGGGACGTAGTGGGACGTATGGGGACGTAGGGGGACGTAGGGGGACGTATGGGGACGTAGGGGGACGTATGGGGACGTATGGGGACGTAGGGGAACGTATGGGGACGTAGGTGGACGTAGGGGGACGTAGTGGGACGTAGGGGGACATATGGGGACGTATGGGGACGTATGGGGACGTAGGGGGACGTATGGGGACGTATGGGGACGTATGGGGACGTAGGGGAACGTATGGGGACGTAGGTGGACGTAGGGGGACGTAGTGGGACGTAGGGGGACGTATGGGGACGTAGGGGGACGTAGGGGGACGTAGCGGGACGTAGGGGGACGTAGCGGAACGTAGGGGGACGTAGGGGGACGTATGGGGACGTAGGGGGACGTATGGGGACGTATGGTGACGTAGGGGGACGTATGGGGACCTAGGGGGACGTAGGGGGACGTATGGGGACCTAGGGGGACGTATGGGGACGTATGGGGACGTATGGGGACGTAGGGGGACGTATGGGGGACGTAGGGGGACGTATGGGGACGTATGGGGACGTAGGTGGACGTAGGGGGACGTAGTGGGACGTAGGGGGACGTATGGGGACGTAGGGGGACGTAGGGGAACGTATGGGGACGTAGGGGGACGTATGGGGACGTAGGGGGACGTAGGGGAACGTATGGGGACGTAGGGGGACGTAGGGGAACGTATGGGGACGTAGGGGGACGTAGTGGGGTGGGACGTAGGGGGACGTATGGGGACGTATGGGGACATATGGGGACGTAGTGGGACGTAGGGGGACGATGGGGACGTATGGGGACGTAGGGGAACGTATGGGGACGTAGGTGGACGTAGGGGGACGTAGTGGGACGTAGGGGGACGTATGGGGACGTAGGGGGACGTAGGGGGACGTAGCGGGACGTAGGGGGACGTAGCAGAACGTAGGGGGACGTAGGGGGACGTATGGGGACGTAGGGGGACGTATGGGGACGTATGGTGACGTAGGGGGACGTATGGGGACCTAGGGGGACGTAGGGGGACGTATGGGGACCTAGGGGGACGTATGGGGACGTATGGGGACGTATGGGGACGTAGGGGGACGTATGGGGACGTAGGGGGACGTATGGGGACGTATGGGACGTAGGTGGACGTAGGGGGACGTAGTGGGACGTAGGGGGACGTATGGGGACGTAGGGGACGTAGGGGGACGTAGCGGGACGTAGGGGGACGTAGCGGAACGTAGGGGGACGTAGGGGGACGTATGGGAACATAGGGGGACGTTATGGGGACGTATGGGGACGTAGGGGGACGTATGGGGGACGTAGGGGGACGGCTAGGTGGACGTAGGGGGACGTAGTGGGACGTAGGGGGACGTATGGGGACGTAGGGGGACGTAGGGGGACGTAGGGGACGTAGGGGGAGTAGGAGACGTATGGGGGACGTATGGGGACGTATGGGGACGTAGGTGGACGTAGGGGGACGTAGTGGGACGTAGGGGGACGTAGGGGGACGTAGCGGGACGTAGGGGGACGTAGGGGGACGTATGGGGACGTAGGGGGACGTAGGGGGACGTATGGGGACGTAGCGGAACGTAGGGGGACGGTAGGGGGACGTAGCGGAACGTAGGGGGACGTAGGGGGACGTCCTCTTCACCTCCTTCACCTCCACAGGCTAGACTCTTGCATAATAATAATAATAATAATAATATTATCATTATGAACATTCCAGCTCCATACAGCCTGAGTCTCTGTGCTCCTCTCTTATTGTAATATTTCATACGTTACTCTGTGAACATATATTATATATTATAT
>JAUPFX010000002.1:42292028-42302028 GCA_036937225.1 Sebastes paucispinis
GTACTGTAGAGGTCAGAGGATGGTACTGTAGAGGTCAGAGGGTGGTACTTTAGAGGTCAGAGGGTGGTACTGTAGAGGTCAGAGGATGGTACTGTAGAGGTCAGAGGGTGGTACTTTAGAGGTCAGAGGGTGGTACTTTAGAGGTCAGAGGGTGGTACTTTAGAGGTCAGAGGGTGGTACTTTAGAGGTCAGAGGGTGGTACTGTAGAGGTCAGAGGATGGTACTGTAGAGGTCAGAGGGTGGTACTTTAGAGGTCAGAGGGTGGTACTTTAGAGGTCAGAGGGTGGTACTGTAGAGGTCAGAGGATGGTACTTTAGAGGTCAGAGGGTGGTACTTTAGAGGTCAGAGGGTGGTACTTTAGAGGTCAGAGGGTGGTACTTTAGAGGTCAGAGGGTGGTACTGTAGAGGTCAGAGGATGGTACTTTAGAGGTCAGAGGGTGGTACTGTAGAGGTCAGAGGATGGTACTTTAGAGGTCAGAGGGTGGTACTGTAGAGGTCAGAGGGTGGTACTTTAGAGGTCAGAGGGTGGTACTTTAGAGGTCAGAGGGTGGTACTTTAGAGGTCAGAGGGTGGTACTGTAGAGGTCAGAGGGTGGTACTGTAGAGGTCAGAGGGTGGTACTTTAGAGGTCAGAGGGTGGTACTTTAGAGGTCAGAGGGTGGTACTGTAGAGGTCAGAGGGTGGTACTTTAGAGGTCAGAGGGTGGTACTGTAGAGGTCAGAGGGTGGTACTGTAGAGGTCAGAGGGTGGTACTGTAGAGGTCAGAGGGTGGTACTGTAGAGGTCAGAGGGTGGTACTGTAGAGGTCAGGGGGTGGTACTGTAGAGGTCAGAGGGTGGTACTGTAGAGGTCAGGGGGTGGTACTGTAGAGGTCAGAGGGTGGTACTGTAGAGGTCAGAGGGTGGTACTGTAGAGGTCAGAGGGTCATATTGGACTATATAAATAAAATGGACTTGACCTCTGACCTCTGTCCTCGTCTCTGTTTGCTGATTCTCGGTGGTCTGTTGTGTTTTCTGCTGAACTCATCATTAAATTGAACTGACAGTCAGGTTGTTCTCAGTGACTCAGAGACATGAAGACAAGAGAAGCTGCTGATTCTGAACTTTACAGACCTGCTCTCTAAAACATAACTCTGAGTAGCATTAAATGTGTAGGGGGTGTGGCTAATGTGTAGGGGGTGTGGCTAATGTGTAGGGGGTGTGGCTAATGTGTAGGGGGTGTGGCTGAGTTTATTGAGACCTGTTTTAGCCTCTTTAAGAGCAGAAGCAGCTTCACTTCTGTTGTTTTTATATTGAACTGTAACCTCTGAATGAGACATCTGAGATGCTTCTCAAAGACGGGACAGATCAGAGGTGTCCTCAGGGGGACTGACCCGGGACCTGAGACCAGTTCAGCTTTTTAATTTCAGTCTTGAGCAGAGTTTCGAGACGGCGATGAGAGCTGCATCATCAGTCTCCGTCTTCTTTAAGTCTTTGTTTAACGAAGAGACCGCGTCCGTCTGTGTTTGTCCGTCCAGTAAACACAGGCCTTTTGTTTTCCTGCTGCGGACACTTAAGACGAGATTTGTCCTGCAGGGACGTTATTTTCTCGTTTGTTTTGGAGGGCTTGTAAATAGTTTGTGATTTGTGGCGTGCCAAGCCGTCAGCTCCTCGTTGGGAGCAGAGACGAGGTTTTTACACAGACAGCTGTCTCCGTCTGTACTCTCTCTATCCGTCCCCCCTCATGCATACAGTCTTTTCAAAATAAAGTTTCGTTTTCACAGGAAACAACATGGTTAGGTTTAGTTAAAGATGTTGGTTTGGGTTAAAATAACTCCAGAAGAAGTTACAGAGAAATCAACGTTGACTTCTGGCCTCACACAGGGCACCATAGTGGTCTCCTGGTGACAGTCTGGTGTTTTTGGGCCACCTATCCACCCCGACCTCCTCCCCACACGCCGTCCACCCCGACCTCCTCCCCACACGCCGTCCACCCCGACCTCCTCCCCACACGCCGTCCACCCCGACCTCCTCCCCACACGCCGTCCACCCCGACCTCCTCCCCACACGCCGTCCACCCCGACCTCCTCCCCACACGCCGTCCACCCCGACCTCCTCCCCACACGCCCTTCACCCCGACCTCCTCCCCACACGCCGTCCACCCCGACCTCCTCCCCACACGCCCTTCACCCCGACCTCCTCCCTACACGCCGTCCACCCCGACCTCCTCCCCACACGCCCTTCACCCCGACCTCCTCCCTACACGCCCTTCACCCCGACCTCCTCCCTACACGCCGTCCACCCCGACCTCCTCCCTACACGCCCTTCACCCCGACCTCCTCCCTACACGCCCTTCACCCCGACCTCCTCCCCACACGCCGTCCACCCCGACCTCCTCCCCACACGCCGTCCACCCCGACCTCCTCCCCACACGCCGTCCACCCCGACCTCCTCCCCACACGCCGTCCACCCCGACCTCCTCCCCACACGCCGTCCACCCCGACCTCCTCCCTACACGCCCTTCACCCCGACCTCCTCCCTACACGCCCTTCACCCCGACCTCCTCCCCACACGCCGTCCACCCCGACCTCCTCCCCACACGCCGTCCACCCCGACCTCCTCCCTACACGCCGTCCACCCCGACCTCCTCCCCACACGCCGTCCACCCCGACCTCCTCCCTACACGCCGTCCACCCCGACCTCCTCCCTACACGCCGTCCACCCCGACCTCCTCCCTACACGCCGTCCACCCCGACCTCCTCCCCACACGCCGTCCACCCCGACCTCCTCCCCACACGCCCTTCACCCCGACCTCCTCCCTACACGCCCTTCACCCCGACCTCCTCCCTACACGCCCTTCACCCCACCCTCCGACCTCCTCCCTACACGCCCTTCACCCCGACCTCCTCCCTACACGCCCTTCACCCCGACCTCCTCCCTACACGCCCTTCACCCCAACCTCCTCCCTACACGCCCTTCACCCCAACCTCCGACCTCCTCCCTACACGCCCTTCACCCCGACCTCCTCCCTACACACCGTCCACCGCTCTTTATAGTTCCTAGTTCACGATTACGTGGATTACATACGAACTGATTTCATGCTGACCATCACCTGTAGGACCAGGTGACTCCGTCAGAGTCATCAGCTCTCCATCATCTACGTTCACATCATGGGAACAACTCAAACTAGATCCACCTAGAGGGCTGATTCAGGTGAACTGACCCTTTAAATACAGCGGTTGGTTGTGAAAGTGGACCAAAGTTGACTGAATCTCTGCTGAGAGAAACTACAATGAATTTATTCAGGAAATGCCAGCTCTCGTCATGGGGGCCAGCTCTCCTCATGGGGGCCAGCTCTTCACTGGGGGTGGCCAGCTCTCCTCGGGGGTGCCAGCTCTCGTCGGGGTGCCAGCGCCGAACGCCCGCTGCCCGGCTGCTGACAGCCGACTCCGACAAACACGGGAGACAGAAGTATTCACAACACCGCAATTATCTGTGAGCCAAACATCACTGCTGTCTTCCTGCAGGAGGTGACTGAAGACTGAAGCTTATTTATTCTTCACAGCGGACACAGAGACAGCGTTTACAGACTGCTCAGGTTTGTTTTATCCCCCTGAAGGTGCCAGGTGGGTGGAGCTTAACCCACGGGTCGGATACTGAACTCAACAACTTGGACCACAAACAGAATCAGAGACGATCAGAGCTGGACTTCGGGCCGTTTGAACTGTGACGCGTTCACTTACTGCTGTGGTTTAGTGGGATGAGTGGGTCGTCTTCTAACCACCAGGCCGGCGGTTCGATCCCCGGCTCCTCCTGTTTGCATGTCCAACTGTCTCAGAGACACTGTACCAAAGTCACTCCCCGGGACCAACCTCCAAATCATAATACTGAGGTATGGTCATATTTAATGTGTGTGACGATTAGAATAAAGTAGAACTTGTGGATGTACTGAAGAGCGTTTGGACTCGGCTGAGTCTCACGGAACCGCCTCCTGCACTGAAGCCTTTTTTACACTTCAAGTCTATTTGTTTTGACAATACGTGCGTAAACGATAGGTTGAAGCCTGATAAAAAATAACTGAATAATGTATTTATCCTCATGTTGCAGTCGGAACAGCAGAGTGTGGATTTTCATCCAATCAGAATCATCCGTCGTGTAGCCTAATTCAGATGATATCACAGTTATCAGACGTCCAGTCGGCTACAGTTTCATCATGAGCCTCATCAGCTGGTGGTCCGGTCCACGCCGGGCGCATCGTCCAGCCGCTGTAGACGCTGTAGACGTTGTAGATGTTGTAGACGTTGTAGACGTTGTAGACGCTGTAAACTGTAGACACTGTAGACGCTGTAGACGTTGTAGACGTTGTAGATGTTGTAGATGTTGTAGATGTTGTAGATGTTGTAGACGTAGACGCTGTAGACGTTGTAGATGTTGTAGACGTTGTAGACGCTGTAAACTGTAGACACTGTAGACGCTGTAGACGTTGTAGACGTTGTAGATGTTGTAGATGTTGTAGATGTTGTAGACGTAGACGCTGTAGACGTTGTAGATGTTGTAGACGTTGTAGACGCTGTAAACTGTAGACACTGTAGACGCTGTAGACGTTGTAGACGTTGTAGATGTTGTAGATGTTGTAGATGTTGTAGACGTAGACGCTGTAGACGTTGTAGATGTTGTAGACGTTGTAGACGCTGTAAACTGTAGACACTGTAGATGTTGTAGACGTTGTAGACATTGTAGACGTTGTAGACGTTGTAGATGTTGTAGACATTGTATATGTTGTGGACGTTGTAGACGTAGACGCTGTAGACGCTGTAGATGTTGTAGACGTTGTAGACGTTGTAGATGTTGTAGACGTTGTATATGTTGTAGATGTTGTAGACGTTGTAGACGTTGTAGATGTTGTAGATGTTGTAGACGTTGTATATGTTGTAAACGTTGTAGACGTTGTAGATGTTGTAGATGTTGTAGACGTTGTATATGTTGTAGACGTTGTAGACGTTGTAGATGTTGTAGACGTTGTATATGTTGTAGACGTAGACGTAGACGCTGTAGATGTTGTAGACGTTGTAGACGTTGTATATGTTGTAGACGTTGTAGACGTAGACGCTGTAGATGTTGTAGACGTTGTAGACGTTGTATATGTTGTAGACGTTGTAGACGTTGTAGACGTAGACGCTGTAGACGTTGTAGACGTTGTATATGTTGTAGACGTTGTAGACGTAGACGCTGTAGATGTTGTAGACGTTGTATATGTTGTAGACGTTGTAGACGTTGTAGACGTAGACGCTGTAGACGTTGTAGACGTTGTAGACGTTGTATATGTTGTAGACGTTGTAGACGTAGACGCTGTAGATGTTGTAGACGTTGTAGACGTTGTATATGTTGTAGACGCTGTAGACGCTGTAGATGTTGTAGACGTTGTAGACGTTGTATATGTTGTAGACGCTGTAGACGTTGTAGACGTTGTATATGTTGTAGACGTTGTAGACGTTGTATATGTTGTAGACATTGTAGACGTTGTATATGTTGTAGACGTTGTAGACGTAGACGCTGTAGACGCTGTAGATGTTGTAGACGTTGTAGACGTTGTATATGTTGTAGACGTTGTAGACGTAGACGCTGTAGACGCTATAGACGTTGTAGATGTTGTAGACGTTGTATATGTTGTAGACGTTGTAAACTGTAGACGCTGTAGTCGTTGGTTCAACGTGTCATCAGCAGGAAGATCTCTGGTCTGTTTTCAGCTCATTTATCAACATGTGAATCTGAAAATGAGAAGCAGGAAGAAATGATCCATTATTTTTGGTCAGAGTCCAACATGGAGCTGAGAGGAGGTTAGAGAAGATTTATGTCTCTAACACACACACACACACACACACACACACACACACACACACAACCAGTCCTCACAGTTTAATTGGTGTAATTACTGTAAATCACTAAATCCCACCTGGGAGGAGAACGACTGAAGGAGGAGGAGGAGGAGGAAGAGGAGGAGGAGGAGAGGCATTTTGTACTTTATGAAGAAGAAAAAAAACAGCAGTTTAAAACGATCTCTTGTCTTATAATAATATTATTAATAATAATAATAAGTTTTATTAATCCGGCACTTTTCTTAACAGTAAAAACAAAAAACAACAATGAAATAAATACAAACAACCGAGGGATCATAAAAACATAAAAACAATAAATGAAAACTGTCCAGAGAGGGATGATAAAACCCAGCAACATATCTAATATATATATATATATATATATATATATCATATTCATAAAAACGTTCCTGTAAAGGAGAGTATTAAAGGAGCAGTGAGTAACATTTAGGAACGTCGTTACGTCATCATAATGTGAAGGAAAGGACGTAAAGACATTACAAGTGTTTTCAAAGAGTCAGTTGAGAGGCGTTCAGGGGCTTCAGATGCTGGAGGATTTATCAGTTGTTGGATCACGATGGCAGAGAGAATGAAGTTCTGTTGATGTGAACGTCCAAGAGGCAACTCTAAGATCAGGGTGTGTTAGAGGATGTCAGGACTCTCGTCCTGCAGCAGGAAGCTGTGTTGATGTGCGACAGATGTTGCAGTCGCTCTTTCTCACAGGGACGGACACTGCTGCTGCTGGAGCGTCGCTGGAGCGCCGCTGGAGCGCCGCTGGAGCGCCGCTGCTGTTGTGGAGCGCTGCTGCTGCTGCTGGAGCGCCGTTGGAGCGCTGCTGCTGGAGCGTCGCTGGAGCGCCGCTGGAGCGCCGCTGGAGCGCTGCTGGAGCGCCGCTGCTGTTGCGGAGCGCTGCTGCTGCTGCTGGAGCGCCGTTGGAGCACTGCTGCTGGAGCGTCGCTGGAGCGCCGCTGGAGCGCTGCTGGAGCGCCGCTGCTGTTGTGGAGCGCTGCTGCTGCTGCTGGAGCGCCGTTGGAGCGCTGCTGCTGGAGCGTCGCTGGAGCGCCGCTGGAGCGCTGCTGGAGCGCCGCTGCTGTTGTGGAGCGCTGCTGCTGCTGCTGGAGCGCCGCTGGAGCGCTGCTGGAGCGCCGCTGCTGTTGTGGAGCGCTGCTGCTGCTGCTGGAGCGTCGCTGGAGCGCCGCTGGAGCGCTGCTGGAGCGCCGCTGCTGTTGCGGAGCGCTGCTGCTGCTGCTGGAGCGCCGCTGGAGCGCCGCTGCTGTTGCAGAGCGCCACTGCATCTGCGGAAAGCTGTTGAGCAAACGGTCGCACTTTTCAGTAACGATGGCAGAAGTGGATCCTGAGCTGTGACCCTTTGACAGTGACGGGCGTATCCCAGTATGCCGCGGGAACACACAGAGCTGAGAGGGGTTGACTCACACGCTGGTTTACATCATAACACACACACACACACACACACACACACACTTCCTGAATGTATCACCGCTGGATTAAATAATGTTTTAATCAATAATGAAATCATCTCATATTATAACTGAGTGAACTCGTTTGATGTATCTCAACATTGAGACTCATTAAATGCTCCAGATCAATATGTTGTTAATAAATGATATACGGGACATTAGCTCTAGGAACATCAGGTTCCTGGAGAGAGGTCACGTCTATATGTGGAGAGAGTGTGTGTGTGTGTGTGTATGTGTGTGTGTGTGTGTATGTGTGTGTGTGTGTGTGTATGTGTGTGTGTGTGTGTGTGTGTATGTGTGTGTGTGTGTATGTGTGTGTGTGTGTGTATGTGTGTGTGTGGTTTTGGGGGGGAGGTAGAAAAGGGGAAACTTACGGGAAGGAAGGAGGAAGAGGAGGAGGAAGTGAGGGTGACGGGAACGAGAGGCAGCTGGTACCGAAAGATGACGGAACAGGACGAACCACCGCAGGACAGTTACCTCTCACACACACATCCTCCGTTTATCAGTCCGTTTCTTCTTCTTCTTCCTGTCTGAACCTCGAGCTGCCCCCCCCCCTCCCCAGAGTTGATGAATCTGTCTTTATGTCAGATCAACGGTTAGTTTAACAGTTTCTAGAGAGCTCCAGTCAGACGCCCTGATTTACATCAAGTAGCCCAAACCTCAACTTTATGCAAGTGAGGAGCGGCTGACGTGATGCCCCGTCTCTCAAATCGCGCCGCCACGCTACCAGAATGCATTTCTGCACGGCTGCTTATAGACAATGAATGGGAAGCGTGGACAGGACGGAGACTGAGGACACGTATGGTACACAGAGAGGGGCCACGCTGCTTCCCAGCATTGGACGCTTGACGGGCTGTCACTGGACACAAAGGCCCCTGATTGGACGAACTCTTCCCCTCGTTGGCTGCTGCTCTCAGCTTTCCAACCAGAACCAACATGGCGGCTCGTTGGGGAACTTTCTTCTCTGATAAAATCGTTCACTGAGATGATTTAATGAGAGGACGGAGGCTGAGGACACGGAGCGTGGCGGCGCGATTCGAGAGACTCATGACTGTCAATTCAGTTTAATGATGCTGATCAGCCAGAACATCCAGACCACCGCCAGGTGAAGTGAATCACATGGATTATCTGGTTACCATGGCACCTGGCAGTGGGGGGGTATATTAGACAGGAAGTGAACATTTTGAACTTTGTGCTACACGCCGTCCGCCCCGACCTCCTCCCTACACGCCATCCGCCCCGACCTCCTCCCTACACGCCGTCCGCCCCGACCTCCTCCCTACACGCCATCCGCCCCGACCTCCTCCCTACACGCCGTCCGCCCCGACCTCCTCCCTACACGCCGTCCGCCCCGACCTCCTCCCTACACGCCGTTCGCCCCGACCTCCTCCCTACACGCCGTCCGCCCCGACCTCCTCCCTACACGCCGTCCGCCCCGACCTCCTCCCTACACGCCGTCCGCCCCGACCTCCTCCCTACACGCCGTCCGCCCCGACCTCCTCCCTACACGCCGTCCGCCCCGACCTCCTCCCTACACGCCGTCCGCCCCGACCTCCTCCCTACACGCCGTCCGCCCCGACCTCCTCCCTACACGCCGTCCGCCCCGACCTCCTCCCTACACGCCGTTCGCCCCGACCTCCTCGCTACACGCCCTTCACTCCGACCTCCTCCCTACACGCCGTTCACCCCGACCTCCTCCCTACACGCCGTCCGCCCCGACCTCCTCCCTACACGCCGTCCGCCCCGACCTCCTCCCTACACGCCGTCCGCCCCGACCTCCTCCCTACACGCCGTCCGCCCCGACCTCCTCCCTACACGCCGTTCGCCCCGACCTCCTCCCTACACGCCGTCCGCCCCGACCTCCTCCCTACACGCCGTCCGCCCCGACCTCCTCCCTACACGCCCTTCACCCCGACCTCCTCCCTACACGCCGTCCGCCCCGACCTCCTCCCTACACGCCGTCCGCCCCGACCTCCTCCCTACACGCCGTTCGCCCCGACCTCCTCGCTACACGCCCTTCACTCCGACCTCCTCCCTACACGCCGTTCACCCCGACCTCCTCCCTACACGCCGTCCGCCCCGACCTCCTCCCTACACGCCGTCCGCCCCGACCTCCTCCCTACACGCCGTCCGCCCCGACCTCCTCCCTACACGCCGTCCGCCCCGACCTCCTCCCTACACGCCGTTCGCCCCGACCTCCTCCCTACACGCCGTCCGCCCCGACCTCCTCCCTACACGCCGTCCGCCCCGACCTCCTCGCTACACGCCCTTCACTCCGACCTCCTCCCTACACGCCCTTCACTCCGACCTCCTCCCTACACGCCGTCCACCCCGACCTCCTCCCTACACGCCCTTCACTCCGACCTCCTCCCTACACCGCCCTTCACTCCGACCTCCTCCCTACACGCCGTTCGCCCCGACCTCCTCCCTACACGCCGTCCGCCCCGACCTCCTCCCTACACGCCGTCCGCCCCGACCTCCTCCCTACACGCCGTCCGCCCCGACCTCCTCCCTACACGCCGTTCACCCCGACCTCCTCCCTACACGCCGTCCGCCCCGACCTCCTCCCTACACGCCGTCCGCCCCGACCTCCTCCCTACACGCCGTTCGCCCCGACCTCCTCCCTACACGCCGTCCGCCCCGACCTCCTCCCTACACGCCGTTCACCCC
>JAUPFX010000002.1:42312028-42314528 GCA_036937225.1 Sebastes paucispinis
AGTCAATCACTTTCTCTGAGTGTTTACTGTCGCCGCAGATGAGATTACATTGTAGTTAATGGGACGGCCGGTGTGTCTCCTGTCGGCGCTAAGGGTTACCTTGTGCGGCGGTACTGAACGCCGACAACCGTGACAAAACGTCAGTATTTAACGCCCTGGGATTGAGAACGAATCGAACAATCTGTCGGAGTCCAACTCAATTCAGTAACAAATATAATAGTATGAAATAGTTCAGTTCAGCAGGTTGTGACTATTGCTGATGCTCACCGTTTATTCTTATTCTTATTTTATTTCTGTTGTGTTTTTATTTGTGTGTTTTAGTTTTTCTCAGTTGTTGGTTTTTGTATTGTGTCATTTCAGATATTGAACCAGAAGAACTTCAAAGTAAAAACCAGAAACATGAATTAATTTGAAAGTTGTGTGGTGGCTTTGTTTCTCTTAAAAGCCTCTTATATCATTCAGATGATACCATGAATAAACCCTTACCTTATGAGGGCAGGTAAGATCAGCTCAGAATAAAAGACAGAAGAAATTAAAATATTTGACTTCAACTGTGGAGATAAACAATTAAAACCCTCTTATATACATCAATCCATTCAAAACAACACCCTTAAACTCTGCAGATAATCCATTAAAACCCTTAATAGGAAAGTTAGGATTGAGTCACCTTTCTATGGAGATCAGCAGATTAACAACCATCCTTCACTGTCTCCGTTCAGCCAACAACAACATCACTTCAGCAGCTTCGTGTTGGCTCTGCCGCCACACGCTCGGCTTTTTATTGCATTTTTGCGGTTGAAATACGACGTATATCCTCAGTTAGTTCTCATATACTCTGGTGGATTGTTGGATCAGAGAGTGATTTACAGCTGCTGGGAGGTGAATGTGCTCTCGTTACAGGACAAATACAGAATAACGTGTCAGGAGGCGGTGAAACTGGTTTCATCAGCAAAAAGGAAACATGAAATCTTTACGTGAGAAAACAAACCTGGATGAGAGCTTTGCTCTGGAATCATCAGAACAAAAATATCTGATTCTTTCATTTAAAAAAAAAGTTAAAGCTACAAAAAGCCTGAGGACGGACATCAGACCGCCATACGGGGACGGACGGACCGCCATACGGGGACGGACAGGCGTCAGACCGCCATACGGGGACGGACGGACCGCCATACGGGGACGGACAGGCGTCAGACCGCCATACGGGGACGGACGTCAGACCGCCATACGGGGACGGACAGGCGTCAGACCGCCATACGGGGACAGACGTCAGACCGCCATACGGGGACGGACGGACCGCCATACGGGGACGGACAGGCGTCAGACCGCCATACGGGGACGGACGTCAGACCGCCATACGGGGACGGACAGGCGTCAGACCGCCATACGGGGACGGACGTCAGACCGCCATACGGGGACGGACGGATGTCAGACCGCCATACGGGAACGGACGTCAGACCGCCATACGGGCACGGACGAACGTCAGACCGCCATACGGGGACGGACGGACCGCCATACGGGGACGGACAGGCGTCAGACCGCCATACGGGGACGGACGGACCGCCATACGGGGACGGACAGGCGTCAGACCGCCATACGGGGACGGACGTCAGACCGCCATACGGGCACGGACGAACGTCAGACCGCCATACGGGGATGGACGGATGTCAGACCGCCATACGGGGACGTAACATAAAGTCAAGGCCACGCCCCCTTTAAGACAGAAAACTGAAGATCTCATCCACTTCAACGTGATCTGACAGATGTTTGATTGTAATTTGAACAAGTTCGTATTCATTCATCTCTTGTTATACAAACGTTTGTTTTATATACATGTCTAATAATTATTTAGCGACCTTGCCTGAACCGGAGCGTCGGCGATGCCTCAATAAATGAAGGTTGATCGCCGCCATGTCCCTTCAGCGTTTATTGTTGGTGCAACTAAGCAACTCTTCAGCGTAGCGTTATTACTGTTAGCGGTTTATTAAAGTAGAAGTTTGGAGACATGTTTCAACTTTTTCTGTTTCCTCTGTTACCGTCTATGAAGGACACATGATTGGTTACCCCAGAAGGGGGCGTGGCCACGAGAGCCTCCTCTGGATGACGCACTGACGCTCTGATTTATAAAAAGGTGGGGGGGGTCAAACAACCAGCGGACTGCTGTTCATGTCCCGTGTGAAACTATGAGTTACACGTTATTGGTTTCTTTTGTCTAAATGTCATTTTAAGCCAAACCATGTTTTTCTACTAAAGCTAACTAAGTAGTGCTGTTGTGTTTTCAACACGTTAACCACATGTTTACTGTTTAAAATTGCGACTGTGATCCAGGAGAACACATGTACAGAGAATGCAGTTCAGTTGTATGGGAACGTCATTTTGTAGGTCGCTTTAACACACTGAGTCAAAAACTGCACTTCTTCTTCCTCTCTTGTTCATATCTCGGTGAAACATGATGTTGACTTCATCATCTCTGATGTCATCACCATAAACAACCAGAAATCAT
>JAUPFX010000002.1:42327028-42337028 GCA_036937225.1 Sebastes paucispinis
AAGTATACAGAAACGTCTTAGTATACTTGTCTTATACTGACAAGTATACAGAAACGTCTAAGTATACTTGTCTCACACTGACAAGTATACAGAAACGTCTAAATAAAACTTGTCTCACACTGACAAGTATACAGAAACGTCTAAGTATACTTCTCTTATACTGACTTATCTTATACTGACAAGTATACAGAAACGTCTTAGTATACTTGTCTTATACTGACAAGTATACAGAAACGTCTAAGTATACTTGTCTCACACTGACAAGTATACAGAAATGTCTAAATAAAACTTGTCTCACACTGACAAGTATACAGAAACGTCTAAGTATACTTGTCTCACACTGACAAGTATACAGAAACGTCTAAATAAAACTTGTCTCACACTGACAAGTATACGTATAGAGGTTCTGGTTCTGGAGGTCCCTGTGGACAGAGGTTCTGGTTCTGGAGGTCTCTGTGGACAGAGGTTCTGGTTCTGGAGGTCTCTGTGGACAGAGGTTCTGGTTCTGAAGGTCTCTGTGGACAGAGGTTCTGGTTCTGGAGGTCCCTGTGTACAGAGGTTCTGGTTCTGGAGGTCTCTGTGGACAGAGGTTCTGGTTCTGGAGGTCCCTGTGGACAGAGGTTCTGGAGGTCTCTGTCGACAGAGGTTCTGGTTCTGGAGGTCTCTGTGGACAGAGGTTCTGGTTCTGGAGGTCCTTGTGGACAGAGGTTCTGGTTCTGGAGGTCCCTGTGGACAGAGGTTCTGGTTCCGGAGGTCTCTGTGGACAGAGGTTCTGGTTCTGGAGGTCCTTGTGGACAGAGGTTCTGGTTCTGGAGGTCTCTGTGGACAGAGGTTCTGGTTCTGGAGGTCCTTGTGGACAGAGGTTCTGGTTCTGGAGGTCCCTGTGGACAGAGGTTCTGGTTCTGGAGGTCTCTGTGGACAGAGGTTCTGGTTCTGGAGGTCCTTGTGGACAGAGGTTCTGGTTCTGGAGGTCCCTGTGGACAGAGGTTCTGGTTCTGGAGGTCTCTGTGGACAGAGGTTCTGGTTCTGACAGTCTGAATATTTCAGTGTGATCGTTGTATTATTTCTTAATGAGATGTTAATCATCTTCATATTGATCTCCTCTCCTCTCCTTGTCTCCTTGCTTCCTTGTCTCCTCTCCTCTCCTTGTCTCCTTGTCTCCTTGTCTCCTCTCCTCTCGGTTTTCTCTTCTTGGCTCGTCTTCAGTTTCCAGCTGGATTTTGAGGTTTGTGGCGGCGAGACGCCCCGTTAACAGATTCTCTGCTTGTCACCGCTGTGTACTGGTGTGTGAGTGTGTGTGTGAGTGTGTGTGTGTGTGTGTGTGTGTGTGTTTATGTGAACGGAGGCCAAACTCCAGCAGAGAGGAGGGCAGGAGGTACGGGGATTTATAGCCGAGCTAAACTCTTATCTTCCTTCAGAGGGAGGACACCAAGTCCACGTTATATAAAGACCAGAGAGGGTGTGTGTGTGTGTGTGTGCGTGTGTGTTTGTGTGTGTGTGTGTGTGTGTGTGTGTGTGCGTGTGTGTTTGTGTGTGTGTGTGTGTGTGTGTGTGTGTGCGTGTGTGTTTGTGTGCGTGTGTGTGTGTGTGCGTGTGTGTTTGTGCGTGTGCGTGCGTGTGTGTATGCGTGCGTGTGTGTGCGTGTGCATGCATGTGTGTGTATGCGTGTGTGTGCGTGTGTGTGTGCGTGCGTATGCGTGCGTGTGTGTATGCGTGTGTATGTGTGTGTGTGTGTGTGTGTGTGTGTGTGTGTGAAGAGGGAGGAGGATTGCGCTGTTTCATAAACCTTCAAAATAAAAGTATGAATGTTGTGTCTTCGGTCCTCAAACGTTACGTCTGGTGACGTCTGTGAGCCAATGAGAAGACAGTATTCAGCCCGAGGCCTGTGATGTCACTGGTTTGCTGCCACATGAAGACATTTACGTTTAATGTGTTTTAACTCCTTCAGTCAGTCGGAGACGTCCACGTGGAGACACCGGGGCACAAAATCACTGAGACAAAATTAATTAATTAATTAATTAATTAATAAGACAATTGATAAATAAAAATTGAAATATATAACTGAATTCATAAATAAATAAATGTCAGCCAGTTTATTTCTACAATTCTACAAATCTGAGGTCGTATTAACAAAACATGTTGAGGACAACAGCAGCTCCTCACTGCTGGAGTTAAGATTATAATCATCATAATCAAATGAAGACATGCAGGTTAGTGTGGGTTTACTCCGGGTTCTCAGGTTTCCTCCCACAGTCCAAAGTATATATATAAATAATAAAATATAAAATAATAATAATAATAATCATAATAATTATTATGATTATCATTATGATTATTATTATGATAATCATAATGATAATAATGTTTGTGTCAGTCCTGACGTTCGGACTCCTGTATTTGTATTTCTGTGTCAGTATGCTAATGAGGTGGGCGGGGCTAACCTCACCACTGAGCTCATTAACATACAGAAATAAATCAAAGTATGAACGTAGAAATACAGAAATAAATAATTATAAAATGTACAATACATTGACGACATCTATTTATCTATTTATCTATTTATTTATGATCTGATTAATTACCAACATTTATTTCTACATTTACATTCTACCCTCTGATATTTATTAATCACCATATTTATTCATTCATTTCAGCTTTTATTACATCGTTATTCTGTAATTAACCCACCCAACTAATCACAGGCACTATATATATATATTATATATATAGTCAGTATATGTTGTCTGATGCCGAGTCAGTGTGTGTGAGACATGAATCCTTCGTCATCATCCGACCACGAGTGTTGTGGTGTTTCCTCTCCTGTGACTCTCAGTCACCGCCCTGCTGACTCCAACACGCCCGGCTAAAATTAACCCCGTCGCCCGGCAGTAACCCACCTGCATGATGTCACCGCGCTGTCATCACCCAACAAACATCATGAACCGGACCGCTCACAGTCCGTTCAGCAGGAAGTCAAACTGCCTCTGAGTCTGTGTTCATCAGGCAGTAGAATCTGTTCATGTCTTCACATCTACATGAAGGCTGAGCGTTTCAGAGCGTCACATGACCTCTGACCTCACCGTCTCTGCTTCATATCCAGCTGTGGACTCGTGTCATCACCGCTGGGAGGACACAGGGAGACATGGAGACATGGAGACATGGCTCTGTTATAGACATGATGGAAGAGATATTTGAGGTTGATCAGCAGCACATGACTGAGTCTGAATCAGCAGGATACAGTAGAATTAGTGCTCACTAGTAGGCTACCAGCCTGTTGTAAAGTCTAATGTCTACTGTAGAACGTGTAGCTGTAGACGTCTGGCAGACTGAGGACATGTGCTGAGTGTCCAGCTCCGTGTGGTCAGCAGAGACCTTCTGGGTCCAACAACGGGGTTTAATTGAGTAGAAATGATCCCACTCAGAGAACGTACACATCTCTGGCCACTATTGTCTCCCACATTTAGTGTAAACATTGAACTCACCACTGTGTCAACAACAAGCCGAGTCCTCCCACAGACTCCACTGGGACGCCGTTTGGCTGCTTTCTAACACGCAGTGTGTCTGTAGGCTGTTTAACCTCTGCTCACAGAGCCTCTCCTCACGGAGCCTCTGCTCACGGAGCCTCTCCTCACGGAGCCTCTGCTCACGGAGCCTCTCCTCACGGAGCCTCTCCTCACGGAGCCTCTGCTCACGGAGCCTCTGCTCACGGAGCCTCTCCTCACGGAGCCTCTGCTCACGGAGCCTCTCCTCACGGAGCCTCTCCTCACGGAGCCTCTGCTCACGGAGCCTCTGCTCACGGAGCCTCTCCTCACGGAGCCTCTGCTCACGGAGCCTCTCCTCACGGAGCCTCTGCTCACGGAGCCTCTCCTCACGGAGCCTCTCCTCACGGAGCCTCTGCTCACGGAGCCTCTCCTCACGGAGCCTCTCCTCACGGAGCCTCTGCTCACGGAGCCTCTCCTCACGGAGCCTCTGCTCACGGAGCCTCTGCTCACGGAGCCTCTCCTCACGGAGCCTCTCCTCACGGAGCCTCTGCTCACGGAGCCTCTCCTCACGGAGCCTCTGCTCACGGAGCCTCTGCTCACGGAGCCTCTCCTCACGGAGCCTCTGCTCACGGAGCCTCTGCTCACGGAGCCTCTCCTCACGGAGCCTCTGCTCACGGAGCCTCTGCTCACGGAGCCTCTGCTCACGGAGCCTCTCCTCACGGAGCCTCTCCTCACGGAGCCTCTGCTCACGGAGCCTCTGCTCACGGAGCCTCTCCTCACGGAGCCTCTGCTCACGGAGCCTCTGCTCACGGAGCCTCTCCTCACGGAGCCTCTGCTCACGGAGCCTCTGCTCACGGAGCCTCTCCTCACGGAGCCTCTCGGAGCCTCTCCTCACGGAGCCTCTGCTCACGGAGCCTCTCCTCACGGAGCCTCTGCTCACGGAGCCTCTCCTCACGGAGCCTCTCCTCACGGAGCCTCTGCTCACGGAGCCTCTGCTCACGGAGCCTCTCCTCACGGAGCCTCTGCTCACGGAGCCTCTGCTCACGGAGCCTCTCCTCACGGAGCCTCTCCTCACGGAGCCTCTGCTCACGGAGCCTCTCCTCACGGAGCCTCTGCTCACGGAGCCTCTGCTCACGGAGCCTCTCCTCACGGAGCCTCTCCTCTCGGAGCCTCTCCTCACGGAGCCTCTGCTCACGGAGCCTCTCCTCACGGAGCCTCTGCTCACGGAGCCTCTCCTCACGGAGCCTCTCGGAGCCTCTCCTCACGGAGCCTCTGCTCACGGAGCCTCTCCTCACGGAGCCTCTCCTCACGGAGCCTCTCCTCACGGAGCCTCTGCTCACGGAGCCTCTCCTCACGGAGCCTCTCCTCACGGAGCCTCTGCTCACGGAGCCTCTGCTCACGGAGCCTCTCCTCACGGAGCCTCTCCTCACGGAGCCTCTCCTCACGGAGCCTCTGCTCACGGAGCCTCTCCTCACGGAGCCTCTGCTCACGGAGCCTCTCCTCACGGAGCCTCTGCTCACGGAGCCTCTCCTCACGGAGCCTCTGCTCACGGAGCCTCTCCTCACGGAGCCTCTCCTCACGGAGCCTCTGCTCACGGAGCCTCTGCTCACGGAGCCTCTCCTCACGGAGCCTCTCCTCACGGAGCCTCTCCTCACGGAGCCTCTGCTCACGGAGCCTCTCCTCACGGAGCCTCTGCTCACGGAGCCTCTGCTCACGGAGCCTCTCCTCACGGAGCCTCTCCTCACGGAGCCTCTGCTCACGGAGCCTCTGCTCACGGAGCCTCTCCTCACGGAGCCTCTCCTCACGGAGCCTCTGCTCACGGAGCCTCTCCTCACGGAGCCTCTCGGAGCCTCTCCTCACGGAGCCTCTGCTCACGGAGCCTCTGCTCACGGAGCCTCTCCTCACGGAGCCTCTGCTCACGGAGCCTCTGCTCACGGAGCCTCTCCTCACGGAGCCTCTCCTCACGGAGCCTCTGCTCACGGAGCCTCTCCTCACGGAGCCTCTGCTCACGGAGCCTCTGCTCACGGAGCCTCTCCTCACGGAGCCTCTGCTCACGGAGCCTCTGCTCACGGAGCCTCTCCTCACGGAGCCTCTCGGAGCCTCTCCTCACGGAGCCTCTGCTCACGGAGCCTCTCCTCACGGAGCCTCTGCTCACGGAGCCTCTCCTCACGGAGCCTCTCGGAGCCTCTCCTCACGGAGCCTCTGCTCACGGAGCCTCTCCTCACGGAGCCTCTCCTCACGGAGCCTCTCCTCACGGAGCCTCTGCTCACGGAGCCTCTGCTCACGGAGCCTCTCCTCACGGAGCCTCTGCTCACGGAGCCTCTCCTCACGGAGCCTCTGCTCACGGAGCCTCTCCTCACGGAGCCTCTGCTCACGGAGCCTCTCCTCACGGAGCCTCTCCTCACGGAGCCTCTGCTCACGGAGCCTCTGCTCACGGAGCCTCTCCTCACGGAGCCTCTCCTCACGGAGCCTCTGCTCACGGAGCCTCTCCTCACGGAGCCTCTCCTCACGGAGCCTCTGCTCACGGAGCCTCTGCTCACGGAGCCTCTGCTCACGGAGCCTCTCCTCACGGAGCCTCTGCTCACGGAGCCTCTCCTCACGGAGCCTCTCCTCACGGAGCCTCTCGGAGCCTCTCCTCACAGAGCCTCTGCTCACGGAGCCTCTCCTCACGGAGCCTCTGCTCACGGAGCCTCTCCTCACGGAGCCTCTCGGAGCCTCTCCTCACGGAGCCTCTGCTCACGGAGCCTCTCCTCACGGAGCCTCTCCTCACGGAGCCTCTGCTCACGGAGCCTCTGCTCACGGAGCCTCTCCTCACGGAGCCTCTGCTCACGGAGCCTCTGCTCACGGAGCCTCTCCTCACGGAGCCTCTCCTCACGGAGCCTCTGCTCACGGAGCCTCTCCTCACGGAGCCTCTGCTCACGGAGCCTCTCCTCACGGAGCCTCTGCTCACGGAGCCTCTGCTCACGGAGCCTCTCCTCACGGAGCCTCTGCTCACGGAGCCTCTCCTCACGGAGCCTCTCCTCACGGAGCCTCTCCTCACGGAGCCTCTGCTCACGGAGCCTCTGCTCACGGAGCCTCTCCTCACGGAGCCTCTGCTCACGGAGCCTCTGCTCACGGAGCCTCTCCTCACGGAGCCTCTCCTCACGGAGCCTCTGCTCACGGAGCCTCTCCTCACGGAGCCTCTCCTCACGGAGCCTCTGCTCACGGAGCCTCTCCTCACGGAGCCTCTGCTCACGGAGCCTCTCCTCACGGAGCCTCTCGGAGCCTCTCCTCACGGAGCCTCTGCTCACGGAGCCTCTCCTCACGGAGCCTCTCCTCACGGAGCCTCTGCTCACGGAGCCTCTGCTCACGGAGCCTCTCCTCACGGAGCCTCTGCTCACGGAGCCTCTGCTCACGGAGCCTCTCCTCACGGAGCCTCTCCTCACGGAGCCTCTGCTCACGGAGCCTCTCCTCACGGAGCCTCTGCTCACGGAGCCTCTGCTCACGGAGCCTCTGCTCACGGAGCCTCTCCTCACGGAGCCTCTCCTCACGGAGCCTCTGCTCACGGAGCCTCTCCTCACGGAGCCTCTCCTCACGGAGCCTCTGCTCACGGAGCCTCTGCTCACGGAGCCTCTCCTCACGGAGCCTCTCCTCACGGAGCCTCTGCTCACGGAGCCTCTGCTCACGGAGCCTCTCCTCACGGAGCCTCTGCTCACGGAGCCTCTCCTCACGGAGCCTCTCCTCACGGAGCCTCTGCTCACGGAGCCTCTCCTCACGGAGCCTCTCCTCACGGAGCCTCTGCTCACGGAGCCTCTGCTCACGGAGCCTCTCCTCACGGAGCCTCTCCTCACGGAGCCTCTCCTCACGGAGCCTCTGCTCACGGAGCCTCTCCTCACGGAGCCTCTGCTCACGGAGCCTCTGCTCACGGAGCCTCTCCTCACGGAGCCTCTGCTCACGGAGCCTCTGCTCACGGAGCCTCTGCTCACGGAGCCTCTCCTCACGGAGCCTCTGCTCACGGAGCCTCTGCTCACGGAGCCTCTCCTCACGGAGCCTCTCCTCACGGAGCCTCTGCTCACGGAGCCTCTCCTCACGGAGCCTCTGCTCACGGAGCCTCTGCTCACGGAGCCTCTCCTCACGGAGCCTCTCGGAGCCTCTCCTCACGGAGCCTCTGCTCACGGAGCCTCTCCTCACGGAGCCTCTCGGAGCCTCTCCTCACGGAGCCTCTGCTCACGGAGCCTCTGCTCACGGAGCCTCTCCTCACGGAGCCTCTGCTCACGGAGCCTCTGCTCACGGAGCCTCTCCTCACGGAGCCTCTCCTCACGGAGCCTCTGCTCACGGAGCCTCTCCTCACGGAGCCTCTGCTCACGGAGCCTCTCCTCACGGAGCCTCTGCTCACGGAGCCTCTCCTCACGGAGCCTCTGCTCACGGAGCCTCTGCTCACGGAGCCTCTCCTCACGGAGCCTCTCCTCACGGAGCCTCTGCTCACGGAGCCTCTGCTCACGGAGCCTCTCCTCACGGAGCCTCTCCTCACGGAGCCTCTGCTCACGGAGCCTCTCCTCACGGAGCCTCTGCTCACGGAGCCTCTGCTCACGGAGCCTCTCCTCACGGAGCCTCTCGGAGCCTCTCCTCACGGAGCCTCTGCTCACGGAGCCTCTCCTCACGGAGCCTCTCGGAGCCTCTCCTCACGGAGCCTCTGCTCACGGAGCCTCTGCTCACGGAGCCTCTGCTCACGGAGCCTCTCCTCACGGAGCCTCTGCTCACGGAGCCTCTGCTCACGGAGCCTCTCCTCACGGAGCCTCTCGGAGCCTCTCCTCACGGAGCCTCTGCTCACGGAGCCTCTCCTCACGGAGCCTCTCGGAGCCTCTGCTCACGGAGCCTCTGCTCACGGAGCCTCTGCTCACGGAGCCTCTCCTCACGGAGCCTCTGCTCACGGAGCCTCTGCTCACGGAGCCTCTCCTCACGGAGCCTCTCCTCACGGAGCCTCTCCTCACGGAGCCTCTGCTCACGGAGCCTCTGCTCACGGAGCCTCTGCTCACGGAGCCTCTCCTCACGGAGCCTCTGCTCACGGAGCCTCTCCTCACGGAGCCTCTCCTCACGGAGCCTCTCCTCACGGAGCCTCTGCTCACGGAGCCTCTGCTCACGGAGCCTCTCCTCACGGAGCCTCTGCTCACGGAGCCTCTGCTCACGGAGCCTCTGCTCACGGAGCCTCTCCTCACGGAGCCTCTCCTCACGGAGCCTCTGCTCACGGAGCCTCTCCTCACGGAGCCTCTCCTCACGGAGCCTCTGCTCACGGAGCCTCAGCTCACGGAGCCTCTCCTCACGGAGCCTCTGCTCACGGAGCCTCTGCTCACGGAGCCTCTGCTCACGGAGCCTCTCCTCACGGAGCCTCTGCTCACGGAGCCTCTGCTCACGGAGCCTCTCCTCACGGAGCCTCTGCTCACGGAGCCTCTCCTCACGGAGCCTCTGCTCACGGAGCCTCTCCTCACGGAGCCTCTCCTCACGGAGCCTCTGCTCACGGAGCCTCTGCTCACGGAGCCTCTGCTCACGGAGCCTCTCCTCACGGAGCCTCTCCTCACGGAGCCTCTGCTCACGGAGCCTCTCCTCACGGAGCCTCTGCTCACGTAGCCTCTGCTCACGGAGCCTCTCCTCACGGAGCCTCTCCTCACGGAGCCTCTGCTCACGGAGCCTCTCCTCACGGAGCCTCTCCTCACGGAGCCTCTGCTCACGGAGCCTCTGCTCACGGAGCCTCTGCTCACGGAGCCTCTCCTCACGGAGCCTCTGCTCACGGAGCCTCTCCTCACGGAGCCTCTCCTCACGGAGCCTCTCGGAGCCTCTCCTCACGGAGCCTCTGCTCACGGAGCCTCTCCTCACGGAGCCTCTCGGAGCCTCTCCTCACGGAGCCTCTGCTCACGGAGCCTCTCCTCACGGAGCCTCTCCTCACGGAGCCTCTGCTCACGGAGCCTCTCCTCACGGAGCCTCTGCTCACGGAGCCTCTGCTCACGGAGCCTCTCCTCACGGAGCCTCTCCTCACGGAGCCTCTGCTCACGGAGCCTCTCCTCACGGAGCCTCTGCTCACGGAGCCTCTGCTCACGGAGCCTCTCCTCACGGAGCCTCTGCTCACGGAGCCTCTCCTCACGGAGCCTCTCCTCACGGAGCCTCTGCTCACGGAGCCTCTCCTCACGGAGCCTCTCCTCACGGAGCCTCTCCTCACGGAGCCTCTGCTCACGGAGCCTCTGCTCACGGAGCCTCTCCTCACGGAGCCTCTCCTCACGGAGCCTCTGCTCACGGAGCCTCTCCTCACGGAGCCTCTCGGAGCCTCTCCTCACGGAGCCTCTGCTCACGGAGCCTCTCCTCACGGAGCCTCTCCTCACGGAGCCTCTGCTCACGGAGCCTCTGCTCACGGAGCCTCTCCTCACGGAGCCTCTCGGAGCCTCTCCTCACGGAGCCTCTGCTCACGGAGCCTCTCCTCACGGAGCCTCTCCTCACGGAGCCTCTGCTCACGGAGCCTCTCCTCACGGAGCCTCTGCTCACGGAGCCTC
>JAUPFX010000002.1:42350592-42373092 GCA_036937225.1 Sebastes paucispinis
CCAGTAAAAATAGCCTGTGAATTAACTCCCCCACATTATTTACTTTAATGTTTTCAGCACCAAACAACGATGCGAGGGCGGCGGCGGCGGCGGCCCAGCTCTGAGCTTGTCTTGGCTCAAACAGTCTCGCTGCTCTGTTCACATGAACACACATGTCCCACGTTAGCAGCAGCGCTACACACATATCTTGAAAACTAATCCTTTAAGGCTGCGTTTTCCCAGAAGCCTCCTGAATATAATTCCTCCTCTGCTGCTCGGGAGGTGAGCGGTGCCCAACAATGCTTGAGGGAAACCTGGGAAAGTTTCTTTCTGGATTTCAGCCGCTGTCATCATCTGAGCTGAGACGGCGGCGGGAGGAAGGCTGAAAGTTTCACAGGTTGCACGATGTCACGAACAGGCAGAAGTTTCTGGTTCGCAGGTTTTCAGCCTGGAATCACGGCGCTCATTCTAAATTCATCCTGTAAAACTGGGAGAGTCTGAGCCAGAAGCTGAGCTATAAAACTGAGCTGTCTGTCAACGCTGCACTGAGGCATTATGGGACGGCAAAGCTATAAAACACAGCGGCGTGTTGAAGTGCCCTTCAGCAAGACATCAGGACAAGTTTGACTTTGTTTACGTCCTCAGATGAAACAGTTCAGTGTTTCCTGGTTCCAAGTGTACTGTTAGTTAACCGCTTTAAACTGACAATAAGGGAGTCTTACTTTCTGTTTACTCTTTATGTACACTTAACATACTTAAATCATACTGAAGTATACTTGTCTCACACTGACAAGTTTACAGAAACGTCTTAGTATACTTGGCTTATACTGACAAGTATACAGAAACGTCTTAGTATACTTGTCTCACACTGACAAGTATACAGAAACGTCTTAGTATACTTGTCTCACACTGACAAGTATACAGAAACGTCTAAATAAAACTTGTCTCACACTGACAAGTATACAGAAACGTCTAAATAAAACTTGTCTCACACTGACAAGTATACAGAAACATCTTAGTATACTTGTCTTATACTGACAAGTATACAGAAACGTCTTAGTATACTTGGCTTATACTGACAAGTATACAGAAACGTCTTAGTATACTTGTCTCACACTGACAAGTATACAGAAACGTCTAAATAAAACTTGTCTCACACTGACAAGTATACAGAAACGTCTAAGTATACTTGTCTCACACTGACAAGTATACAGAAACGTCTAAGTATACTTGTCTCACACTGACAAGTTTACAGAAACGTCTTAGTATACTTGGCTTATACTGACAAGTATACAGAAACGTCTAAATAAAACTTGTCTCACACTGACAAGTATACAGAAACGTCTAAGTATACTTCTCTTATACTGACTTATCTTATACTGACAAGTATACAGAAACGTCTAAGTATACTTGTCTCACACTGACAAGTATACAGAAACGTCTTAGTATACTTGTCTTATACTGACAAGTATACAGAAACGTCTAAGTATACTTGTCTCACACTGACAAGTATACAGAAACGTCTAAATAAAACTTGTCTCACACTGACAAGTATACAGAAACGTCTAAGTATACTTCTCTTATACTGACTTATCTTATACTGACAAGTATACAGAAACGTCTTAGTATACTTGTCTTATACTGACAAGTATACAGAAACGTCTAAGTATACTTGTCTCACACTGACAAGTATACAGAAATGTCTAAATAAAACTTGTCTCACACTGACAAGTATACAGAAACGTCTAAGTATACTTGTCTCACACTGACAAGTATACAGAAACGTCTAAATAAAACTTGTCTCACACTGACAAGTATACGTATAGAGGTTCTGGTTCTGGAGGTCCCTGTGGACAGAGGTTCTGGTTCTGGAGGTCTCTGTGGACAGAGGTTCTGGTTCTGGAGGTCTCTGTGGACAGAGGTTCTGGTTCTGAAGGTCTCTGTGGACAGAGGTTCTGGTTCTGGAGGTCCCTGTGTACAGAGGTTCTGGTTCTGGAGGTCTCTGTGGACAGAGGTTCTGGTTCTGGAGGTCCCTGTGGACAGAGGTTCTGGAGGTCTCTGTCGACAGAGGTTCTGGTTCTGGAGGTCTCTGTGGACAGAGGTTCTGGTTCTGGAGGTCCTTGTGGACAGAGGTTCTGGTTCTGGAGGTCCCTGTGGACAGAGGTTCTGGTTCCGGAGGTCTCTGTGGACAGAGGTTCTGGTTCTGGAGGTCCTTGTGGACAGAGGTTCTGGTTCTGGAGGTCTCTGTGGACAGAGGTTCTGGTTCTGGAGGTCCTTGTGGACAGAGGTTCTGGTTCTGGAGGTCCCTGTGGACAGAGGTTCTGGTTCTGGAGGTCTCTGTGGACAGAGGTTCTGGTTCTGGAGGTCCTTGTGGACAGAGGTTCTGGTTCTGGAGGTCCCTGTGGACAGAGGTTCTGGTTCTGGAGGTCTCTGTGGACAGAGGTTCTGGTTCTGACAGTCTGAATATTTCAGTGTGATCGTTGTATTATTTCTTAATGAGATGTTAATCATCTTCATATTGATCTCCTCTCCTCTCCTTGTCTCCTTGCTTCCTTGTCTCCTCTCCTCTCCTTGTCTCCTTGTCTCCTTGTCTCCTCTCCTCTCGGTTTTCTCTTCTTGGCTCGTCTTCAGTTTCCAGCTGGATTTTGAGGTTTGTGGCGGCGAGACGCCCCGTTAACAGATTCTCTGCTTGTCACCGCTGTGTACTGGTGTGTGAGTGTGTGTGTGAGTGTGTGTGTGTGTGTGTGTGTGTGTGTTTATGTGAACGGAGGCCAAACTCCAGCAGAGAGGAGGGCAGGAGGTACGGGGATTTATAGCCGAGCTAAACTCTTATCTTCCTTCAGAGGGAGGACACCAAGTCCACGTTATATAAAGACCAGAGAGGGTGTGTGTGTGTGTGTGTGCGTGTGTGTTTGTGTGTGTGTGTGTGTGTGTGTGTGTGTGTGCGTGTGTGTTTGTGTGTGTGTGTGTGTGTGTGTGTGTGTGTGCGTGTGTGTTTGTGTGCGTGTGTGTGTGTGTGCGTGTGTGTTTGTGCGTGTGCGTGCGTGTGTGTATGCGTGCGTGTGTGTGCGTGTGCATGCATGTGTGTGTATGCGTGTGTGTGCGTGTGTGTGTGCGTGCGTATGCGTGCGTGTGTGTATGCGTGTGTATGTGTGTGTGTGTGTGTGTGTGTGTGTGTGTGTGTGTGAAGAGGGAGGAGGATTGCGCTGTTTCATAAACCTTCAAAATAAAAGTATGAATGTTGTGTCTTCGGTCCTCAAACGTTACGTCTGGTGACGTCTGTGAGCCAATGAGAAGACAGTATTCAGCCCGAGGCCTGTGATGTCACTGGTTTGCTGCCACATGAAGACATTTACGTTTAATGTGTTTTAACTCCTTCAGTCAGTCGGAGACGTCCACGTGGAGACACCGGGGCACAAAATCACTGAGACAAAATTAATTAATTAATTAATTAATTAATAAGACAATTGATAAATAAAAATTGAAATATATAACTGAATTCATAAATAAATAAATGTCAGCCAGTTTATTTCTACAATTCTACAAATCTGAGGTCGTATTAACAAAACATGTTGAGGACAACAGCAGCTCCTCACTGCTGGAGTTAAGATTATAATCATCATAATCAAATGAAGACATGCAGGTTAGTGTGGGTTTACTCCGGGTTCTCAGGTTTCCTCCCACAGTCCAAAGTATATATATAAATAATAAAATATAAAATAATAATAATAATAATCATAATAATTATTATGATTATCATTATGATTATTATTATGATAATCATAATGATAATAATGTTTGTGTCAGTCCTGACGTTCGGACTCCTGTATTTGTATTTCTGTGTCAGTATGCTAATGAGGTGGGCGGGGCTAACCTCACCACTGAGCTCATTAACATACAGAAATAAATCAAAGTATGAACGTAGAAATACAGAAATAAATAATTATAAAATGTACAATACATTGACGACATCTATTTATCTATTTATCTATTTATTTATGATCTGATTAATTACCAACATTTATTTCTACATTTACATTCTACCCTCTGATATTTATTAATCACCATATTTATTCATTCATTTCAGCTTTTATTACATCGTTATTCTGTAATTAACCCACCCAACTAATCACAGGCACTATATATATATATTATATATATAGTCAGTATATGTTGTCTGATGCCGAGTCAGTGTGTGTGAGACATGAATCCTTCGTCATCATCCGACCACGAGTGTTGTGGTGTTTCCTCTCCTGTGACTCTCAGTCACCGCCCTGCTGACTCCAACACGCCCGGCTAAAATTAACCCCGTCGCCCGGCAGTAACCCACCTGCATGATGTCACCGCGCTGTCATCACCCAACAAACATCATGAACCGGACCGCTCACAGTCCGTTCAGCAGGAAGTCAAACTGCCTCTGAGTCTGTGTTCATCAGGCAGTAGAATCTGTTCATGTCTTCACATCTACATGAAGGCTGAGCGTTTCAGAGCGTCACATGACCTCTGACCTCACCGTCTCTGCTTCATATCCAGCTGTGGACTCGTGTCATCACCGCTGGGAGGACACAGGGAGACATGGAGACATGGAGACATGGCTCTGTTATAGACATGATGGAAGAGATATTTGAGGTTGATCAGCAGCACATGACTGAGTCTGAATCAGCAGGATACAGTAGAATTAGTGCTCACTAGTAGGCTACCAGCCTGTTGTAAAGTCTAATGTCTACTGTAGAACGTGTAGCTGTAGACGTCTGGCAGACTGAGGACATGTGCTGAGTGTCCAGCTCCGTGTGGTCAGCAGAGACCTTCTGGGTCCAACAACGGGGTTTAATTGAGTAGAAATGATCCCACTCAGAGAACGTACACATCTCTGGCCACTATTGTCTCCCACATTTAGTGTAAACATTGAACTCACCACTGTGTCAACAACAAGCCGAGTCCTCCCACAGACTCCACTGGGACGCCGTTTGGCTGCTTTCTAACACGCAGTGTGTCTGTAGGCTGTTTAACCTCTGCTCACAGAGCCTCTCCTCACGGAGCCTCTGCTCACGGAGCCTCTCCTCACGGAGCCTCTGCTCACGGAGCCTCTCCTCACGGAGCCTCTGCTCACGGAGCCTCTCCTCACGGAGCCTCTGCTCACGGAGCCTCTCCTCACGGAGCCTCTCCTCACGGAGCCTCTGCTCACGGAGCCTCTGCTCACGGAGCCTCTCCTCACGGAGCCTCTCCTCACGGAGCCTCTGCTCACGGAGCCTCTGCTCACGGAGCCTCTCCTCACGGAGCCTCTGCTCACGGAGCCTCTCCTCACGGAGCCTCTGCTCACGGAGCCTCTCCTCACGGAGCCTCTGCTCACGGAGCCTCTCCTCACGGAGCCTCTCCTCACGGAGCCTCTGCTCACGGAGCCTCTGCTCACGGAGCCTCTCCTCACGGAGCCTCTGCTCACGGAGCCTCTCCTCACGGAGCCTCTGCTCACGGAGCCTCTGCTCACGGAGCCTCTCCTCACGGAGCCTCTGCTCACGGAGCCTCTGCTCACGGAGCCTCTCCTCACGGAGCCTCTGCTCACGGAGCCTCTCCTCACGGAGCCTCTGCTCACGGAGCCTCTGCTCACGGAGCCTCTCCTCACGGAGCCTCTCCTCACGGAGCCTCTGCTCACGGAGCCTCTGCTCACGGAGCCTCTCCTCACGGAGCCTCTGCTCACGGAGCCTCTGCTCACGGAGCCTCTCCTCACGGAGCCTCTGCTCACGGAGCCTCTGCTCACGGAGCCTCTCCTCACGGAGCCTCTCGGAGCCTCTCCTCACGGAGCCTCTGCTCACGGAGCCTCTCCTCACGGAGCCTCTGCTCACGGAGCCTCTCCTCACGGAGCCTCTGCTCACGGAGCCTCTGCTCACGGAGCCTCTCCTCACGGAGCCTCTGCTCACGGAGCCTCTGCTCACGGAGCCTCTCCTCACGGAGCCTCTCCTCACGGAGCCTCTGCTCACGGAGCCTCTCCTCACGGAGCCTCTGCTCACGGAGCCTCTGCTCACGGAGCCTCTCCTCACGGAGCCTCTGCTCACGGAGCCTCTGCTCACGGAGCCTCTCCTCACGGAGCCTCTCGGAGCCTCTCCTCACGGAGCCTCTGCTCACGGAGCCTCTCCTCACGGAGCCTCTCCTCACGGAGCCTCTCCTCACGGAGCCTCTCCTCACGGAGCCTCTGCTCACGGAGCCTCTGCTCACGGAGCCTCTCCTCACGGAGCCTCTGCTCACGGAGCCTCTCCTCACGGAGCCTCTCCTCTCGGAGCCTCTCCTCACGGAGCCTCTGCTCACGGAGCCTCTCCTCACGGAGCCTCTCGGAGCCTCTCCTCACGGAGCCTCTGCTCACGGAGCCTCTCCTCACGGAGCCTCTCCTCACGGAGCCTCTCCTCACGGAGCCTCTGCTCACGGAGCCTCTCCTCACGGAGCCTCTCGGAGCCTCTCCTCACGGAGCCTCTGCTCACGGAGCCTCTGCTCACGGAGCCTCTCCTCACGGAGCCTCTCCTCACGGAGCCTCTCCTCACGGAGCCTCTGCTCACGGAGCCTCTCCTCACGGAGCCTCTGCTCACGGAGCCTCTCCTCACGGAGCCTCTGCTCACGGAGCCTCTCCTCACGGAGCCTCTCCTCACGGAGCCTCTGCTCACGGAGCCTCTGCTCACGGAGCCTCTCCTCACGGAGCCTCTCCTCACGGAGCCTCTGCTCACGGAGCCTCTCCTCACGGAGCCTCTGCTCACGGAGCCTCTGCTCACGGAGCCTCTCCTCACGGAGCCTCTCCTCACGGAGCCTCTGCTCACGGAGCCTCTGCTCACGGAGCCTCTCCTCAAGGAGCCTCTCCTCACGGAGCCTCTGCTCACGGAGCCTCTCCTCACGGAGCCTCTCGGAGCCTCTCCTCACGGAGCCTCTGCTCACGGAGCCTCTCCTCACGGAGCCTCTGCTCACGGAGCCTCTCCTCACGGAGCCTCTCCTCACGGAGCCTCTGCTCACGGAGCCTCTGCTCACGGAGCCTCTCCTCACGGAGCCTCTGCTCACGGAGCCTCTCCTCACGGAGCCTCTCGGAGCCTCTCCTCACGGAGCCTCTGCTCACGGAGCCTCTCCTCACGGAGCCTCTCCTCACGGAGCCTCTCCTCACGGAGCCTCTGCTCACGGAGCCTCTCCTCACGGAGCCTCTCCTCACGGAGCCTCTCGGAGCCTCTCCTCATGGAGCCTCTCCTCACGGAGCCTCTGCTCACGGAGCCTCTGCTCACGGAGCCTCTGCTCACGGAGCCTCTCCTCACGGAGCCTCTGCTCACGGAGCCTCTGCTCACGGAGCCTCTCCTCACGGAGCCTCTCCTCACGGAGCCTCTGCTCACGGAGCCTCTGCTCACGGAGCCTCTCCTCACGGAGCCTCTCCTCACGGAGCCTCTGCTCACGGAGCCTCTCCTCTCGGAGCCTCTGCTCACGGAGCCTCTCCTCACGGAGCCTCTGCTCACGGAGCCTCTCCTCACGGAGCCTCTCCTCACGGAGCCTCTGCTCACGGAGCCTCTCCTCACGGAGCCTCTGCTCACGGAGCCTCTGCTCACGGAGCCTCTCCTCACGGAGCCTCTCCTCACGGAGCCTCTGCTCACGGAGCCTCTCCTCACGGAGCCTCTCCTCACGGAGCCTCTGCTCACGGAGCCTCTGCTCACGGAGCCTCTCCTCACGGAGCCTCTGCTCACGGAGCCTCTCCTCACGGAGCCTCTCGGAGCCTCTCCTCACAGAGCCTCTGCTCACGGAGCCTCTCCTCACGGAGCCTCTCCTCACGGAGCCTCTGCTCACGGAGCCTCTCCTCACGGAGCCTCTCCTCACGGAGCCTCTGCTCACGGAGCCTCTCCTCACGGAGCCTCTCCTCACGGAGCCTCTCCTCACGGAGCCTCTGCTCACGGAGCCTCTGCTCACGGAGCCTCTCCTCACGGAGCCTCTGCTCACGGAGCCTCTGCTCACGGAGCCTCTCCTCACGGAGCCTCTCCTCACGGAGCCTCTGCTCACGGAGCCTCTGCTCACGGAGCCTCTCCTCACGGAGCCTCTCCTCACGGAGCCTCTCCTCACGGAGCCTCTGCTCACGGAGCCTCTCCTCACGGAGCCTCTGCTCACGGAGCCTCTCCTCACGGAGCCTCTCGGAGCCTCTCCTCACGGAGCCTCTGCTCACGGAGCCTCTCCTCACGGAGCCTCTCCTCACGGAGCCTCTGCTCACGGAGCCTCTGCTCACGGAGCCTCTCCTCACGGAGCCTCTGCTCACGGAGCCTCTGCTCACGGAGCCTCTCCTCACGGAGCCTCTCCTCACGGAGCCTCTGCTCACTGAGCCTCTCCTCACGGAGCCTCTGCTCACGGAGCCTCTGCTCACGGAGCCTCTGCTCACGGAGCCTCTCCTCACGGAGCCTCTCCTCACGGAGCCTCTGCTCACGGAGCCTCTCCTCACGGAGCCTCTGCTCACGGAGCCTCTGCTCACGGAGCCTCTCCTCACGGAGCCTCTCCTCACGGAGCCTCTGCTCACGGAGCCTCTGCTCACGGAGCCTCTCCTCACGGAGCCTCTGCTCACGGAGCCTCTGCTCACGGAGCCTCTGCTCACGGAGCCTCTCCTCACGGAGCCTCTGCTCACGGAGCCTCTGCTCACGGAGCCTCTCCTCACGGAGCCTCTCCTCACGGAGCCTCTGCTCACGGAGCCTCTCCTCACGGAGCCTCTGCTCACGGAGCCTCTCCTCACGGAGCCTCTGCTCACGGAGCCTCTCCTCACGGAGCCTCTGCTCACGGAGCCTCTCCTCACGGAGCCTCTCCTCACGGAGCCTCTGCTCACGGAGCCTCTCCTCACGGAGCCTCTCCTCACGGAGCCTCTCCTCACGGAGCCTCTGCTCACGGAGCCTCTGCTAACGGAGCCTCTCCTCACGGAGCCTCTCCTCACGGAGCCTCTGCTCACGGAGCCTCTCCTCACGGAGCCTCTCCTCACGGAGCCTCTGCTCACGGAGCCTCTGCTCACGGAGCCTCTCCTCACGGAGCCTCTGCTCACGGAGCCTCTGCTCACGGAGCCTCTGCTCACGGAGCCTCTGCTCACGGAGCCTCTCCTCACGGAGCCTCTCCTCACGGAGCCTCTGCTCACGGAGCCTCTGCTCACGGAGCCTCTCCTCACGGAGCCTCTGCTCACGGAGCCTCTGCTCACGGAGCCTCTCCTCACGGAGCCTCTCCTCACGGAGCCTCTCCTCACGGAGCCTCTGCTCACGGAGCCTCTCCTCACGGAGCCTCTCCTCACGGAGCCTCTGCTCACGGAGCCTCTGCTCACGGAGCCTCTCCTCACGGAGCCTCTCCTCACGGAGCCTCTGCTCACAGAGCCTCTCCTCACGGAGCCTCTGCTCACGGAGCCTCTGCTCACGGAGCCTCTCCTCACGGAGCCTCTCGGAGCCTCTCCTCACGGAGCCTCTGCTCACGGAGCCTCTCCTCACGGAGCCTCTCGGAGCCTCTCCTCACGGAGCCTCTGCTCACGGAGCCTCTGCTCACGGAGCCTCTCCTCACGGAGCCTCTGCTCACGGAGCCTCTGCTCACGGAGCCTCTCCTCACGGAGCCTCTCCTCACGGAGCCTCTGCTCACGGAGCCTCTCCTCACGGAGCCTCTGCTCACGGAGCCTCTCCTCACGGAGCCTCTGCTCACGGAGCCTCTCCTCACGGAGCCTCTGCTCACGGAGCCTCTGCTCACGGAGCCTCTCCTCACGGAGCCTCTCCTCACGGAGCCTCTGCTCACGGAGCCTCTGCTCACGGAGCCTCTCCTCACGGAGCCTCTCCTCACGGAGCCTCTGCTCACGGAGCCTCTCCTCACGGAGCCTCTGCTCACGGAGCCTCTGCTCACGGAGCCTCTCCTCACGGAGCCTCTCGGAGCCTCTCCTCACGGAGCCTCTGCTCACGGAGCCTCTCCTCACGGAGCCTCTCGGAGCCTCTCCTCACGGAGCCTCTGCTCACGGAGCCTCTGCTCACGGAGCCTCTGCTCACGGAGCCTCTCCTCACGGAGCCTCTGCTCACGGAGCCTCTGCTCACGGAGCCTCTCCTCACGGAGCCTCTCGGAGCCTCTCCTCACGGAGCCTCTGCTCACGGAGCCTCTCCTCACGGAGCCTCTCGGAGCCTCTCCTCACGGAGCCTCTGCTCACGGAGCCTCTGCTCACGGAGCCTCTCCTCACGGAGCCTCTGCTCACGGAGCCTCTGCTCACGGAGCCTCTCCTCACGGAGCCTCTGCTCACGGAGCCTCTGCTCACGGAGCCTCTCCTCACGGAGCCTCTCCTCACGGAGCCTCTGCTCACGGAGCCTCTGCTCACGGAGCCTCTGCTCACGGAGCCTCTCCTCACGGAGCCTCTGCTCACGGAGCCTCTCCTCACGGAGCCTCTCCTCACGGAGCCTCTCCTCACGGAGCCTCTGCTCACGGAGCCTCTGCTCACGGAGCCTCTCCTCACGGAGCCTCTGCTCACGGAGCCTCTGCTCACGGAGCCTCTCCTCACGGAGCCTCTCCTCACGGAGCCTCTGCTCACGGAGCCTCTCCTCACGGAGCCTCTCCTCACGGAGCCTCTGCTCACGGAGCCTCTGCTCACGGAGCCTCTCCTCACGGAGCCTCTGCTCACGGAGCCTCTGCTCACGGAGCCTCTGCTCACGGAGCCTCTCCTCACGGAGCCTCTGCTCACGGAGCCTCTGCTCACGGAGCCTCTCCTCACGGAGCCTCTGCTCACGGAGCCTCTGCTCACGGAGCCTCTCCTCACGGAGCCTCTGCTCACGGAGCCTCTCCTCACGGAGCCTCTGCTCACGGAGCCTCTGCTCACGGAGCCTCTCCTCACGGAGCCTCTCCTCACGGAGCCTCTGCTCACGGAGCCTCTGCTCACGGAGCCTCTCCTCACGGAGCCTCTGCTCACGGAGCCTCTGCTCACGGAGCCTCTCCTCACGGAGCCTCTGCTCACGGAGCCTCTGCTCACGGAGCCTCTGCTCACGGAGCCTCTCCTCACGGAGCCTCTGCTCACGGAGCCTCTCCTCACGGAGCCTCTGCTCACGGAGCCTCTCCTCACGGAGCCTCTGCTCACGGAGCCTCTCCTCACGGAGCCTCTGCTCACGGAGCCTCTGCTCACGGAGCCTCTCCTCACGGAGCCTCTGCTCACGGAGCCTCTGCTCACGGAGCCTCTCCTCACGGAGCCTCTCCTCACGGAGCCTCTGCTCACGGAGCCTCTCCTCACGGAGCCTCTGCTCACGGAGCCTCTGCTCACGGAGCCTCTCCTCACGGAGCCTCTGCTCACGGAGCCTCTGCTCACGGAGCCTCTCCTCACGGAGCCTCTCGGAGCCTCTCCTCACGGAGCCTCTGCTCACGGAGCCTCTCCTCACGGAGCCTCTCCTCACGGAGCCTCTGCCTCACGGAGCCTCTGCTCACGGAGCCTCTGCTCACGGAGCCTCTCCTCACGGAGCCTCTGCTCACGGAGCCTCTCCTCACGGAGCCTCTCCTCACGGAGCCTCTCCTCACGGAGCCTCTGCTCACGGAGCCTCTCCTCACGGAGCCTCTCGGAGCCTCTCCTCACGGAGCCTCTGCTCACGGAGCCTCTCCTCACGGAGCCTCTCCTCACGGAGCCTCTCCTCACGGAGCCTCTGCTCACGGAGCCTCTCCTCACGGAGCCTCTCGGAGCCTCTCCTCACGGAGCCTCTGCTCACGGAGCCTCTGCTCACGGAGCCTCTCCTCACGGAGCCTCTCCTCACGGAGCCTCTGCTCACGGAGCCTCTCCTCACGGAGCCTCTGCTCACGGAGCCTCTCCTCACGGAGCCTCTGCTCACGGAGCCTCTCCTCACGGAGCCTCTCCTCACGGAGCCTCTGCTCACGGAGCCTCTGCTCACGGAGCCTCTCCTCACGGAGCCTCTCCTCACGGAGCCTCTGCTCACGGAGCCTCTCCTCACGGAGCCTCTGCTCACGGAGCCTCTGCTCACGGAGCCTCTCCTCACGGAGCCTCTCCTCACGGAGCCTCTGCTCACGGAGCCTCTGCTCACGGAGCCTCTCCTCAAGGAGCCTCTCCTCACGGAGCCTCTGCTCACGGAGCCTCTCCTCACGGAGCCTCTCGGAGCCTCTCCTCACGGAGCCTCTGCTCACGGAGCCTCTGCTCACGGAGCCTCTCCTCACGGAGCCTCTGCTCACGGAGCCTCTGCTCACGGAGCCTCTCCTCACGGGAGCCTCTCCTCACGGAGCCTCTGCTCACGGAGCCTCTCCTCACGGAGCCTCTGCTCACGGAGCCTCTGCTCACGGAGCCTCTCCTCACGGAGCCTCTGCTCACGGAGCCTCTGCTCACGGAGCCTCTCCTCACGGAGCCTCTCGGAGCCTCTCCTCACGGAGCCTCTGCTCACGGAGCCTCTCCTCACGGAGCCTCTGCTCACGGAGCCTCTCCTCACGGGAGCCTCTCCTCACGGAGCCTCTGCTCACGGAGCCTCTGCTCACGGAGCCTCTCCTCACGGAGCCTCTGCTCACGGAGCCTCTCCTCACGGAGCCTCTCGGAGCCTCTCCTCACGGAGCCTCTGCTCACGGAGCCTCTCCTCACGGAGCCTCTCCTCACGGAGCCTCTCCTCACGGAGCCTCTGCTCACGGAGCCTCTCCTCACGGAGCCTCTCCTCACGGAGCCTCTCGGGAGCCTCTCCTCATGGAGCCTCTCCTCACGGAGCCTCTCCTCACGGAGCCTCTCCTCACGGAGCCTCTGCTCACGGAGCCTCTCCTCACGGAGCCTCTCCTCACGGAGCCTCTGCTCACGGAGCCTCTGCTCACGGAGCCTCTCCTCACGGAGCCTCTCCTCACGGAGCCTCTGCTCACGGAGCCTCTCCTCACGGAGCCTCTCGGAGCCTCTCCTCACAGAGCCTCTGCTCACGGAGCCTCTCCTCACGGAGCCTCTCCTCACGGAGCCTCTGCTCACGGAGCCTCTCCTCACGGAGCCTCTCGGAGCCTCTCCTCACGGAGCCTCTGCTCACGGAGCCTCTCCTCACGGAGCCTCTCCTCACGGAGCCTCTGCTCACGGAGCCTCTCCTCACGGAGCCTCTCCTCACGGAGCCTCTGCTCACGGAGCCTCTGCTCACGGAGCCTCTCCTCACGGAGCCTCTCCTCACGGAGCCTCTGCTCACGGAGCCTCTCCTCACGGAGCCTCTGCTCACGGAGCCTCTCCTCACGGAGCCTCTGCTCACGGAGCCTCTGCTCACGGAGCCTCTCCTCACGGAGCCTCTGCTCACGGAGCCTCTCCTCACGGAGCCTCTCCTCACGGAGCCTCTGCTCACGGAGCCTCTGCTCACGGAGCCTCTCCTCACGGAGCCTCTACTCACGGAGCCTCTGCTCACGGAGCCTCTCCTCACGGAGCCTCTCCTCACGGAGCCTCTGCTCACGGAGCCTCTGCTCATGGAGCCTCTCCTCACGGAGCCTCTCCTCACGGAGCCTCTCCTCACGGAGCCTCTGCTCACGGAGCCTCTCCTCACGGAGCCTCTGCTCACGGAGCCTCTCCTCACGGAGCCTCTCGGAGCCTCTCCTCACGGAGCCTCTGCTCACGGAGCCTCTCCTCACGGAGCCTCTCCTCACGGAGCCTCTGCTCACGGAGCCTCTGCTCACGGAGCCTCTCCTCACGGAGCCTCTGCTCACGGAGCCTCTGCTCACGGAGCCTCTCCTCACGGAGCCTCTCCTCACGGAGCCTCTGCTCACGGAGCCTCTCCTCACGGAGCCTCTGCTCACGGAGCCTCTGCTCACGGAGCCTCTGCTCACGGAGCCTCTCCTCACGGAGCCTCTCCTCACGGAGCCTCTGCTCACGGAGCCTCTCCTCACGGAGCCTCTGCTCACGGAGCCTCTGCTCACGGAGCCTCTGCTCACGGAGCCTCTCCTCACGGAGCCTCTGCTCACGGAGCCTCTGCTCACGGAGCCTCTCCTCACGGAGCCTCTGCTCACGGAGCCTCTGCTCACGGAGCCTCTGCTCACGGAGCCTCTCCTCACGGAGCCTCTGCTCACGGAGCCTCTGCTCACGGAGCCTCTCCTCACGGAGCCTCTCCTCACGGAGCCTCTGCTCACGGAGCCTCTCCTCACGGAGCCTCTGCTCACGGAGCCTCTCCTCACGGAGCCTCTGCTCACGGAGCCTCTGCTCACGGAGCCTCTCCTCAAGGAGCCTCTCCTCACGGAGCCTCTGCTCACGGAGCCTCTCCTCACGGAGCCTCTCGGAGCCTCTCCTCACGGAGCCTCTGCTCACGGAGCCTCTGCTCACGGAGCCTCTCCTCACGGAGCCTCTGCTCACGGAGCCTCTGCTCACGGAGCCTCTCCTCACGGAGCCTCTCCTCACGGAGCCTCTGCTCACGGAGCCTCTCCTCACGGAGCCTCTGCTCACGGGAGCCTCTGCTCACGGAGCCTCTCCTCACGGAGCCTCTGCTCACGGAGCCTCTGCTCACGGAGCCTCTCCTCACGGAGCCTCTCGGAGCCTCTCCTCACGGAGCCTCTGCTCACGGAGCCTCTCCTCACGGAGCCTCTGCTCACGGAGCCTCTCCTCACGGAGCCTCTCCTCACGGAGCCTCTGCTCACGGAGCCTCTGCTCACGGAGCCTCTCCTCACGGAGCCTCTGCTCACGGAGCCTCTCCTCACGGAGCCTCTGCTCACGGAGCCTCTGCTCACGGAGCCTCTGCTCACGGAGCCTCTCCTCACGGAGCCTCTGCTCACGGAGCCTCTGCTCACGGAGCCTCTCCTCACGGAGCCTCTGCTCACGGAGCCTCTGCTCACGGAGCCTCTGCTCACGGAGCCTCTCCTCACGGAGCCTCTGCTCACGGAGCCTCTGCTCACGGAGCCTCTCCTCACGGAGCCTCTCCTCACGGGAGCCTCTGCTCACGGAGCCTCTCCTCACGGAGCCTCTGCTCACGGAGCCTCTCCTCACGGAGCCTCTGCTCACGGAGCCTCTGCTCACGGAGCCTCTCCTCAAGGAGCCTCTCCTCACGGAGCCTCTGCTCACGGAGCCTCTCCTCACGGAGCCTCTCGGAGCCTCTCCTCACGGAGCCTCTGCTTCACGGAGCCTCTGCTCACGGAGCCTCTCCTCACGGAGCCTCTGCTCACGGAGCCTCTGCTCACGGAGCCTCTCCTCACGGAGCCTCTCCTCACGGAGCCTCTGCTCACGGAGCCTCTCCTCACGGAGCCTCTGCTCACGGAGCCTCTGCTCACGGAGCCTCTCCTCACGGAGCCTCTGCTCACGGAGCCTCTGCTCACGGAGCCTCTCCTCACGGAGCCTCTCGGAGCCTCTCCTCACGGAGCCTCTGCTCACGGAGCCTCTCCTCACGGAGCCTCTGCTCACGGAGCCTCTCCTCACGGAGCCTCTCCTCACGGAGCCTCTGCTCACGGAGCCTCTGCTCACGGAGCCTCTCCTCACGGAGCCTCTGCTCACGGAGCCTCTCCTCACGGAGCCTCTCGGAGCCTCTCCTCACGGAGCCTCTGCTCACGGAGCCTCTCCTCACGGAGCCTCTCCTCACGGAGCCTCTCCTCACGGAGCCTCTGCTCACGGAGCCTCTCCTCACGAGCCTCTCCTCACGGAGCCTCTCGGAGCCTCTCCTCATGGAGCCTCTCCTCACGGAGCCTCTCCTCACGGAGCCTCTCCTCACGGAGCCTCTGCTCACGGAGCCTCTCCTCACGGAGCCTCTCCTCACGGAGCCTCTGCTCACGGAGCCTCTGCTCACGGAGCCTCTCCTCACGGAGCCTCTCCTCACGGAGCCTCTGCTCACGGAGCCTCTCCTCACGGAGCCTCTCGGAGCCTCTCCTCACAGAGCCTCTGCTCACGGAGCCTCTCCTCACGGAGCCTCTCCTCACGGAGCCTCTGCTCACGGAGCCTCTCCTCACGGAGCCTCTCGGAGCCTCTCCTCACGGAGCCTCTGCTCACGGAGCCTCTCCTCACGGAGCCTCTCCTCACGGAGCCTCTGCTCACGGAGCCTCTGCTCACGGAGCCTCTCCTCACGGAGCCTCTGCTCACGGAGCCTCTGCTCACGGAGCCTCTCCTCACGGAGCCTCTCCTCACGGAGCCTCTGCTCACGGAGCCTCTCCTCACGGAGCCTCTGCTCACGGAGCCTCTCCTCACGGAGCCTCTGCTCACGGAGCCTCTGCTCACGGAGCCTCTCCTCACGGAGCCTCTGCTCACGGAGCCTCTCCTCACGGAGCCTCTCCTCACGGAGCCTCTGCTCACGGAGCCTCTGCTCACGGAGCCTCTCCTCACGGAGCCTCTACTCACGGAGCCTCTGCTCACGGAGCCTCTCCTCACGGAGCCTCTCCTCACGGAGCCTCTGCTCACGGAGCCTCTGCTCATGGAGCCTCTCCTCACGGAGCCTCTCCTCACGGAGCCTCTCCTCACGGAGCCTCTGCTCACGGAGCCTCTCCTCACGGAGCCTCTGCTCACGGAGCCTCTCCTCACGGAGCCTCTCGGAGCCTCTCCTCACGGAGCCTCTGCTCACGGAGCCTCTCCTCACGGAGCCTCTCCTCACGGAGCCTCTGCTCACGGAGCCTCTGCTCACGGAGCCTCTCCTCACGGAGCCTCTGCTCACGGAGCCTCTGCTCACGGAGCCTCTCCTCACGGAGCCTCTCCTCACGGAGCCTCTGCTCACGGAGCCTCTCCTCACGGAGCCTCTGCTCACGGAGCCTCTGCTCACGGAGCCTCTGCTCACGGAGCCTCTCCTCACGGAGCCTCTCCTCACGGAGCCTCTGCTCACGGAGCCTCTCCTCACGGAGCCTCTGCTCACGGAGCCCCTCACGGAGCCTCTGCTCACGGAGCCTCTCCTCACGGAGCCTCTGCTCACGGAGCCTCTGCTCACGGAGCCTCTCCTCACGGAGCCTCTGCTCACGGAGCCTCTGCTCACGGAGCCTCTGCTCACGGAGCCTCTCCTCACGGAGCCTCTGCTCACGGAGCCTCTGCTCACGGAGCCTCTCCTCACGGAGCCTCTCCTCACGGAGCCTCTGCTCACGGAGCCTCTCCTCACGGAGCCTCTGCTCACGGAGCCTCTCCTCACGGAGCCTCTGCTCACGGAGCCTCTCCTCACGGAGCCTCTCCTCACGGAGCCTCTGCTCACGGAGCCTCTCCTCACGGAGCCCTCTCCTCACGGAGCCTCTCCTCACGGAGCCTCTGCTCACGAGCCTCTGCTAACGGAGCCTCTCCTCACGGAGCCTCTCCTCACGGAGCCTCTGCTCACGGAGCCTCTCCTCACGGAGCCTCTCCTCACGGAGCCTCTGCTCACGGAGCCTCTGCTCACGGAGCCTCTCCTCACGGAGCCTCTGCTCACGGAGCTCTGCTCACGGAGCCTCTGCTCACGGAGCCTCTCCTCACGGAGCCTCTGCTCACGGAGCCTCTGCTCACGGAGCCTCTGCTCACGGAGCCTCTCCTCACGGAGCCTCTCCTCACGGAGCCTCTGCTCACGGAGCCTCTGCTCACGGAGCCTCTCCTCACGGAGCCTCTGCTCACGGAGCCTCTGCTCACGGAGCCTCTCCTCACGGAGCCTCTCCTCACGGAGCCTCTCCTCACGGAGCCTCTGCTCACGGAGCCTCTGCTCACGGAGCCTCTCCTCACGGAGCCTCTGCTCACGGAGCCTCTGCTCACGGAGCCTCTGCTCACGGAGCCTCTGCTCACGGAGCCTCTCCTCACGGAGCCTCTCCTCACGGAGCCTCTGCTCACGGAGCCTCTGCTCACGGGAGCCTCTCCTCACGGAGCCTCTGCTCACGGAGCCTCTGCTCACGGAGCCTCTCCCTCACGGAGCCTCTCCTCACGGAGCCTCTCCTCACGGAGCCTCTGCTCACGGAGCCTCTCCTCACGGAGCCTCTCCTCACGGAGCCTCTGCTCACGGAGCCTCTGCTCACGGAGCCTCTCCTCACGGAGCCTCTCCTCACGGAGCCTCTGCTCACAGGAGCCTCTCCTCACGGAGCCTCTGCTCACGGAGCCTCTGCTCACGGAGCCTCTCCTCACGGAGCCTCTCCTCACGGAGCCTCTGCTCACGGAGCCTCTGCTCACGGAGCCTCTCCTCACGGAGCCTCTGCTCACGGAGCCTCTGCTCACGGAGCCTCTCCTCTCACGGAGCCTCTCCTCACGGAGCCTCTCCTCACGGAGCCTCTGCTCACGGAGCCTCTGCTCACGGAGCCTCTCCTCACGGAGCCTCTGCTCACGGAGCCTCTGCTCACGGAGCCTCTGCTCACGGAGCCTCTGCTCACGGAGCCTCTCCTCACGGAGCCTCTGCTCACGGAGCCTCTCCTCACGGAGCCTCTGCTCACGGAGCCTCTGCTCACGGAGCCTCTCCTCACGGAGCCTCTCCTCACGGAGCCTCTGCTCACGGAGCCTCTGCTCACGGAGCCTCTCCTCACGGAGCCTCTCCTCACGGAGCCTCTCCTCACGGAGCCTCTGCTCACGGAGCCTCTCCTCACGGAGCCTCTGCTCACGGAGCCTCTGCTCACGGAGCCTCTCCTCACGGAGCCTCTCGGAGCCTCTCCTCACGGAGCCTCTGCTCACGGAGCCTCTCCTCACGGAGCCTCTCGGAGCCTCTCCTCACGGAGCCTCTGCTCACGGAGCCTCTGCTCACGGAGCCTCTGCTCACGGAGCCTCTCCTCACGGAGCCTCTGCTCACGGAGCCTCTGCTCACGGAGCCTCTCCTCACGGAGCCTCTCGGAGCCTCTCCTCACGGAGCCTCTGCTCACGGAGCCTCTCCTCACGGAGCCTCTCGGAGCCTCTCCTCACGGAGCCTCTGCTCACGGAGCCTCTGCTCACGGAGCCTCTCCTCACGGAGCCTCTGCTCACGGAGCCTCTGCTCACGGAGCCTCTCCTCACGGAGCCTCTCCTCACGGAGCCTCTGCTCACGGAGCCTCTGCTCACGGAGCCTCTGCTCACGGAGCCTCTGCTCACGGAGCCTCTCCTCACGGAGCCTCTGCTCACGGAGCCTCTCCTCACGGAGCCTCTGCTCACGGAGCCTCTGCTCACGGAGCCTCTCCTCACGGAGCCTCTCCTCACGGAGCCTCTGCTCACGGAGCCTCTGCTCACGGAGCCTCTGCTCACGGAGCCTCTCCTCACGGAGCCTCTGCTCACGGAGCCTCTCCTCACGGAGCCTCTCCTCACGGAGCCTCTCCTCACGGAGCCTCTGCTCACGGAGCCTCTGCTCACGGAGCCTCTCCTCACGGAGCCTCTGCTCACGGAGCCTCTGCTCACGGAGCCTCTGCTCACGGAGCCTCTCCTCACGGAGCCTCTCCTCACGGAGCCTCTGCTCACGGAGCCTCTCCTCACGGAGCCTCTCCTCACGGAGCCTCTGCTCACGGAGCCTCTGCTCACGGAGCCTCTCCTCACGGAGCCTCTGCTCACGGAGCCTCTGCTCACGGAGCCTCTGCTCACGGAGCCTCTCCTCACGGAGCCTCTGCTCACGGAGCCTCTGCTCACGGAGCCTCTCCTCACGGAGCCTCTCCTCACGGAGCCTCTCCTCACGGAGCCTCTGCTCACGGAGCCTCTCCTCACGGAGCCTCTGCTCACGGAGCCTCTCCTCACGGAGCCTCTGCTCACGGAGCCTCTCCTCACGGAGCCTCTCCTCACGGAGCCTCTGCTCACGGAGCCTCTCCTCACGGAGCCTCTGCTCACGGAGCCTCTGCTCACGGAGCCTCTCCTCACGGAGCCTCTCCTCACGGAGCCTCTGCTCACGGAGCCTCTCCTCACGGAGCCTCTGCTCACGTAGCCTCTGCTCACGGAGCCTCTCCTCACGGAGCCTCTCCTCACGGAGCCTCTGCTCACGGAGCCTCTCCTCACGGAGCCTCTCCTCACGGAGCCTCTGCTCACGGAGCCTCTGCTCACGGAGCCTCTGCTCACGGAGCCTCTCCTCACGGAGCCTCTGCTCACGGAGCCTCTCCTCACGGAGCCTCTCCTCACGGAGCCTCTCGGAGCCTCTCCTCACGGAGCCTCTGCTCACGGAGCCTCTCCTCACGGAGCCTCTCCTCACGGAGCCTCTGCTCACGGAGCCTCTCCTCACGGAGCCTCTCCTCACGGAGCCTCTCCTCACGGAGCCTCTGCTCACGGAGCCTCTCCTCACGGAGCCTCTCCTCACGGAGCCTCTGCTCACGGAGCCTCTCCTCACGGAGCCTCTGCTCACGGAGCCTCTGCTCACGGAGCCTCTCCTCACGGAGCCTCTCCTCACGGAGCCTCTGCTCACGGAGCCTCTCCTCACGGAGCCTCTGCTCACGGAGCCTCTCCTCACGGAGCCTCTGCTCACGGAGCCTCTGCTCACGGAGCCTCTCCTCACGGAGCCTCTGCTCACGGAGCCTCTCCTCACGGAGCCTCTCCTCACGGAGCCTCTGCTCACGGAGCCTCTGCTCACGGAGCCTCTCCTCACGGAGCCTCTGCTCACGGAGCCTCTGCTCACGGAGCCTCTGCTCACGGAGCCTCTCCTCACGGAGCCTCTCCTCACGGAGCCTCTGCTCACGGAGCCTCTCCTCACGGAGCCTCTCCTCACGGAGCCTCTGCTCACGGAGCCTCTGCTCACGGAGCCTCTCCTCACGGAGCCTCTGCTCACGGAGCCTCTGCTCACGGAGCCTCTGCTCACGGAGCCTCTCCTCACGGAGCCTCTCCTCACGGAGCCTCTCCTCACGGAGCCTCTGCTCACGGAGCCTCTCCTCACGGAGCCTCTGCTCACGGAGCCTCTCCTCACGGAGCCTCTGCTCACGGAGCCTCTCCTCACGGAGCCTCTCCTCACGGAGCCTCTCCTCACGGAGCCTCTGCTCACGGAGCCTCTCCTCACGGAGCCTCTCCTCACGGAGCCTCTCCTCACGGAGCCTCTGCTCACGGAGCCTCTGCTCACGGAGCCTCTCCTCACGGAGCCTCTCCTCACGGAGCCTCTGCTCACGGAGCCTCTCCTCACGGAGCCTCTCGGAGCCTCTCCTCACGGAGCCTCTCCTCACGGAGCCTCTCCTCACGGAGCCTCTGCTCACGGAGCCTCTCCTCACGGAGCCTCTGCTCACGGAGCCTCTCCTCACGGAGCCTCTCCTCACGGAGCCTCTCCTCACGGAGCCTCTCCTCACGGAGCCTCTCCTCACGGAGCCTCTGCTCACGGAGCCTCTCCTCACGGAGCCTCTGCTCACGGAGCCTCTCCTCACGGAGCCTCTGCTCACGGAGCCTCTCCTCACGGAGCCTCTGCTCACGGAGCCTCTCCTCACGGAGCCTCTCCTCACGGAGCCTCTGCTCACGGAGCCTCTCCTCACGGAGCCTCTCCTCACGGAGCCTCTCCTCACGGAGCCTCTGCTCACGGAGCCTCTGCTCACGGAGCCTCTCCTCACGGAGCCTCTCCTCACGGAGCCTCTGCTCACGGAGCCTCTGCTCACGGAGCCTCTGCTCACGGAGCCTCTCCTCACGGAGCCTCTGCTCACGGAGCCTCTGCTCACGGAGCCTCTGCTCACGGAGCCTCTCCTCACGGAGCCTCTCCTCACGGAGCCTCTGCTCACGGAGCCTCTCCTCACGGAGCCTCTGCTCACGGAGCCTCTGCTCACGGAGCCTCTGCTCACGGAGCCTCTCCTCACGGAGCCTCTGCTCACGGAGCCTCTCCTCACGGAGCCTCTGCTCACGGAGCCTCTGCTCACGGAGCCTCTCCTCACGGAGCCTCTGCTCACGGAGCCTCTGCTCACGGAGCCTCTCCTCACGGAGCCTCTGCTCACGGAGCCTCTCCTCACGGAGCCTCTGCTCACGGAGCCTCTGCTCACGGAGCCTCTCCTCACGGAGCCTCTGCTCACGGAGCCTCTCCTCACGGAGCCTCTGCTCACGGAGCCTCTGCTCACGGAGCCTCTCCTCACGGAGCCTCTGCTCACGGAGCCTCTGCTCACGGAGCCTCTCACAGCGCTGCTCCTCATGTTCACAACACAAACAGCAAAGACTGGACAAAAGACGAGGAAAAAAGAGACGCAATTCTGTCCTGCACGATGTTTTCTTCTTCTTCTCCATCGTGTTAATCATCTCACGATGTTTTCTTCTTCTTCTCCATCGTGTTAATCATCTCACGATGTTTTCTTCTTCTTCTCCATCGTGTTAATCATCTCACGATGTTTTCTTCTTCTTCTCCATCGTGTTAATCATCTCACGATGTTTTCTTCTTCTTCTCCATCGTGTTAATCATCTCACGATGTTTTCTTCTTCTTCTCCATCGTGTTAATCATCTCACGATGTTTTCTTCTTCTTCTCCATCGTGTTAATCATCTCACGATGTTTTCTTCTTCTTCTCCATCGTGTTAATCATCTCACGACCTTCATATTTATCTTGTGACCCGTACAGAGACCCAGGACGGGGTTAGCCTAGCTTAGCATCAAATCTGGAGGCAGGGGGAAACTGCTAGCTTAGCTTCAGAGAATATACTACAATATATTATATTTAATAGGATTATAAAAATACATTTATATTAGAAAAGTATTTGACTTCATTTGTTATTGTTTTATAAATATTGTAATTACAGTTTGTGTGTCTGTGTAGCCACTTTGGTTCAGGTGACTTTGTCTATTTTGTTTTTATTTGTTTTTTGTTATGTTAT
>JAUPFX010000002.1:42383092-42455592 GCA_036937225.1 Sebastes paucispinis
AAGGGCGTGTAGGGAGGAGGTCGGGGTGGAGGGCGTGTAGGGAGGAGGTTGGGGTGGAGGGCGTGTGGGGAGGAGGTCGGGGTGGACGGCGTGTAGCGAGGAGGTCGGGGTGGAGGGCGTGTGGGGAGGAGGTCGGGGTGGACGGCGTGTAGCGAGGAGGTGGGTGGGTCTAAGAACACCACCCTGTCACCAGGAGAACACTGTGGTGCCCCGTGTGAGGCCAGAAGTCAACGGGAATCTATCTGTAACTTCTGGAGTTATTTTAAACCAAACCAACGTCTTTTACTAAACATAACTACGACTACGTTTTGAAAAGACTGGAGTAGAAACATGCATCACGTGTTGCTGGACATTCGTAGGAAAACGTATGAAGAATCCGTTGTTGAAAGTCACAAATAAAAAGTGAAATTGGTGTCTCTGAAGATGAATCAGATTCAGTTTAGAGACGATTTGATGAACAGCTGTGAGACTGATTTTAACAGCAGGCAGGGAGAGCCAACATGGCGTCGTTGCTAGTTGGGAGTTAACTACGACTCCCAAGATGCATTTCAGCAGGAATTACCAAGTTTAAAATAGCCACAGAGAGGTGAAGCCCTGCCCCGTCCTGTGACCACCACACAACCTTATTTCAGTAAATATCTGAACGTTAGTCAACGGAGAGAGATCCATGAATCACACAGACGATGTTTGAACAGTAGTAGTATAGTATAGAGTCTATGGGATGTGATGACATCACTGACAGGCGACCAGATGAAACGCCCCGTTAGATCCCTCTGGGTTTGGTTTGGTCTGGTTGTCACGGTAACGGTACATATCACACCTCGATATGAGGAAGTGAACTCTGACCTTTTGTTTGGGTCGATGACCTCCAGACCGGGGAACGCCCTGAACGCCTCCTGTCTCTGTTGTCATGACGACGGGCCGTCTGTCAGCGGTGGGTGGGCGGGGACTGACCTATGACTGACAGACAGCGGTGGGTGCTTGTTTGTTATTTAGAGACCTGATGACATCACGCGACCTTTAAAGAGACACACACGTGTAGAAAAGCCTTAATATGACCTTTAACTCTTCTTCTGTGGTTCCAGCTGGTTCGTGTTGTGATGCTCTCTGAGGAACATCCTTCAGTTCATCAGACTCAATGAACCCAGCAGCGTTTGTCCTGTTGGGGGACTTCCTGTCAGGAGTCTCCGGCAGCTGGAGGTCGTCATCCTCGTCTAGACAGAGATCTGCTGCTTCATCTCCTCCTTTCCTTCCCTACCTCCCTCCTTCCTAACTGTAGCTACCTTTCTCTTTCCTCCACGATACCTCCTGATTTCCTTTTCTCATCTCCTCATTTCCTTCCCTATCTCCTTCTTTCCTTCACTACCTTCTTTTTTTCCTTCACTATCTCCTTCTTTCCTTTACTCAAATCCTCCTTTCCTTCACTACCTCCTTCATTATCTCCTTCTTTCCTTGCAGGGCGTGCAGCACGTGCAGTGTGGCAGCGGGGCACCAGGTCAGAGACAGGATATTACATACTGTCGGCGTGCAGCAGCAGCGTGGCGGTGGTGTGCAGCAGCAGCGTGGCGGTGGTGTGCAGCAGCAGCGTGGCAGCGTGCAGCAGCAGCGTGGCGGTGGCGTGCAGCAGCAGCGTGGCGGTGGCGTGCAGCAGCAGCGTGGCGGTGGCGTGCAGCAGCAGCGTGGCGGTGGTGTGCAGCAGCAGCGTGGCAGCGTGCAGCAGCAGCGTGGCGGTGGTGTGCAGCAGCAGCGTGGCAGCGTGCAGCAGCAGCGTGGCGGTGGTGTGCAGCAGCGTGGCGGTGGTGTGCAGCAGCAGCGTGGCAGCGTGCAGCAGCAGCGTGACAGCGTGCAGCAGCAGCGTGGCGGCGGGCCGGACGCTGCCGGACGCTGCCGGACGCTGCCAGACGCTGCCCTGGCCCAGGGGCACCAGGTCAGAGACAGGATACTACAGACTGTAAGCCATTCCTCAGCAGATCAGCTCCTCCTGCTCTGAGTTCATTCATCCTTCCTCCAGGAATCTGTGATAAGCCCCCCCTCCCATCTTAATCTGCGTAGTGAGGGAGTGACCATGTGACCATGTGACTGCCGGGGCTGATGGGAAACCCACAGTGGCGTGTTTGTTTAGGTGCTCCGGTCTGAGCATATGACTACTGGAGTCAGCTTAAAGGTAATGCGCAGTGAGAGAACAGGACCTGGACCTGGACTCAGGGGGCCCGGGTCTCTCAGGGGTCAACTGGTTGGGGGTCTGTAAGCTGATTGGACCTCACGCTAACGGGCTAATACCGGCGGATAACCAGCGCCACAAAGGCCGATGGTGTGAGATAAGTCATGAAGAAGTAATCTACGAGCCTTACGTTGACCTGCTTCTCCTCCAGATCTCCTCTAAGTCACCGAGAGCTCTGAAAGGTCACACAGAGGTCAACCAGAGGTCAACACGGAGCTGTGAACTGGTGCTAAAGGTCCGGTTCACTCACACAGCTGAACCCGACTCCTACTGAAGAGAAGGAGGAACACATGTTCACATGCTTATTATTATTATTATTATTATTATTATTAATAATAAGAAGAAGAAGAAGAATAAACACTCTCAGTCTCCTGCTTTCCTTCCCTATCTTCCCTTCCTTTCCTACCTCTGAACTTCCCTGTCTCCTTCTTTCCTTCTCTTCCTTCACCTCTCAGTCTCCTCCTTTCCTTCCCTATCTCCTCCCCTCTTCTCTACCGCCTCCCTTCCTTTCCTACCTCTGAACTTTCCTGTCTCCTTCTTTCCTTCACCCCTCCATCTCCTCCTCTGCTTCTTTATGCAGCCGTGTTATCCTCTTTTCCACGCTGCTCCTCTTCCTCCTCTCTTCCTCTTCCCTGTGTCGGGCTCGGTGTAGTGTTGTGGTTGCAGTGTGTTGCCTCATCCATCCAGCAGAGCAGCAGCAGAGCAGCAGCCGGAGATCAGAAGCAGCTCTAAATGCTTTAGTCATGACTTTCTCTCCGGCAGCCTGAACGTTGGACTCTTTAATATTTCAGGCGTCTGCTGCCGGCTCGCCGTTATCTCACCATGATGACATTTAGAGGCGAGGAGGTGTAACGCTGCTCCAACACGACCTGAGGACACGAACCACAGAAGAAGAAGAAGAAGAAGAACTCACATCCTTCAGCTCAGCTCAGGATGTCGTTCATTAAGTCAGAAACAGAAGTCTGATCATCACACTGAACGCATCCAGTCAACTCATATAATAATAATAATATAATACACTCATATAATAATAATAATATAATAAAATAATAATATACTAATAAACTAATATAATAATATACTAATACAATAATAATATACTAATATAATAATACTATAATAATATAATAATACTATACTAATATAATAATAAACTAATATAATAATACTATACTAATATAATAATATACTAATATAATAATATACTAATACAATAATAATATACTAATATAATAATACTATAATAATATAATAATACTATACTAATATAATAATAAACTAATATAATAATATATTAATATAATAATATACTAATAATATAATAATATACTAATATAATAATAATATAATAATACTATACTAATATAATAATACTATACTAATATAATAATATACTAATATAATAATACTATACTAATATAATAATATACTAATAATATAATAATATACTAATATAATAATATACTAATAATATAATAATATACTAATATAATAATATACTAATAATATAATAATACTATACTAATATAATAATATACTAATAATATAATAATATACTAATATAATAATAAACTAATATAATAATATACTAATATAATAATACTATACTAATAAAATAATATACTAATATAATAATATACTAATATAATAATACTATAATAATATAATAATATACTAATATAATAATATACTAATATAATAATATACTAATACAATAATAATAATAATAATATACTAATATAATAATACTATACTAATATAATAATATACTAATAATATAATAATATAATAATATACTAATAATATAATAATAAACTAATATAATAATATACTAATATAATAATAATATACTAATAAACTAATATAATAATATACTAATACAATAATAATAATAATAATATACTAATATAATAATACTATACTAATATAATAATATACTAATAATATAATAATATAATAATATACTAATAATATAATAATAAACTAATATAATAATATACTAATATAATAATACTATACTAATAAAATAATATACTAATATAATAATATACTAATATAATAATACTATAATAATATAATAATACTATACTAATATAGTAATACTATACTAATATAATAATATACTAATATAATAATATACTAATATAATAATATACTAATACAATAATAATAATAATATACTAATAAACTAATATAATAATATACTAATACAATAATAATAATAATAATATACTAATATAATAATACTATAATAATATAATAATACTATACTAATATAATAATATACTAATAATATAATAATATAATAATATACTAATAATATAATAATATACTAATATAATAATTTACTAATATAATCTCTTTATTTCTCACCTTTACATCACAATCAGCTCTGTTAGAAACATGTGAACACAGAACAGGAACCAGGAGTCAGTAGAATAAAGAGTCAGTAGAATAAAGAGTCAGTAGAACAAAGGGTCAGTAGAATAAAGAGTCAGTAGAACAAAGAGTCAGTAGAATAAAGAGTCAGTAGAATAAAGAGTCAGTAGAATAAAGAGTCAGTAGAATAAAGAGTCAGTAGAATAAAGGGTCAGTAGAATAAAGAGTCAGTAGAATAAAGAGTCAGTAGAACAAAGGGTCAGTAGAATAAAGAGTCAGTAGAACAAAGGGTCAGTAGAATAAAGAGTCAGTAGAACAAAGGGTCAGTAGAATAAAGAGTCAGTAGAATAAAGAGTCAGTAGAATAAAGAGTCAGTAGAACAAAGGGTCAGTAGAATAAAGAGTCAGTAGAACAAAGAGTCAGTAGAATAAAGAGTCAGTAGAATAAAGAGTCAGTAGAATAAAGAGTCAGTAGAATAAAGAGTCAGTAGAATAAAGGGTCAGTAGAATAAAGAGTCAGTAGAATAAAGAGTCAGTAGAACAAAGGGTCAGTAGAATAAAGAGTCAGTAGAACAAAGGGTCAGTAGAATAAAGAGTCAGTAGAACAAAGGGTCAGTAGAATAAAGAGTCAGTAGAATAAAGAGTCAGTAGAATAAAGAGTCAGTAGAACAAAGGGTCAGTAGAATAAAGAGTCAGTAGAACAAAGAGTCAGTAGAATAAAGAGTCAGTAGAATAAAGAGTCAGTAGAATAAAGAGTCAGTAAGATAAAGAGTCAGTAGAACAAAGAGTCAGTAGAATAAAGAGTCAGTAGAATAAAGAGTCAGCAGGATAAAGAGTCAGTAGAATAAAGAGTCAGTAGAATAAAGAGTCAGTAGAACAAAGGGTCAGTAGAATAAAGAGTCAGTAGAACAAAGAGTCAGTAGAATAAAGAGTCAGTAGAATAAAGAGTCAGTAGAATAAAGAGTCAGTAAGATAAAGAGTCAGTAGAACAAAGAGTCAGTAGAATAAAGAGTCAGTAGAATAAAGAGTCAGCAGGACAAAGAGTCAGTAGAATAAAGAGTCAGTAGAATAAAGAGTCAGCAGGATAAAGAGTCAGTAGAATAAAGAGTCAGTAGGATAAAGAGTCAGTAGAATAAAGAGTCAGTAGAATAAAGAGTCTGTAGGATAAAGAGTCAGTAGAACAAAGAGTCAGTAGAACAAAGAGTCAGTAGGATAAAGAGTCAGTAGAATAAAGAGTCAGTAGAACAAAGAGTCAGTAGAACAAAGAGTCAGTAAGATAAAGAGTCAGTAGAACAAAGAGTCAGTAGAACAAAGAGTCAGTAGAATAAAGAGTCAGTAGGATAAAGAGTCAGTAGAATAAAGAGTCAGTAGAATAAAGAGTCAGTAGGATAAAGAGTCAGTAGAATAAAGAGTCAGTAGGATAAAGGGTCAGTAGAATAAAGAGTCTGTAGAATAAAGAGTCAGTAGGATAAAGAGTCAGTAGGATAAAGAGTCAGTAGAATAAAGAGTCAGTAGGATAAAGAGTCAGTAGGATAAAGAGTCAGTAGAATAAAGAGTCAGTAGGATAAAGGGTCAGTAGAATAAAGAGTCAGTAGGATAAAGGGTCAGTAGAATAAAGAGTCTGTAGAATAAAGAGTCAGTAGGATAAAGAGTCAGTAGGATAAAAGTCAGTAGGATAAAGAGTCAGTAGAACAAAGAGTCAGTATAATAAAAGTCAGTAGGATAAAGAGTCAGTAGAATAAAGGGTCAGTAGAATAAAGAGTCAGTAGAAAATAAAGAGTCAGTAGGATAAAGAGTCAGTATAATAAAGAGTCAGCAGGATAAAGAGTCAGTAGAATAAAGAGTCAGTAGAATAAAGAGTCAGTAGGATAAAGGGTCAGTAGAATAAAGAGTCTGTAGAATAAAGAGTCAGTAGGATAAAGAGTCAGTAGGATAAAGAGTCAGTAGAATAAAGAGTCAGTAGGATAAAGAGTCAGTAGGATAAAGAGTCAGTAGAATAAAGAGTCAGTAGGATAAAGGGTCAGTAGAATAAAGAGTCAGTAGGATAAAGGGTCAGTAGAATAAAGAGTCTGTAGAATAAAGAGTCAGTAGGATAAAGAGTCAGTAGGATAAAAGTCAGTAGGATAAAGAGTCAGTAGAACAAAGAGTCAGTATAATAAAAGTCAGTAGGATAAAGAGTCAGTAGAATAAAGGGTCAGTAGAATAAAGAGTCAGTAGAAAATAAAGAGTCAGTAGGATAAAGAGTCAGTATAATAAAGAGTCAGCAGGATAAAGAGTCAGTAGAATAAAGAGTCAGTAGGATAAAGAGTATCATGGAGCCAATGTTCCAAATCAAATAAAAGAATATTACAGAACATCATGTGAGGGATAACGCCTGACGAGCTGTCCGTTATCAGGAGTTAAAGGACAGTGTGGAGGGACGTCAGGAGGCTGACTGCAGGTAACGGCTACAGGTGTCAGTAATAACAAGGATCTCCTGAAAGTTACATATAGTTCCTTTAAAATTTAGAGAAAGTTAAGACTGTTTCAAAGGATGAGCCAAAAACTGTAGAACAATAAAAAATGTTTTTTTTTATTTAAAAAAACAAACAAAACAAACACAATAACAGAAAATGACTGAATGAGACTGTAGTCATGTGACTCTCTGCTCCGTCCTCCTCTACAGACACTACACCGTCTACATCACCACTTATTACTCTGTTTAGTTACTCTCCTTCTGTTAGTTACTCCTTCATTATGAAAATACAATAACATAGAATTAAAGATATATATATATATCTATATACAACGTATATAGATATATATATATATATATATATATGTATTTACTGTATATAGATCAGATATTAAGATAATATATAAGATGTTATTATATAATAATAAATGTGATCTTACACCATAGAGGGAAATAGATAACACACACAGAGAGACAGATGTTTAGGACCTGTCAACAGCTGGATTCATCTGGAGGAGGGTGTTAGATGTGAAGTTTCCAGAGGAGCCACCAACTCCAGCTGTGTCTCTATAGATACAGAGGAAGTTAGAAGCTGTGAACTGTGAGCAGACGGCGCCACCTAGTGGTCAAACCTAAAACTACACCTGACTGATAAACTACACCTGACTGATGGGTCACACATTCAGCCTTCAAGAACCTCATCTACACTGAACCTGCTGTTGGATCAGTTCATCCTCTCAGGGGAGAGGGTGAATCACTGTGAGGGTGAATCACTGAGAGGGTGAATCACTGTGAGGGTGAATCACTGTGAGGGTGAATCACTGAGAGGGTGAATCACTGTGAGGGTGAATCACTGAGAGGATGAATCATTGTGAGGATGAGAGGATGAATCACTGTGAGGGTGAGAGGATGAATCATTGTGAGGGTGAGAGGATGAATCACTGTGAGGATGAGAGGATGAATCAGTGTGAGGGTGAGAGGATGAATCATTGTGAGGATGAGAGGATGAATCAGTGTGAGGGTGAGAGGATGAATCATTGTGAGGGTGAGAGGATGAATCATTGTGAGGGTGAGAGGATGAATCATTGTGAGGATGAGAGGATGAATCATTGTGAGGGTGAGAGGATGAATCATTGTGAGGATGAGAGGATGAATCAGTGTGAGGGTGAGAGGATGAATCATTGTGAGGGTGAGAGGATGAATCATTGTGAGGATGAGAGGATGAATCATTGTGAGGATGAGAGGATGAATCAGTGTGAGGGTGAGAGGATGAATCATTGTGAGGGTGAGAGGATGAATCATTGTGAGGGTGAGAGGATGAATCAGTGTGAGGGTGAGAGGATGAATCATTGTGAGGATGAGAGGATGAATCATTGTGAGGGTGAGAGGATGAATCATTGTGAGGGTGAGAGGATGAATCATTGTGAGGGTGAGAGGATGAATCAGTGTGAGGGTGAGAGGATGAATCATTGTGAGGGTGAGAGGATGAATCAGTGTGAGGGTGAGAGGATGAATCATTGTGAGGGTGAGAGGATGAATCATTGTGAGGGTGAGAGGATGAATCATTGTGAGGATGAGAGGATGAATCATTGTGAGGGTGAGAGGATGAATCAGTGTGAGGGTGAGAGGATGAATCATTGTGAGGGTGAGAGGATGAATCATTGTGAGGGTGAGAGGATGAATCATTGTGAGGGTGAGAGGATGAATCATTGTGAGGATGAGAGGATGAATCAGTGTGACCTCTATGTATAGGGTCATGAGGTCCCAGTAGGAGTCTGAAGTGTAATTCTTTATAATAACTGTTGAACGTGTTGTTTTATCTCAGTTGTTGTTGTCATATAAATATAACATCTGTATAATAACCAGTGAATGAGAGGATGATGTTTCAGTGTTTCACCACCAGGTGTCGTCCTGTCTTCATTAACGCTTCGCCTTTCTGCTGCAGCGTTTGTCCTTTTGCTCCCTCCGTAGTTCAGCAGTAGCATCATGGCGGCAGACAGCGACAGCGAGGAGGATCTGGTTCTCTACGGGACCCCCCTAGAACCTCTAGACCCAGGTACTGTCCCCCCTAGAACCTCTAGACCCAGGTACTGTCCCCCCCTAGAACCTCTAGACCCAGGTACTGTCCCCCCTAGAACCTCTAGACCCAGGTACTGCCCCCCCTAGAACCTCTAGACCCAGGTACTGTCCCCCCCTAGAACCTCTAGACCCAGGTACTGTCCCCCCCTAGAACCTCTAGACCCAGGTACTGTTCCCCCTAGAACCTCTAGACCCAGGTACTGTTCCCCCTAGAACCTCTAGACCCAGGTACTGTCCCCCCTAGAACCTCTAGACCCAGGTACTGTCCCCCCTAGAACCTCTAGACCCAGGTACTGCCCCCCCTAGAACCTCTAGACCCAGGTCTGTCCCCCCCTAGAACCTCTAGACCCAGGTACTGTCCCCCCCTAGAACCTCTAGACCCAGGTACTGTCCCCCCTAGAACCTCTAGACCCAGGTACTGTTCCCCCTAGAACCTCTAGACCCAGGTACTGTCCCCCCTAGAACCTCTAGACCCAGGTACTGTTCCCCCTAGAACCTCTAGACCCAGGTACTGTTCCCCCTAGAACCTCTAGACCCAGGTACTGTTCCCCCTAGAACCTCTAGACCCAGGTACTGTCCCCCCTAGAACCTCTAGACCCAGGTACTGCCCCCCCTAGAACCTCTAGAACCCTCCAGCTGCTCCATTTGAAGGAAATGATCCAGCAGGACCTGTAGGACGCTGAGCTAACGATGCTAACGATGCTAACGATGCTAACGATGCTAACGATGCTAACGAGGCTAACGATGCTAACGATGCTAACGAGGCTAACGATGCTAACGATGCTAACGAGGCTAACGATGCTAACGATGCTAACGAGGCTAACGATGCTAACGAGGCTAACGATGCTAACGAGGCTAACGATGCTAACGAGGCTAACGAGGCTAACGATGCTAACGAGGCTAACGATGCTAACGAGGCTAACGAGGCTAACGATGCTAACAACAAGCTGTAACCTGCTAAACTGACATCTCTCTCTCATCTGCTGGTTACTGAGGAGATTCAGATGTGTTGATGTTGCTCTCTATGTGGTCAGATTCTGCTCCAGGTCAGATTCTGCTCCAGGTCAGATCCTGCTTTAGGTCAGATCCTGCTCCAGGTCAGATCCTGCTCCAGGTCAGATTCTGCTCCAGGTCAGATCCTGCTCCAGGTCAGATCCTGCTCCAGGTCAGATCCTGCTCCAGGTCAGATCCTGCTCCAGGTCAGATCCTGCTTTAGGTCAGATCCTGCTCCAGGTCAGATCCTGCTCCAGGTCAGATTCTGCTCAGGTCAGATTCTGCTCCAGGTCAGATCCTGCTCCAGGTCAGATCCTGCTTTAGGTCAGATCCTGCTTCAGGTCAGATCCTGCTCCAGGTGGACATCTCTCTGAAATGGACCAGTTGTTGGTAGAAGTTTTGATACTGAGCACATTTTGCTGCTAATTCTTTCACTGACGGTGAACTTTACTGTACTGTACTTTACTGTACTTTACTGTACTGTACTTTACTGTACTGTACTTTACTGTACTGTACTTTACTGTACTGTACTTTACTGTACTTTACTGTACTGTACTTTACTGTACTGTACTTTACTGTACTGTACTTTACTGTACTGTACTTTACTGTACTTTACTGTACTGTACTTTACTGTACTGTACTTTACTGTACTGTACTTTACTGTACTGTACTTTACTGTACTTTACTGTACTGTACTTTACTGTACTTTACTGTACTTTACTGTACTGTACTTTACTGTACTGTACTGTACTTTACTGTACTGTACTTTACTGTACTTTACTGTATTGTACTTTACTGTACTTTACTGTACTTTACTGTACTATACTTTACTGTACTGTACTTTACTGTACTGTACTTTACTGTACTTTACTGTACTGTACTTTACTGTACTGTACTTTACTGTACTGTACTTTACTGTACTTTACTGTATTGTACTTTACTGTACTGTACTTTACTGTACTATACTTTACTGTACTTTACTGTACTGTACTTTACTGTACTTTACTGTATTGTACTTTACTGTACTGTACTTTACTGTACTTTACTGTATTGTACTTTACTGTACTTTACTGTACTTTACTGTACTGTACTTTACTGTACTTTACTGTACTTTACTGTACTGTACTTTACTGTACTGTACTTTACTGTATTGTACTTTACTGTACTGTACTTTACTGTACTTTACTGTACTTTACTGTATTGTACTTTACTGTACTTTACTGTACTGTACTGTACTTTACTGTACTTTACTGTACTGTACTTTACTGTACTGTACTTTACTGTACTGTACTTTACTGTACTTTACTGTACTGTACTTTACTGTACTTTACTGTATTGTACTTTACTGTACTTTACTGTACTTTACTGTACTGTACTTTACTGTACTTTACTTTACTGTACTTTATGTTACTGTACTTTACTGTACTTTACTGTACTGTACTTTACTGTACTTTACTTTACTTCACTTCACTTTAAAGAAATGATCCAATGAAGGAGTATCTTTACCTGTGATGGACTACTGTATGTTACCTGAATACTCTCCTCAACACTGAACATGTGACGTGTTGATGGTCTAAAGCGTGTTTGACGTGTGTTTGATGTGTTGATGGTCTAAAGCGTGTTTGACGTGTGTTTGACGTGTTGATGGTCTAAAGCGTGTTTGACGTGTTGATGGTCTAAAGCGTGTTTGACGTGTTTGATGTGTTGATGGTCTAAAGCGTGTTTGACGTGTGTTTGACGTGTTGATGGTCTAAAGCGCGTTTGACGTGTTGATGGTCTAAAGCGTGTTTGACGTGTGTTTGACGTGTTGATGGTCTAAAGCGTGTTTGACGTGTTGATGGTCTAAAGCGTGTTTGACGTGTGTTTGACGTGTTGATGGTCTAAAGCGTGTTTGACGTGTGTTTGACGTGTTGATGGTCTAAAGCGTGTTTGACGTGTGTTTGACGTGTTGATGGTCTAAAGCGTGTTTGACGTGTGTTTGACGTGTTGATGGTCTAAAGCGTGTTTTCTGTGTGTTTGACGTGTTGATGGTCTAAAGCGTGTTTGACGTGTTTGACGTGTTGATGGTCTAAAGCGTGTTTGACGTGTGTTTGATGTGTTGATAGTCTAAAGCGTGTTTGACGTGTGTTTGACGTGTTGATGGTCTAAAGCGTGTTTGACGTGTGTTTGACGTGTTGATGGTCTAAAGCGTGTTTGACGTGTTGATGGTCTAAAGTGTGTTTTCTGTGTGTTTGATGTGTTGATGGTCTAAAGCGTGTTTGACGTGTGTTTGACGTGTTGATGGTCTAAAGCGTGTTTGACGTGTGTTTGACGTGTTGATGGTCTAAAGTGTGTTTTCTGTGTGTTTGACGTGTTGATGGTCTAAAGCGTGTTTGACGTGTGTTTGACGTGTTGATGGTCTAAAGCGTGTTTGACGTGTTGATGGTCTAAAGTGTGTTTTCTGTGTGTTTGACGTGTTGATGGTCTAAAGCGGGTTTTCTGTGTGTTTGACGTGTTGATGGTCTAAAGCGTGTTTGACGTGTGTTTGACGTGTTGATGGTCTAAAGCGTGTTTGACGTGTTGATGGTCTAAAGTGTGTTTTCTGTGTGTTTGACGTGTTGATGGTCTAAAGCGTGTTTGACGTGTGTTTGACGTGTTGATGGTCTAAAGCGTGTTTGACGTGTGTTTGACGTGTTGATGGTCTAAAGCGTGTTTGACGTGTGTTTGACGTGTTGATGGTCTAAAGCGTGTTTGACGTGTGTTTGACGTGTTGATGGTCTAAAGTGTGTTTGACGTGTTGATGGTCTAAAGTGTGTTTTCTGTGTGTTTGACGTGTTGATGGTCTAAAGCGTGTTTGACGTGTTGATGGTCTAAAGTGTGTTTTCTGTGTGTTTGACGTGTTGATGGTCTAAAGTGTGTTTTCTGTGTGTTTGACGTGTTGATGGTCTAAAGCGTGTTTGACGTGTTGATGGTCTAAAGCGTGTTTGACGTGTGTTTGACGTGTTGATGGTCTAAAGTGTGTTTTCTGTGTGTTTGACGTGTTGATGGTCTAAAGTGTGTTTTCTGTGTGTTTGACGTGTTGATGGTCTAAAGTGTGTTTTCTGTGTGTTTGACGTGTTGATGGTCTAAAGTGTGTTTTCTGTGTGTTTGACGTGTTGATGGTCTAAAGTGTGTTTGACGTGTGTTTGACGTGTTGATGGTCTAAAGCGTGTTTGACGTGTGTTTGACGTGTTGATGATCTAAAGCGTGTTTGACGTGTGTTTGACGTGTTGATGGTCTAAAGTGTGTTTTCTGTGTGTTTGACGTGTTGATGGTCTAAAGTGTGTTTGACGTGTGTTTGACGTGTTGATGGTCTAAAGTGTGTTTGACGTGTGTTTGACGTGTTGATGGTCTAAAGCGTGTTTGACGTGTGTTTGACGTGTTGATGGTCTAAAGCGTGTTTGACGTGTGTTTGACGTGTTGATGGTCTAAAGCGTGTTTGACGTGTTGATGGTCTAAAGCGTGTTTGACGTGTGTTTGACGTGTTGATGGTCTAAAGCGTGTTTGACGTGTGTTTGACATGTTGATGGTCTAAAGTGTGTTTTCTGTGTGTTTGACGTGTTGATGGTCTAAAGCGTGTTTGACGTGTGTTTGACGTGTTGATGGTCTAAAGCGTGTTTGACGTGTGTTTGACGTGTTGATGGTCTAAAGCGTGTTTGACGTGTGTTTGACGTGTTGATGGTCTAAAGTGTGTTTTCTGTGTGTTTGACGTGTTGATGGTCTAAAGTGTGTTTTCTGTGTGTTTGACGTGTTGATGGTCTAAAGCGTGTTTGACGTGTGTTTGACGTGTTGATGGTCTAAAGCGTGTTTGACGTGTGTTTGACGTGTTGATGGTCTAAAGTGTGTTTGACGTGTGTTTGACGTGTTGATGGTCTAAAGTGTGTTTGACGTGTTGATGGTCTAAAGCGTGTTTGACGTGTGTTTGACGTGTTGATGGTCTAAAGCGTGTTTGACGTGTTGATGGTCTAAAGCGTGTTTGACGTGTGTTTGACGTGTTGATGGTCTAAAGCGTGTTTGACGTGTTGATGGTCTAAAGCGTGTTTGACGTGTGTTTGACGTGTTGATGGTCTAAAGTGTGTTTTCTGTGTGTTTGACGTGTTGATGGTCTAAAGTGTGTTTTCTGTGTGTTTGATGTGTTGATGGTCTAAAGCGTGTTTGACGTGTGTTTGACGTGTTGATGGTCTAAAGCGTGTTTTCTGTGTGTTTGACGTGTTGATGGTCTAAAGTGTGTTTTCTGTGTGTTTGACGTGTTGATGGTCTAAAGCGTGTTTGACGTGTGTTTGACGTGTTGATGGTCTAAAGCGTGTTTGACGTGTGTTTGACGTGTTGATGGTCTAAAGCGTGTTTGACGTGTTGATGGTCTAAAGTGTGTTTTCTGTGTGTTTGACGTGTTGATGGTCTAAAGCGTGTTTGACGTGTGTTTGACGTGTTGATGGTCTAAAGCGTGTTTGACGTGTGTTTGACGTGTTGATGGTCTAAAGCGTGTTTGACGTGTGTTTGACGTGTTGATGGTCTAAAGTGTGTTTTCTGTGTGTTTGACGTGTTGATGGTCTAAAGTGTGTTTTCTGTGTGTTTGACGTGTTGATGGTCTAAAGCGTGTTTGACGTGTGTTTGACGTGTTGATGGTCTAAAGCGTGTTTGACGTGTGTTTGACGTGTTGATGGTCTGAAGTGTGTTTGACGTGTTGATGGTCTAAAGCGTGTTTGACGTGTGTTTGACGTGTTGATGGTCTAAAGCGTGTTTGACGTGTTGATGGTCTAAAGCGTGTTTGACGTGTGTTTGACGTGTTGATGGTCTAAAGCGTGTTTGACGTGTGTTTGACGTGTTGATGGTCTAAAGCGTGTTTGACGTGTTGATGGTCTAAAGTGTGTTTTCTGTGTGTTTGACGTGTTTATGGTCTAAAGTGTGTTTGACGTGTGTTTGACGTGTTGATGGTCTAAAGTGTGTTTTCTGTGTGTTTGACGTGTTGATGGTCTAAAGCGTGTTTGACGTGTGTTTGACGTGTTGATGGTCTAAAGCGTGTTTGACGTGTGTTTGACGTGTTGATGGTCTAAAGCGTGTTTGACGTGTGTTTGACGTGTTGATGGTCTAAAGCGTGTTTGACGTGTGTTTGACATGTTGATGGTCTAAAGTGTGTTTTCTGTGTGTTTGACGTGTTGATGGTCTAAAGCGTGTTTGACGTGTGTTTGACGTGTTGATGGTCTAAAGCGTGTTTGACGTGTTGATGGTCTAAAGCGTGTTTGACGTGTGTTTGACGTGTTGATGGTCTAAAGTGTGTTTGACGTGTGTTTGACGTGTTGATGGTCTAAAGCGTGTTTGACGTGTGTTTGACGTGTTGATGGTCTAAAGCGTGTTTGACGTGTGTTTGACGTGTTGATGGTCTAAAGCGTGTTTGACGTGTGTTTGACGTGTTGATGGTCTAAAGCGTGTTTGACGTGTGTTTGACGTGTTGATGGTCTAAAGTGTGTTTTCTGTGTGTTTGACGTGTTGATGGTCTAAAGTGTGTTTGACGTGTGTTTGACGTGTTGATGGTCTAAAGCGTGTTTGACGTGTGTTTGACGTGTTGATGGTCTAAAGCGTGTTTGACGTGTGTTTGACGTGTTGATGGTCTAAAGTGTGTTTGACGTGTGTTTGACGTGTTGATGGTCTAAAGTGTGTTTGACGTGTTGATGGTCTAAAGCGTGTTTGACGTGTGTTTGACGTGTTGATGGTCTAAAGCGTGTTTGACGTGTTGATGGTCTAAAGCGTGTTTGACGTGTGTTTGACGTGTTGATGGTCTAAAGCGTGTTTGACGTGTGTTTGACGTGTTGATGGTCTAAAGCGTGTTTGACGTGTGTTTGACGTGTTGATGGTCTAAAGTGTGTTTGACGTGTGTTTGAAGTGTTGATGGTCTAAAGTGTGTTTTCTGTGTGTTTGACGTGTTGATGGTCTAAAGCGTGTTTGACGTGTGTTTGACGTGTTGATGGTCTAAAGCGTGTTTGACGTGTGTTTGACGTGTTGATGGTCTAAAGTGTGTTTGACGTGTGTTTGACGTGTTGATGGTCTAAAGTGTGTTTGACGTGTTGATGGTCTAAAGCGTGTTTGACGTGTGTTTGACGTGTTGATGGTCTAAAGCGTGTTTGACGTGTTGATGGTCTAAAGCGTGTTTGACGTGTGTTTGACGTGTTGATGGTCTAAAGCGTGTTTGACGTGTGTTTGACGTGTTGATGGTCTAAAGCGTGTTTGACGTGTTGATGGTCTAAAGTGTGTTTTCTGTGTGTTTGACGTGTTGATGGTCTAAAGCGTGTTTGACGTGTGTTTGACGTGTTGATGGTCTAAAGCGTGTTTGACGTGTGTTTGACGTGTTGATGGTCTAAAGCGTGTTTGACGTGTGTTTGACGTGTTGATGGTCTAAAGCGTGTTTGACGTGTGTTTGACGTGTTGATGGTCTAAAGCGTGTTTGACGTGTGTTTGACGTGTTGATGGTCTAAAGCGTGTTTGACGTGTGTTTGACGTGTTGATGGTCTAAAGCGTGTTTGACGTGTGTTTGACGTGTTGATGGTCTAAAGTGTGTTTGACGTGTTGATGGTCTAAAGCGTGTTTGACGTGTGTTTGACGTGTTGATGGTCTAAAGTGTGTTTTCTGTGTGTTTGACGTGTTGATGGTCTAAAGCGTGTTTGACGTGTTGATGGTCTAAAGCGTGTTTGACGTGTGTTTGACGTGTTGATGGTCTAAAGCGTGTTTGACGTGTGTTTGACGTGTGTTTGACGTGTTGATGGTCTAAAGTGTGTTTGACGTGTGTTTGACGTGTTGATGGTCTAAAGTGTGTTTTCTGTGTGTTTGACGTGTTGATGGTCTAAAGTGTGTTTTCTGTGTGTTTGACGTGTTGATGGTCTAAAGCGTGTTTGACGTGTGTTTGACGTGTTGATGGTCTAAAGCGTGTTTGACATGTGTTTGACGTGTTGATGGTCTAAAGCGTGTTTGACGTGTGTTTGACGTGTTGATGATCTAAAGCGTGTTTGACGTGTGTTTGACGTGTTGATGGTCTAAAGCGTGTTTGACGTGTTGATGGTCTAAAGCGTGTTTGACGTGTGTTTGACGTGTTGATGGTCTAAAGCGTGTTTGACGTGTGTTTGACGTGTTGATGGTCTAAAGTGTGTTTTCTGTGTGTTTGACGTGTTGATGGTCTAAAGTGTGTTTTCTGTGTGTTTGACGTGTTGATGGTCTAAAGTGTGTTTTCTGTGTGTTTGACGTGTTGATGGTCTAAAGCGTGTTTGACGTGTGTTTGACGTGTTGATGGTCTAAAGCGTGTTTGACGTGTGTTTGACGTGTTGATGGTCTAAAGCGTGTTTGACGTGTGTTTGACGTGTTGATGGTCTAAAGCGTGTTTGACGTGTGTTTGACGTGTTGATGGTCTAAAGTGTGTTTTCTGTGTGTTTGACGTGTTGATGGTCTAAAGCGTGTTTGACGTGTGTTTGACGTGTTGATGGTCTAAAGCGTGTTTGACGTGTGTTTGACGTGTTGATGGTCTAAAGCGTGTTTGACGTGTGTTTGACGTGTTGATGGTCTAAAGCGTGTTTGACGTGTGTTTGACGTGTTGATGGTCTAAAGCGTGTTTGACGTGTTGATGGTCTAAAGCGTGTTTGACGTGTGTTTGACGTGTTGATGGTCTAAAGCGTGTTTGACGTGTGTTTGACGTGTTGATGGTCTAAAGCGTGTTTGACGTGTTGATGGTCTAAAGTGTGTTTTCTGTGTGTTTGACGTGTTGATGGTCTAAAGCGTGTTTGACGTGTGTTTGACGTGTTGATGGTCTAAAGCGTGTTTGACGTGTGTTTGACGTGTTGATGGTCTAAAGCGTGTTTGACGTGTGTTTGACGTGTTGATGGTCTAAAGCGTGTTTGACGTGTGTTTGACGTGTTGATGGTCTAAAGCGTGTTTGACGTGTGTTTGACGTGTTGATGGTCTAAAGCGTGTTTGACGTGTGTTTGACGTGTTGATGGTCTAAAGTGTGTTTTCTGTGTGTTTGACGTGTTGATGGTCTAAAGCGTGTTTGACGTGTGTTTGACGTGTTGATGGTCTAAAGCGTGTTTGACGTGTGTTTGACGTGTTGATGGTCTAAAGCGTGTTTGACGTGTGTTTGACGTGTTGATGGTCTAAAGTGTGTTTGACGTGTTGATGGTCTAAAGCGTGTTTGACGTGTGTTTGACGTGTTGATGGTCTAAAGTGTGTTTTCTGTGTGTTTGACGTGTTGATGGTCTAAAGCGTGTTTGACGTGTTGATGGTCTAAAGCGTGTTTGACGTGTGTTTGACGTGTTGATGGTCTAAAGCGTGTTTGACGTGTGTTTGACGTGTGTTTGACGTGTGTTTGACGTGTTGATGGTCTAAAGTGTGTTTTCTGTGTGTTTGACGTGTTGATGGTCTAAAGTGTGTTTTCTGTGTGTTTGACGTGTTGATGGTCTAAAGTGTGTTTTCTGTGTGTTTGACGTGTTGATGGTCTAAAGCGTGTTTGACGTGTGTTTGACGTGTTGATGGTCTAAAGCGTGTTTGACATGTGTTTGACGTGTTGATGGTCTAAAGCGTGTTTGACGTGTGTTTGACGTGTTGATGATCTAAAGCGTGTTTGACGTGTGTTTGACGTGTTGATGGTCTAAAGCGTGTTTGACGTGTTGATGGTCTAAAGCGTGTTTGACGTGTGTTTGACGTGTTGATGGTCTAAAGCGTGTTTGACGTGTGTTTGACGTGTTGATGGTCTAAAGTGTGTTTTCTGTGTGTTTGACGTGTTGATGGTCTAAAGTGTGTTTTCTGTGTGTTTGACGTGTTGATGGTCTAAAGTGTGTTTTCTGTGTGTTTGACGTGTTGATGGTCTAAAGCGTGTTTGACGTGTGTTTGACGTGTTGATGGTCTAAAGCGTGTTTGACGTGTGTTTGACGTGTTGATGGTCTAAAGCGTGTTTGACGTGTGTTTGACGTGTTGATGGTCTAAAGCGTGTTTGACGTGTGTTTGACGTGTTGATGGTCTAAAGTGTGTTTTCTGTGTGTTTGACGTGTTGATGGTCTAAAGCGTGTTTGACGTGTGTTTGACGTGTTGATGGTCTAAAGCGTGTTTGACGTGTGTTTGACGTGTTGATGGTCTAAAGCGTGTTTGACGTGTGTTTGACGTGTTGATGGTCTAAAGCGTGTTTGACGTGTGTTTGACGTGTTGATGGTCTAAAGCGTGTTTGACGTGTGTTTGACGTGTTGATGGTCTAAAGCGTGTTTGACGTGTGTTTGACATGTTGATGGTCTAAAGCGTGTTTTCTGTGTGTTTGACGTGTTGATGGTCTAAAGCGTGTTTGACGTGTGTTTGACGTGTTGATGGTCTAAAGCGTGTTTGACGTGTGTTTGACGTGTTGATGGTCTAAAGCGTGTTTGACGTGTGTTTGACGTGTTGATGGTCTAAAGTGTGTTTGACGTGTTGATGGTCTAAAGCGTGTTTGACGTGTGTTTGACGTGTTGATGGTCTAAAGTGTGTTTTCTGTGTGTTTGACGTGTTGATGGTCTAAAGCGTGTTTGACGTGTGTTTGACGTGTTGATGGTCTAAAGCGTGTTTGACGTGTGTTTGACGTGTTGATGGTCTAAAGTGTGTTTTCTGTGTGTTTGACGTGTTGATGGTCTAAAGTGTGTTTGACGTGTTGATGGTCTAAAGCGTGTTTGACGTGTGTTTGACGTGTTGATGGTCTAAAGCGTGTTTGACGTGTGTTTGACGTGTTGATGGTCTAAAGCGTGTTTGACGTGTTGATGGTCTAAAGCGTGTTTGACGTGTGTTTGACGTGTTGATGGTCTAAAGCGTGTTTGACGTGTGTTTGACGTGTGTTTGACGTCTTGATGGTCTAAAGTGTGTTTTCTGTGTGTTTGACGTGTTGATGGTCTAAAGTGTGTTTTCTGTGTGTTTGACGTGTTGATGGTCTAAAGTGTGTTTTCTGTGTGTTTGACGTGTTGATGGTCTAAAGCGTGTTTGACGTGTGTTTGACGTGTTGATGGTCTAAAGCGTGTTTGACATGTGTTTGACGTGTTGATGGTCTAAAGCGTGTTTGACGTGTGTTTGACGTGTTGATGATCTAAAGCGTGTTTGACGTGTGTTTGACGTGTTGATGGTCTAAAGCGTGTTTGACGTGTGTTTGACGTGTTGATGGTCTAAAGCGTGTTTGACGTGTGTTTGACGTGTGTTTGACGTGTTGATGGTCTAAAGTGTGTTTTCTGTGTGTTTGACGTGTTGATGGTCTAAAGTGTGTTTTCTGTGTGTTTGACGTGTTGATGGTCTAAAGTGTGTTTTCTGTGTGTTTGACGTGTTGATGGTCTAAAGCGTGTTTGACGTGTGTTTGACGTGTTGATGGTCTAAAGCGTGTTTGACGTGTGTTTGACGTGTTGATGGTCTAAAGTGTGTTTTCTGTGTGTTTGACGTGTTGATGGTCTAAAGCGTGTTTGACGTGTGTTTGACGTGTTGATGGTCTAAAGCGTGTTTGACGTGTGTTTGACGTGTTGATGGTCTAAAGTGTGTTTTCTGTGTGTTTGACGTGTTGATGGTCTAAAGCGTGTTTGACGTGTTGATGGTCTAAAGCGTGTTTGACGTGTGTTTGACGTGTTGATGGTCTAAAGTGTGTTTTCTGTGTGTTTGACGTGTTGATGGTCTAAAGCGTGTTTGACGTGTTGATGGTCTAAAGCGTGTTTTCTGTGTGTTTGACGTGTTGATGGTCTAAAGTGTGTTTTCTGTGTGTTTGACGTGTTGATGGTCTAAAGCGTGTTTGACGTGTGTTTGACGTGTTGATGGTCTAAAGCGTGTTTGACGTGTGTTTGACGTGTTGATGGTCTAAAGCGTGTTTGACGTGTGTTTGACGTGTTGATGGTCTAAAGCGTGTTTGACGTGTGTTTGACGTGTTGATGGTCTAAAGCGTGTTTGACGTGTGTTTGACGTGTTGATGGTCTAAAGCGTGTTTGACGTGTGTTTGACATGTTGATGGTCTAAAGCGTGTTTTCTGTGTGTTTGACGTGTTGATGGTCTAAAGCGTGTTTGACGTGTGTTTGACGTGTTGATGGTCTAAAGCGTGTTTGACGTGTGTTTGACGTGTTGATGGTCTAAAGCGTGTTTGACGTGTGTTTGACGTGTTGATGGTCTAAAGCGTGTTTGACGTGTGTTTGACGTGTTGATGGTCTAAAGCGTGTTTAACGTGTGTTTGCTGCAGACGAGCCGCTGAAGAAGCCCGTCCCGCTCCACGAGCAGACGGTGAAGGATGAGAAGGGCCGGTACCAGAGGTTCCACGGGGCGTTCACTGGAGGCTTCTCAGCTGGTTACTTCAACACTGTCGGCACTAAAGAAGGTCAGAACACCAGCATCTGTTAGTCCATGACCTGGACCAGTGGAGAACACAATGTTCTTTATTATTAAAATAATAAATCATTCACTAACAACTTGATAAAAAAACCTTCAAAATTACCATGAATTACAATTCAGCTATAAACCTTTTTAATGCAGCAACACATTGGTCAAAATTGAAACAGGAATTTAAATGCCAGTATATAATAATAATATATACTGTATAATAATGTGTATAGTATATAAACATAGAATTGAATAGATGGGATCCATTGTCACCGATACCCGATCCAGCTATTTGAGTCCGTATCTGCCGGATACCTGATCCGGTATCGGTATCGGTGCATCCCTATGACATGAACCGTGGTTAAAAAAACAGGGGTCAAAGGTCATGTTGTGTTTCAGTTTGTTAATCGTCAGTATATGGACTTGTTATCCTGAGATGGTTGTTATGGTTGTTGTTGTTGTCTTCAGGCTGGGCCCCGTCAACCTTTACATCGACACGGCAACAGAAAGCTGACAAACATCATGCCAGACCAGAAGATTTCATGGACGAGGAGGTACTGACGTCCTGAGCAAGTATATATATGTATATATTATATATAATATATAATATATACAGTGTATATATACTGTATATATACCTACATCGTGAGTGTTCTGTGGTCACTGTGAATGAACTGTGATTTAATCTGTGCTATATTTTCTGAGTGTTGATGTTGATGCAGGTATTTGTTGTTGTTGTCGTCGTCGTCGTCGTGCGTCAGGACTTTGGCGAGCACGGCATCGCTCCCAGAGAGATCACCACCAGTAAGGAGTTCACGTCCAGTCGCAGAGGCGCCACCAGAGAGAAGGCGAGAGCCGTCAACGCCCAGGCGGCGCTGATCCCCGGAGACACTCTGCTGGAGGAGCTCATCTCACCTGCCAGGTAACCGGATCATAATACCACATCAACAAGAGATTTCATAATTCATAAAACACAGATCACACCGTGCGCCGCGTGTCGGGCTCCGACACAGAGCAGAGGACAGAAGCCTTCAGAGAGTTGCTCGCCAAACAGAAGATCTACCCTCATTTGGTGCCTGGCGGGTGTTAGTTTGTGACCCTGTTTACAGGCATCGTACGGGACCATTGGTACTGTAAGAAACCGGTACCGTCGGTACTGTAGGAAACCAGTACCGTCATATTTTTTTAATTTTGGCATGGACTTGGTACCGGTATCGGTTCTGGTGACATCCTGAGTTAGAAGAGAGTTTTCTCTTCTGATGTGTGCGTTTGTTTTGTCCCTCAGCTCGTCCGTCGGGGTGGAGCTGCTGAAGAGGATGGGATGGAGGGAGGGTCAGGGCGTCGGGCCTCGCGTGAAGAGGAAAGCTCGCCGTCAGCGGACGGGTACGTCTCCTAGATCACGTCCTCTTCACTAAGAGGCTGTGAAAGACACGTCAGGCTGCTGCCGTCACTATCAGCTCATAATGAGATCAGAATGTAGTGATGAGAGACGAGGAGCACGTTGGGTTTCTGTCCTGTGACGTCCTCCTCTTTGTCTCCTCTTTGTCTCCTCTTTGTCCTCCTCTTTGTCTCTTCTTTGTCCTCCTCTTTGTCTCTTCTTTGTCTCCTCTTTGTCTTCGCATTGTCCTCCTCTTTGTCTCCTCTTTGTCCTCCTCTTTGTCTCTTCTTTGTCTCCTCTTTGTCTCCTCTTTGTCTCCTCTTTGTCCTCCTCTTTGTCTCTTCTTTGTCTCCTCTTTGTCTTCTCATTGTCCTCCTCTTTGTCTCCTCTTTGTCTCCTCTTTGTCTCCTCTTTGTCCTCCTCTTTGTCTCTTCTTTGTCTCCTCTTTGTCTCCTCTTTGTCTCCTCTTTGTCCTCCTCTTTGTCTCCTCTTTGTCTCTTCTTTGTCCTCCTCTTTGTCCTCCTCTTTGTCTCTTCTTTGTCTCCTCTTTGTCCTCCTCTTTGTCTCCTCTTTGTCCTCTTCTTTGTCTCCTCTTTGTCCTCCTCTTTGTGTCCTCTTTGTCCTCCTCTTTGTCTCCTCTTTATCTCCTCTTTGTCCTCCTCTTTGTCTCTTCTTTGTCTCCTCTTTGTCCTCCTCTTTGTCTCATCTTTGTCTCCTCTTTGTCCTCTTCTTTGTCCTCCTCTTTGTCTCCTCTGTCTCTTCTTTGTCTCCTCTTTGTCTCTTCTTTGTCTCTTCTTTGTCTCCTCTTTGTCTCCTCTTTGTCCTCTTCTTTGTCTCCTCTGTCTCTTCTTTGTCTCCTCTTTGTCTCCTCTTTGTCTCTTCTTTGTCCTCCTCTTTGTCTCCTCTGTCTCTTCTTTGTCTCCTCTTTGTCTCCTCTTTGTCTCCTCTGTCTCTTCTTTGTCTCCTCTTTGTCTCCTCTTTGTCTCCTCTTTGTCTCTTCTTTGTCTCTTCTTTGTCTCCTCTTTGTCTCCTCTTTGTCTCTTCTTTGTCTCCTCTTTGTCTCCTCTTTGTCCTCCTCTTTGTCTCTTCTTTGTCTCCTCTTTGTCTCCTCTTTGTCCTCCTCTTTGTCTCTTCTTTGTCTCCTCTTTGTCTTCTCATTGTCCTCCTCTTTGTCTCCTCTTTGTCCTCCTCTTTGTCTCTTCTTTGTCTCCTCTTTGTCTCCTCTTTGTCTCCTCTTTGTCCTCCTCTTTGTCTCTTCTTTGTCTCCTCTTTGTCTTCTCATTGTCCTCCTCTTTGTCTCCTCTTTGTCCTCCTCTTTGTCTCTTCTTTGTCTCCTCTTTGTCTCCTCTTTGTCTCCTCTTTGTCCTCCTCTTTGTCTCTTCTTTGTCTCCTCTTTGTCTTCTCATTGTCCTCCTCTTTGTCTCCTCTTTGTCCTCCTCTTTGTCCTCCTCTTTGTCTCCTCTTTGTCTCCTCTTTGTCCTCCTCTTTGTCTCTTCTTTGTCTCCTCTTTGTCTCCTCTTTGTCTCCTCTGTCTCTTCTTTGTCTCTTTGTCTCCTCTTTGTCTCTTCTTTGTCTCTTCTTTGTCTCTTCTTTGTCTCCTCTTTGTCTCCTCTTTGTCTCCTCTTTGTCCTCCTCTTTGTCTCTTCTTTGTCTCCTCTTTGTCTCTTCTTTGTCCTCCTCTTTGTCTCTTCTTTGTCTCCTCTTTGTCCTCTTCTTTGTCTCCTCTTTGTCCTCCTCTTTGTCTCCTCTTTGTCTCCTCTTTGTCCTCCTCTTTGTCTCTTCTTTGTCTCCTCTTTGTCTCCTCTTTGTCTCCTCTTTGTCTCTTCTTTGTCTCCTCTTTGTCCTCCTCTTTGTCTCCTCTTTGTCCTCTTCTTTGTCCTCCTCTTTGTCTCCTCTGTCTCTTCTTTGTCTCCTCTTTGTCTCTTCTTTGTCTCTTCTTTGTCCTCCTCTTTGTCTCCTCTTTGTCCTCTTCTTTGTCTCCTCTGTCTCTTCTTTGTCTCCTCTTTGTCTCCTCTTTGTCTCTTCTTTGTCCTCCTCTGTCTCTTCTTTGTCTCCTCTTTGTCTCCTCTTTGTCTCCTCTTTGTCTCCTCTGTCTCCTCTTTGTCTCCTCTTTGTCTCTTCTTTGTCTCTTTGTCTCCTCTTTGTCTCCTCTTTGTCTCTTCTTTGTCTCTTCTTTGTCTCCTCTTTGTCCTCCTCTTTGTCCTCTTCTTTGTCTCTTCTTTGTCTCCTCTTTGTCCTCCTCTTTGTCCTCTTCTTTGTCCTCCTGCTGACAGATGGAGACAGCAGAGTGTCCGGCTGTGTGCTGCCTCCTGCTGGATCGGAGGACTCACAGGTAAGCGTTGTCTCTGAGGTCCGGTGCTGGTTTCAGACGGACTGACTGCTTCTTGTTCACTAGTTACTGATGTTGTGTTTGATGGTTCTCTGGACGTCGTTGTAAAGGAGGACACGTCCTCAATGAGTCCTCCAGATTGAAATAACGGCTGAATGAACGTTGTGTATATCAATCAATCAAATATCAATCAAACTATTGATTTGACATTAATGGGACTTCCTGTCTCTGCCCGGCAGGACAACGAGGACGACGATGAGTTTGCTCCGGAGAACGTGACCTTTGCCCCGAAGGACGTGACTCCGGTGGACTTCAGCCCCAAGCTGGGGGTTCAGGGTCTGGGGTACCGGGGTCTGGACCCGGGCCTTGCGCTGCTTGGCCGCGGAGCCCCCGAACACATCGACCTGTTCCGGCCGCAGTCTGAGGCGAGGAGTCGTCTGTTCGGAGACGCACGGAGAGGCTCACGGAGAGGAGGAGGCGTGGCCGGTCAGGTGGGCTCTCTAACATCTAGATCATCTAAACGCTGCTGACCTTTGACCTGCAGGCGTTCAGGGTCTCTTAACGTCTAGAGGTCCTTCTCATTTCATCATTTTTCGCCTCCTCGTCTCCTCGATCCTCCGGCTGTGACCCGGAAATTGATCTCAGTCCTCCATCTTGAAGGACGTCCCAATTCATAAAGTGCGCATCGAGTAACGAGGATGGAGGAGCGAGGATGGAGGAGCGAGGATGGAGGAGCGAGGAGCGAGGAGGCTTGCTGGAGGAGCTATGAGCGAGGATACACCAGTGCATCCTCCAGTGTTTCCTGCACAGAAGTTTATCACCGACCGACACGCCCCCTTACTGGATATCAGTTATTGATTGGACGCTGCGCCGATCAGACTTATCAGATACATCAACATCACTGAGTTTCATACCGGAGTGAAGACAGATCACAGATTAAACGATTTATATTTTAGTTCTCTTTTTATTCACCATCTAGTTATAATGTGTGTTAACTGTAGGAGTGAACAGCAGACGGACCGTGTTGATGGTGAAGTGATCCAGCAGCAGAAGGACCTGCAGGAGCTCTGCTTCACACACCGTCACTGAAGGAGTCTGACTCTGAGAGAGGTTTATAAAACCTGACAACAAACAGACTTAAAATAACTTTCTTCATTTATTAGAAAGAGTTTTCTTTTGATGATCTGTTATTTCACTCATTCACTTTTATTAAGGATCCAGTTAAAGTCAGAGAGAGAAGGAGGGTCTGTCTTTTATACCTTTTACATCATTTATCATCATTTCCATTCAGTCACATGAGGCTGATAATTCCTGAGCGTCGGGTTTGATATGAGTTACATCATTTCACTTTCCCCTCAAACATTCAGACTAATACTCTACTGTCAGAACATCAATAACTACAGACGCTAATAATGATTAATAATATAAAGATATTGTTACAGTAGAGATGGTTCCTGGTCCTCTAAGCAGGACTCAGTCCACAGTAGAGATGGTTCCTGGTCCTCTAAGCAGGACTCAGTCCACAGTAGAGATGGTTCCTGGTCCTCTAAGCAGGACTCAGTCCACAGTAGAAACACAGACCAGCTGTTATTCATGTGCAGATGTTTGTTCAACAGGTAACAGGCTACAGAGAGGAACACTGCTGCTCTGATAACTCTGTTTCTTTATTAATATTAGATCAGTTCAGACATAAACAGCTGTTGAAGCCAACTGACAGCTGATCCAGATGTGAACAGCTGTTGAAGCCGACTGACAGCTGATCCAGATGTGATCAGCTGATCCAGATGTGAACAGCTGTTGAAGCCGACTGACAGCTGATCCAGCTGTGATCAGCTGCTGCTGTCATCAGAAACGGACGTCACTTCACGTGACGCTTCAGAGGAAACGACGTCTCATGTCTCTAAAAACATATTTCCTCGTTTCCTCTCTCCTCGAGTCGTTTCCTCGCCTCCTCCGCTCGCATCTCCCGTGGACGGGACTAAGACGCGAGGAGAGGAGTCGAGGAGAGGAGTCAAGCCGTATAAAAGCACTAATGGGAAAGACCCTAGATCACTGTGACTCTAAACGCTGCTGACCTTTGACCTTTGACCTGCAGGCATTTGGGGTCGGGGCCCTGGAGGATGATGATGATGAAGAGGTTTACCACAGAGACTCCATGTCCAGATACGACACCACGCTGGGAGGGGAGGAGCCTGGAGACGGCCTGTATGGCTGGACGGCGCCGCAGCAGTACGCCAAGAAAAGAGGTAACGCTGCCTGAGACCGGCCTGGAGGGTCCTGGAGGGGCCTGGAGAATCCTGGAGGGTACTGGAGGGTCCTGGAGGGGCCTGGAAAATCCTGGAGGGTCCTGGAGGGTCCTGGAGGGTCCTGGAGGGGCCTGGAGGGGCCTGGAGAATCCTGGAGGGTCCTTGAGGATCCTGGAGGGTCCTGGAGAGTAAACAATCATTTTGTTTTATGTTCACAGACAGGAGCAAAGATGCGTCGTACCTCGGTAAGATCCTGGAGGGGTTCACTCTGGCCCAGAACCCCCCGCAGGACCAGACGGTGAGCAGCTCCTCCGGCCTGGTGACGTGTCCTCTGAGATAAACTAGTTCAACTAACCTCCACTAACCTTCTCTAACCTCCACTAACCTCCACTAACCTTCTCTAACCTCCACTAACCTCCGCTAACCTTCTCTAACCTCCACTAACCTCCACTAACCTTCTCTAACCTCCACTAACCTCCACTAACCTTCTCTAACCTCCACTAACCTTCTCTAACCTCCACTAACCTCCACTAACCTCCGCTAACCTCCACTAACCTTCTCTAACCTCCACTAACCTTCTCTAACCTCCGCTAACCTCCACTAACCTTCTCTAACCTCCACTAACCTCCACTAACCTTCTCTAACCTCCACTAACCTCCACTAACCTTCTCTAACCTCCACTAACCTCCGCTAACCTTCTCTAACCTCCACTAACCTCCACTAACCTCCGCTAACCTCCACTAACCTTCTCTAACCTCCACTAACCTTCTCTAACCTCCACTAACCTCCGCTAACCTTCTCTAACCTCCACTAACCTCCACTAACCTTCTCTAACCTCCACTAACCTCCACTAACCTTCTCTAACCTCCTCTAACCTCCACTAACCTCCACTAACCTCCACTAACCTTCTCTAACCTCCACTAACCTCCACTAACCTTCTCTAACCTCCACTAACCTTCTCTAACCTCCACTAACCTCCACTAACCTTCTCTAACCTCCACTAACCTCCACTAACCTTCTCTAACCTCCTCTAACCTCCACTAACCTCCACTAACCTCCGCTAACCTCCACTAACCTTCTCTAACCTCCACTAACCTCCACTAACCTTCTCTAACCTCCACTAACCTCCACTAACCTCCGCTAACCTTCTCTAACCTCCACTAACCTCCACTAACCTTCTCTAACCTCCACTAACCTCCACTAACCTTCTCTAACCTCCACTAACCTTCTCTAACCTCCACTAACCTCCACTAACCTCCGCTAACCTCCACTAACCTTCTCTAACCTCCACTAACCTTCTCTAACCTCCGCTAACCTCCGCTAACCTCCACTAACCTTCTCTAACCTCCACTAACCTCCGCTAACCTTCTCTAACCTCCACTAACCTCCGCTAACCTCCTCTAACCTTCTCTAACCTCCACTAACCTCCACTAACCTCCGCTAACCTTCTCTAACCTCCACTAACCTCCACTAACCTTCTCTAACCTCCACTAACCTCCACTAACCTTCTCTAACCTCCACTAACCTCCACTAACCTTCTCTAACCTCCACTAACCTCCACTAACCTTCTCTAACCTCCACTAACCTTCTCTAACCTCCACTAACCTCCACTAACCTCCGCTAACCTCCACTAACCTTCTCTAACCTCCACTAACCTTCTCTAACCTCCGCTAACCTCCGCTAACCTCCACTAACCTTCTCTAACCTCCACTAACCTCCGCTAACCTTCTCTAACCTCCACTAACCTCCGCTAACCTCCTCTAACCTTCTCTAACCTCCACTAACCTCCGCTAACCTCCACTAACCTTCTCTAACCTCCGCTAACCTCCACTAACCTTCTCTAACCTCCACTAACCTCCGCTAACCTCCGCTAACCGACCTCTCTCTGTCCGTCTGCAGATCTTTCCCCCCCCCTCTCTGCCCAGAGACTACCGTCCCGTCCGGCGGTTCCGTCCGGTGGCGGTCCACGTTTCGGGTCTCTCCGGGGTCAGTCCGGCGCTGGCCGAGGCTCTGAGGGCCTCCAGGGGCCACATGGTCAAAGAGGAGCCCCAACAGGGAGGAGGACGGCACCAGCTGGACTCCGGCCAGAGGAGGACGCTGCTGGAAGAAGACGCTCTGCAAGGTACCGGTCCGTTATGTAAGAGATGATGTACCGCTAGCGGGTCAGTGTGGGGAAGGAATCCCCAACAGGGTGATGCTGCAGGACCCGCGGAGCGGAGTGGAGCTGTGCAGGACCCAACGCGGTCTCTCATCACCCTGTGGGGATTCTTTCACAACACTGACCCGCTAGGTGTACATTATCCTGATTATTACACGGCTACTAACTGAAGAAATCAGACACCAAAACGGTCATCCAGAGTCCGACATCAGAGCTGTGTCCATAGCAACGGTCTGTTATACATAGCAACGGTCTGTTATATATATAGCAACGGTCTGTTATACATAGCAACGGTCTGTTATATATATATATATAGCAACGGTCTGTTATACGTAGCAACGGTCTGTTATACGTAGCAACGGTCTGCTATACGTAGCAACGGTCTGCTATATGTAGCAACGGTCTGTTATATGTAGCAACGGTCTGCTATATGTAGCAACGGTCTGTTATATGTAGCAACGGTCTATCATACGTAGCAACGGTCTGCTATATGTAGCAACGGTCTGTTATATGTAGCAACGGTCTATCATACGTAGCAACGGTCTGTTATACGTAGCAACGGTCTGTTATACGTAGCAACGGTCTGCTATACGTAGCAACGGTCTGCTATATGTAGCAACGGTCTGTTATACGTAGCAACGGTCTATCATACGTAGCAACGGTCTGTTATACGTAGCAACGGTCTGTTATACGTAGCAACGGTCTGTTATACCTAGCAACGGTCTGTTATACCTAGCAACGGTCTGTTATACGTAGCAACGGTCTGCTATATGTAGCAACGGTCTGTTATACGTAGCAACGGTCTATCATACGTAACAGCGGTCTGTCATATGTAGCAACGGTCTGTTATACGTAGCAACGGTCTGTTATACGTAGCAACGGTCTGTTATACTTAGCAACGGTCTGCTATACGTAGCAACGGTCTGTTATACGTAGCAACGGACTGTGACCGTCCTTACTGAAAGTCTAACCACAGCTTCAGGGGGCCGGGTGTCTAACAGGCTGATTTATGCTGATCTCTGTCCTGAGAAACTCTGAGTCGACTGTCTACATCTAACGAACTGACTAACTAACAGACTCAGTATCTGATGTGTTGTTGTCCTGGATCCTGATCAGGTCCCAGTTCAGTTCTGGAGCTGCTGAGGCCTGAAGACAGACAGCGACTGCTCAACCTCCGTAACTCCCCCAACGTGCCCTCCACCAAAACCGCCACCCCGGCCTCCCACGATGCCTCGCGGTCGGCGGCGGGGTCTTCGGCTGGGGGCGGCGCGGCGTCCTCCGGCCACGAGCAGCAGCAGGAGGCTCTGACGGCGTGGAGAGGAGTCCAGACCTCCTCGCAGACCTTCAGACCGTTTGAGATGAACCCCAGCAAACAGGCCCGCTACGAGCTCTACCTGAACGGCCTGAAACAGGGAGACAAAGGTAGGAGGCCTACATGTTCCATCATGCACTGCAGTCCCTTCAGACACACCACTAATAGAGTTTTATGTTGTACAAGCATACTGAGTACATGTTGATCTAGAGCACAGTAGGTGTGAACCATAAACCTGGTCTCTGTGTCCCAGACGGCCTGGAGCAGAGTCTGGACCCGGGGATGACGGAGTGGGAGCGCAGCAGGGAGAGGGACGAGTTCGTCCGAGCCTCCATCCTGTACAGACCCACCTCCTCCTCGCTGTCCTCCCGCTTCACCAGAGCCAAGACCCAGGAGGAGGAGGAGGACAGCGTGGAGGTCAGCCGTGACCAGGAGGTAGGAGGCCGCGCTCAGTGTGGTTCTGTGAGGTTCTGATCCATAGTCAGTGTATTGTCTGCTTGTTTGGTTGACTGGTTGTTTGGTTGTCTGCTTGTCTGCTTGTCTCGTTGTCTCGTTGTTTGGTTGTTTGGTTGACTGGTTGTCTCGTTGTTTGGTTGTCTGTTTGTCTGCTTGTCTCGTTGTCTCGTTGTTTGGTTGTTTGGTTGACTGGTTGTCTCGTTGTTTGGTTGTCTGTTTGTCTGGTTGTTTGGTTGTCTGGTTGCTTAGTTGTGTGGTTGTTTGGTTGTCTGTTTGTCTGGTTGTTTGGTTGTTTGGTTGTCTGTTTGTTTGGTTGTCTGGTTGTTTGGTTGTCTGGTTGTCTGGTTGTTTGGTTGTCTGGTTGTTTGGTTGACTGGTTGTTTGGTTGTCTGGTTGTTTGGTTGTCTGCTTGTCTCGTTGTCTGCTTGTCTCGTTGTCTGGTTGACTGGTTGTCTCGTTGTCTGGTTGTCTGGTTGTTTGGTTGACTGGTTGTTTGGTTGTCTGCTTGTCTCGTTGGCTGGTTGTTTGGTTGTCTGGTTGTTTGGTTGTCTGCTTGTCTGGTTGTCTGGTTGTTTGGTTGGTTGGTTGCTTGGTTGTCTGGTTGCTTAGTTGTGTGGTTGTCTGGTTGCTTAGTTGTGTGGTTGTCTGGTTGGCTGGTTGTTTGGTTGTTTTGTTGTCTGGCTGTTTGGTTGTCTGGCTGTCTGGTTGTTTGGTTGTCTGGCTGACTGGCTGTCTGCGTGTCTGGTTGTTTGGTTGTCTGCTTGTTTGGTTGTCTGCTTGTTTGGTTGTTTGGCTGTCTGGTTGTTTGGTACTGTGGTTGTCTGCTTGTTTGGTTGTCTGGTTGTTTTGTTGTCTGGCTGTTTGGTTGTCTGGCTGTCTGGTTGTTTGGTTGTCTGGCTGACTGGCTGTCTGCGTGTCTGGTTGTTTGGTTGTCTGGCTGACTGGCTGTCTGCTTGTCTGGTTGTTTGGTTGTCTGCTTGTTTGGTTGCCTGGCTGTCTGGTTGTCTGCTTGTCTGCTTGTCTGGCTGTTTGGTTGTCTGGCTGTCTGGTTGTTTGGTTGTCTGCTTGTCTACTTGTCTGCTTGTCTGGCTGTTTGGTTGTCTGGCTGTCTGGTTGTTTGGTTGTCTGCTTGTCTGCTTGTCTGGCTGTCTGCTTGTCTGGCTGACTGGTTGTCTGGCTGTTTGGTTGTCTGGCTGTCTGGTTGTTTGGTTGTCTGCTTGTCTGCTTGTCTGCTTGTCTGGCTAACTGGTTGTCTGGCTGTCTGCTTGTCTGACTGTCTGCTTGTCTGCTTGTATGGTTGTTTGGTTGTCTGGCTGTCTGTTTGTCTGCTTGTCTGCTTGTCTGCTTGTCTGGTTGACTGGCTGTCTGGTTGTTTGGTTGACTGGTTGTCTGGCTGACTGGCTGACTGGCTGTCTGCTTGTCTGGTTGTTTGGTTGTCTGGTTGTCTGGCTGTCTGGTTGTCTGCTTGTCTGGTTGTCTGGCTGACTGGTTGTCTGGCTGTCTGCTTGTCTGATTGTCTGCTTGTCTGGTTGTTTGGTTGTCTGGCTGTCTGGTTGTTTGGTTGTCTGGCTGTCTGGTTGTTTGGTTGTCTGCTTGTCTGGCTGTCTGGTTGTTTGGTTGTCTGCTTGTCTGGCTGTCTGGTTGTCTGGCTGACTGGTTGTCTGGCTGTCTGCTTGTCTGGCTGACTGGTTGTCTGGCTGACTGGTTGTCTGGCTGTTTGGTTGTCTGGCTGTCTGCTTGTCTGATTGTCTGCTTGTCTGGTTGTTTGGTTGTCTGGCTGTCTGCTTGTCTGCTTGTCTGGTTGTTTGGTTGTCTGGCTGTCTGCTTGTCTGGTTGACTGGCTGTCTGGTTGTCTGGTTGTCTGGCTGACTGGTTGATTGGTTGTTTGGTTGTCTGCTTGTTTGGTTGTCTGCTTGTCTGGCTGACTGGTTGATTGGTTGTTTGGTTGTCTGCTTGTCTGCTTGTTCGGTTGACTGGTTGTCTGGTTGTCTGCTTGTCTGACTGACTGGTTGTTTGGTTGTCTGCTTGTTTGGTTGTCTGCTTGTCTGCTTGTTCAGTTGACTGGTTGTCTGGTTGTTTGGTTAACTGGTTGTCTGGTTGTTTGGTTGTCAGGGCGACGTGGAAGACAAAGAGGCCGCCGTCAACATGAAGATGTTCGGAAAACTGACCAGAGAAACGTTTGAGTGGCATCCTGATAAACTGCTCTGCAAGAGATTCAACATCCCCAACCCCTACCCCGAGTACACACACACACACACACACACACACACGCACACACCAAGTACTACTGAAGTAAAAGTACACAAGTACTAGCTGTAAAATGTACTTAAAAAGTGAAAGTATTGTCTGTTGGTTCTACAGGTCCAGTTTGGTCGGTCTGCCTAAAGTGAAGAGAGACAAGTTCTCAGTGTTCAACTTCCTGTCTGTGACGGAGAGCAGAGAGACGACGACGACAGGTAACTTCATTCACCTCCAGCTCCCTCTGGGTTTACCAGTTACTGACATCTGACTTAAGGCTGGTCCACACTACCAGATGTTTCAGACTTAAGGCTGGTCCACACAACCAGATGTTTCAGACTTAAGGCTGGTCCACACTACCAGATGTTTCAGACTTAAGGCTGGTCCACACTAGCTGACTCATCACTCCTCTTCCTCCTCAGCTCCTCCAAAGCCTCCGGAGGCAGGGAAGAGGTCCAGGTGGGACGTATCAGACCGGAAGGAGGAGGAGAAGAAGAGCGACCCGCTGAGTGAGCTGCTCATTGCTGCACGAATCCAAACTGAGACCAAACTGAGCCAGACCTCCTCAAACACACCTGCCTCACCTTCCTCACCTTCCTCACCTGCCTCCAGCAGCATCACCAACACGGAGGTAAACCAGACCAGACTCACTATGGGTCCGAGGGTTGGTCCTCTGGAGAGCAGGAGACCTGATGTTGTTGTTGTTGTTGTTGTTGTCTTCATTCAGAGGAAGTCAGCGGATCAGCAGAACAACTCAGACAAGAAGAGAGGAGGTGATGAAGAGGAGGAGGAGGAAGAGGAGGAGGAGAGCAGGCCTCCCATGGATCTGTTCAAGGCCATCTTCGCCGGCTCCTCTGATGACAAATCCTCCTCTTCATCATCAGAGGGAGAGAGCAACGATGAAGTGGAGGTGAAGGACGAGGTCCACCCGCAGCCGCTGAACCTCTTCAGCATCACCTCCTCCACCACCCCCTCCGTCATATCCTCCAATCAGCAGAAAGGTAAGAACAGTCAGAACCGTACAGAAACACCAGAGTCCTCGTCACCGTTTCCTGTTTTTGGGAGAGTCATGTTGTGAATTTTAGTCTCTAGTTTCATCATTAATAACATGTTCTCTAGAGTCTCTAGTTTCATCATTAATAACATGTTCTCTAGAGTCTCTAATTTCATCATTAATAACATGTTCTCTAGAGTCTCTAGTTTCATCATTAATAACATGTTATCTAGAGTCTATAGTTTCATCATTAATAACATGTTCTCTAGAGTCTCTATAGTTTCATCATAAATAACATGTTCTCTAGAGTCTCTATAGTTTCATCATTAATAACATGTTATCTAGAGTCTCTATAGTTTCATCATTAATAACATGTTCTCTAGAGTCTCTAGTTTCATCATTAATAACATGTTCTCTAGAGTCTATAGTTTCATCATTAATAACATGTTCTCTAGAGTCTCTATAGTTTCATCATTAATAACATGTTCTCTAGAGTCTGTAGTTTCATTAATAACATGTTCTCTAGAGTCTATAGTTTCATCATTAATAACATGTTCTCTAGAGTCTCTAGTTTCATCATTAATAACATGTTCTCTAGAGTCTCTAGTTTCATCATTAATAACATGTTCTCTAGAGTCTCTCTAGTTTCATCATTAATAACATGTTCTCTAGAGTCTCTATAGTTTCATCATTAATAACATGTTCTCTAGAGTCTCTAGTTTCATTAATAACATGTTCTCTAGAATATAGTTTCATCATTAATAACATGTTCTCTAGAGTCTCTAGTTTCATCATTAATAACATGTTCTCTAGAGTCTCTAGTTTCATCATTAATAACATGTTCTCTAGAGTCTCTAGTTTCATCATTAATAACATGTTCTCTAGAGTCTCTAATTTCATCATTAATAACATGTTCTCTAGAGTCTCTATAGTTTCATCATTAATAACATGTTCTCTAGAGTCTCTATAGTTTCATCATTAATAACATGTTCTCTAGTCTCTAATTTCATTAATAACATGTTCTCTAGAGTCTCTAGTTTCATCATTAATAACATGTTCTCTAGAGTATAGTTTCATCATTAATAACATGTTCTCTAGAGTCTCTATAGTTTCATCATTAATAACATGTTCTCTAGAGTCTCTAGTTTCATCATTAATAACATGTTCTCTAGAGTCTAGTTTCATCATTAATAACATGTTCTCTAGAGTCTATAGTTTCATCATTAATAACATGTTCTCTAGAGTCTCTAGTTTCATCATTAATAACATGTTCTCTAGAGTCTAGTTTCATCATTAATAACATGTTCTCTAGAGTCTCTAGTTTCATCATTAATAACATGTTCTCTAGAGTCTCTATAGTTTCATCATTAATAACATGTTCTCTAGAGTCTCTAGTTTCATCATTAATAACATGTTCTCTAGAGTCTCTAGTTTCATCATTAATAACATATTATCTAGTCTCTAGTTTCATCATTAATAACATGTTCTCTAGAGTCTATAGTTTCATCATTAATAACATGTTCTCTAGAGTCTCTATAGTTTCATCATTAATAACATGTTCTCTAGAGTCTCTAGTTTCATCATTAATAACATGTTCTCTAGAGTTTCATCATTAATAACATGTTCTCTAGAGTCTCTAGTTTCATCATTAATAACATGTTCTCTAGAGTCTCTAGTTTCATCATTAATAACATATTCTCTAGAGTCTCTATAGTTTCATCATTAATAACATGTTATCTAGAGTCTCTATAGTTTCATCATTAATAACATGTTCTCTAGTCTTTATAGTTTCATCATTAATAACATGTTCTCTAGAGTCTCTAGTTTCATTAATAACATGTTCTCTAAAGTCTCTAGTTTCATCATTAATAACATGTTCTCTAGAGTCTCTAGTTTCATTAATAACATGTTCTCTAGAGTATAGTTTCATCATTAATAACATGTTCTCTAGAGTCTCTATAGTTTCATCATTAATAACATGTTCACTAGAGTCTCTATAGTTTCATCATTAATAACATGTTCTCTAGAGTCTCTATAGTTTCATCATTAATAACATGTTCTCTAGAGTCTCTAGTTTCATTAATAACATGTTCTCTAGAGTCTCTAGTTTCATCATTAATAACATGTTCTCTAGAGTCTCTATAGTTTCATCATTAATAACATGTTCTCTAGAGTCTCTAGTTTCATCATTAATAACATGTTCTCTAGAGTCTCTATAGTTTCATCATTAATAACATGTTCTCTAGAGTCTCTATAGTTTCATCATTAATAACATGTTCTCTAGAGTCTCTAGTTTCATTAATAACATGTTCTCTAGAGTCTCTAGTTTCATCATTAATAACATGTTCTCTAGAGTCTCTATAGTTTCATCATTAATAACATGTTCTCTAGAGTCTCTAGTTTCATTAATAACATGTTCTCTAGAGTATAGTTTCATCATTAATAACATGTTCTCTAGAGTCTCTATAGTTTCATCATTAATAACATGTTCTCTAGAGTCTCTATAGTTTCATCATTAATAACATGTTCTCTAGAGTCTCTATAGTTTCATCATTAATAACATGTTCTCCAGAGTCTCTAGTTTCATTAATAACATGTTCTCTAGAGTCTCTAGTTTCATCATTAATAACATGTTCTCTAGAGTCTCTATAGTTTCATCATTAATAACATGTTCTCTAGAGTCTCTAGTTTCATTAATAACATGTTCTCTAGAGTATAGTTTCATCATTAATAACATGTTCTCTAGAGTCTCTATAGTTTCATCATTAATAACATGTTCTCTAGAGTCTCTATAGTTTCATCATTAATAACATGTTCTCCAGAGTCTCTAGTTTCATTAATAACATGTTCTCTAGAGTCTCTAGTTTCATCATTAATAACATGTTCTCTAGAGTCTCTATAGTTTCATCATTAATAACATGTTCTCTAGAGTCTCTAGTTTCATTAATAACAGAAAGTGTTGTTTCTATAGACCGGTGTGATTCTGACTCTGATTGTGTTTCTTTAAAAGCTCCGGTTTCCTCTCTGAACTCCGCTCAGCAGCAACAACAACAAGAAGAGTTTGGTCCCAAGCTGCCGCCTCCTTCAGCTGCTCTCAGTGAGTCCACTCCCTACCCCCGGAGTCAGCAACCTTTTATTTACAATAGAAAGTCATAACTTTTCGAGAAAAAAAGAAAATAACACGTAAAATAACGACTTTATAAACGTATGACTTTATTCTCATATTACGACATATATACTGTATACAGTATATGTGTCTATAGTATAACAGTATACTATATACTGTATCTAGTTGTAGTCTGACGTGTTGGTGGTGTTGTTCCCCGGTCAGCCAGAGGAGGAGCCACCTCCCTCTGCCCCCCCCGTGAGAAGGAGAAACCCAGCAGCAGGAGCAAAGAGAAGAAACACAAGAACAAGAAGCAGCACAAACACAAGAAGGAGAAGAAGGTAGAAGAAGAAGAAGACATGTCTCCGTCTCCGTCTCCTGACTGATTAACTTCATTCTCTCTTTGTGTCCCCAGAAGAAGAAACACAAGAAGCACAAACACAGAGGGAAGCAGCATAAGAAGAGTAAGAAGGAGACAGACAACAGCTCAGAGGACAGCGACGGGGACGGGGACGCTGCACAGGTGTCCACTCAGGAGCTGCTCCAGAGGTCAGAGGTCACCCCATGAACTAACACTATTATTTAATGTTTCTACTATAAAAGGGACCGAATGGACGTACTGCTGCTGACTCTGTCTCTGTCTCTCTTTCTCTGTCTGTCTCTCTGTCTGTCTGTCTGTCTGTCCTCTCCCTCCAGGCTGAAAGACGTCCAGTCCCGTGAGACCTGGTGAAGGAGGTGAAGTGTGTCCTCTGTGAGGACGTCCGTCTTCTGTCCTGTTCTTGTTCCTTTTTGAGATAATAAAGTCTTTCTAACTTCATGTTGACCTCCGTTGTTGTTTTACTGGAGGAGGAGGAGGAGAATATGAGAGGAGGAGGAGGAGGAGGAGAGGAGAGGAGAGGAGGAGGAGGAGAATATGAGAGGAGGAGGAGGAGGAGAATATGAGAGGAGGAGGAGGAGAATATGAGAGGAGGAGGAGGAGGAGGAGAATATGAGAGGAGGAGGAGGAGAATATGAGAGGAGGAGGAGGAGAATATGAGAAGAGGAGGAGAATATGAGAGGAGGAGGAGGAGGAGGAGGAGGAGAATATGAGAGGAGGAGGAGGAGAATATGAGAGGAGGAGGAGGAGAATATGAGAGGAGGAGGAGGAGGAGGAGAATATGAGAGGAGGAGGAGGAGAATATGAGAGGAGGAGGAGGAGAATATGAGAAGAGGAGGAGAATATGAGAGGAGGAGGAGGAGGAGGAGGAGGAGGAGAATATGAGAGGAGGAGGAGGAGAATATGAGAGGAGGAGGAGGAGAATATGAGAGGAGGAGGAGGAGAATATGAGAGGAGGAGGAGGAGAATATGAGAGGAGGAGGAGGAGGAGGAGAATATGAGAGGAGGAGGAGGAGGAGAATATGAGAGGAGGAGGAGGAGAATATGAGAGGAGGAGGAGGAGGAGGAGAATATGAGAGGAGGAGGAGAATATGAGAGGAGGAGAATATGAGAGGAGGAGGAGGAGAATATGAGAGGAGGAGGAGGAGGAGGAGAATATGAGAGGAGGAGGAGGAGGAGAATATGAGAGGAGGAGGAGGAGAATATGAGAGGAGGAGGAGGAGAATATGAGAGGAGGAGGAGGAGGAGGAGAATATGAGAGGAGGAGGATATGAGAAGAGGAGGAGGAGAATATGAGAGGAGGAGGAGGAGAATATGAGAGGAGGAGGAGGAGGAGGAGAATATGAGAGGAGGAGGAGGAGAATATGAGAGGAGGAGGAGGAGGAGGAGAATATGAGAGGAGGAGGAGGAGAATATGAGAGGAGGAGGAGGAGAATATGAGAGGAGGAGAATATGAGAGGAGGAGGAGGAGAATATGAGAGGAGGAGGAGGAGGAGGAGAATATGAGAGGAGGAGGAGGAGGAGAATATGAGAGGAGGAGGAGGAGAATATGAGAGGAGGAGGAGGAGAATATGAGAGGAGGAGGAGGAGGAGGAGAATATGAGAGGAGGAGGAGGAGAATATGAGAGGAGGAGGAGGAGAATATGAGAGGAGGAGGATATGAGAAGAGGAGGAGGAGAATATGAGAGGAGGAGGAGGAGAATATGAGAGGAGGAGGAGGAGGAGGAGAATATGAGAGGAGGAGGAGGAGAATATGAGAGGAGGAGGAGGAGGAGGAGAATATGAGAGGAGGAGGAGGAGAATATGAGAGGAGGAGGAGGAGAATATGAGAAGAGGAGGAGAATATGAGAAGAGGAGGAGGAGAATATGAGAAGAGGAGGAGAATATGAGAAGAGGAGGAGAATATGAGAGGAGGAGGATATGAGAGGAGGAGGAGGAGGATATGAGAAGAGGAGGAGAATATGAGAGGAGGAGGAGGAGGATATGAGAAGAGGAGGAGAATATGAGAGGAGGAGGAGGAGGAGAATATGAGAGGAGGAGGAAGAGGAGGAGGAGAATATGAGAAGAGGAGAATATGAGAGGAGGAGGAGGATATGAGAAGAGGAGGAGAATATGAGAGGAGGAGGATATGAGAGGAGGAGGAGGAGGATATGAGAAGAGGAGGAGAATATGAGAGGAGGAGGAGGAGGATATGAGAAGAGGAGGAGAATATGAGAGGAGGAGGAGGAGGAGAATATGAGAGGAGGAGGAAGAGGAGGAGGAGAATATGAGAAGAGGAGAATATGAGAGGAGGAGGAGGATATGAGAAGAGGAGGAGGAGAATATGAGAGGAGGAGGAGGATATGAGAGGAGGAGGAGGATATGAGAAGAGGAGGAGGATATGAGAGGAGGAGGAGGATATGAGAAGAGGAGGAGGATATGAGAAGAGAATATGAGGAGTAGGAGGATATGAGAGGAGGTGGAGGAGGATATGAGAAGAGAATATGAGAGGAGGAGGAGGATATGAAAGGAGGAGGAGGAAGATAATGAGGGAGGAGAGGAGAATATGAGAGGAGGAGGAGGAGGAAGAGGAGTAGTAGTAGTATCAGAAGACAGAGTCTAGACTTTGTTTATTGTTTTATTATACGTTCAATCTTCTCATGTCCCACAGCTCCTGAAGGCACCACCTCGCTGTCGTCAGAGGGACTGTTGCTATGGTGACCATGGTGGTTACTGGTACCCATAGCAACCATAGTAACTACCGCGGCTGAGAGCTGAAGAAGAGCTATCCATCTATCTAACTATCTAACTATCTAACTAACTGACCAGCTTCCTACCCAGAGAGCCCAGAATGTGGTCTAAAGATCTGGATCCTCTCTCAGTAGAGCAGCCTCCAGCAGGAGGAGAGGAAGAGGAGGAGGAAGAGGAGGAGAGAGGAGGAGGAGGAGGAGGAGGAGGAGGCTGGAGCAGAGACACACAGGTACACACTACCTGAACTCAGAGGTTAACTGGAGGGGAGGTAGTAATATAGTCTGTAGTAATACTGAGGTGTAGAAATACTCTGTTACTAGTACATGTACTATATTCAATACCTAATTAAAAAAACAAAAGTATTACCACTAAAAGTAAAAGTACTCATTCTGCAGAATACTCTATATTATATTATAGTATATTATATTATATTATTTTATATTATATCATATTATAGTATATTATTTTATATTATATCATATTATAGTATATTATATTATTTTATATTATAGTATATTATATTATATTATTTTATATTATATCATATTATAGTATATTATTTTATATTATATCATATTATAGTATATTATATTATTTATATTATAGTATATTATATTATATTATTTTATATTATATCATATTATAGTATATTATTTTATATTATATCATATTATAGTATATTATATCATTTATATTATAGTATATTATATTATTTTATATTATAGTATATTATATTATTTTATATTATAGTATTTTATATTATATTATATTATTTTATATTATAGTATATTATATTATTTTATATTATAGTATTTTATATTATATTATATTATTTTATATTATAGTATATTATATAATATATTATATTATAGTATTTTATATTATACTATAGTATATTATATTGTAGTATATTATATCATATTATAGTATATTATATTATGATATTTTATATTATAGTTTATTATATTATAGTAAATTATATTATAGTACATTATATTATAGTATTTTATATTATAGTTTATTATATTATAGTAAATTATATTATATTATAGTATATTATATTATTGTATATTATATTATATTGTAGTATATTATATTATAGTATTTTATATTATAGTAAATTATATTATATTATATTATAGTATATTATTGTATATGATAGTATAGTATATTATAGTATATGATATTATAGTATATTATAGTATATGATATTATAGTATATTATAGTACATTATAATATATTATAGTATATTATATTGTAGTTTATTATATTATAGTAAATTATATTGTAGTATATTGTATTATAGTATATTATGTTATAGTACATTATAATATAGTATATTATAGTATATTATATTGTAGTTTATTATATTATAGTATAGTATATTATTGTATATGATAGTATAGTAAATTATATTATATTATAGTATAGTATATTATTGTATATGATAGTATAGTATATGATATTATAGTATATTATAGTACATTATATTATAGTACATTATAGTATATTATATTATAGTATATTATATTATAGTATAGTATATTATATTGTAGTTTATTATATTATATTATAGTAAATTATATTATAGTATATTATATTATAGTATATTATAGTATATTATATTATAGTATATTATATTATAGTATATTATAGTATATTATATTATAGTATATTATATTATAGTATATTATAGTATATTATATTGTAGTGTATTATATTATATTATAGTAAATTATATTATAGTATATTATAGTATATTATATTATAGTATATTATATTGTAGTATATTATAGTATATTATAGTATATTATAGTATATTATATTATAGTATATTATAGTATATTATAGTATATTATATTATAGTATATTATAGTATATTATATTATAGTATATTATAGTATAGTATATTATAGTATATTATATTATAGTATATTATAGTATATTATAGTACATTATATTATAGTATATTATATTATAGTATTTTATATTATAGTTTATTATATTATAGTATATGATATTATAGTATATTATAGTACATTATATTATAGTACGTTATAGTATATTATATTATAGTATATTATAGTATATTATGTTATATTATATTATAGTATATTATATTATAGTATAGTATATTATATTATAGTAAATTATATTATATTAAAATATTATAATATAGTATATTATATTGTAGTTTATTATATTATATTATATTATAGTATATTATAGTATAGTATATTATTGTATATGATAGTATAGTATATTATAGTATATGATATTATAGTATATTATAGTACATTATATTATAGTACATTATAATATATTATATTATAGTATATTATATTATAGTATATTATATTGTAGTTTATTATATTATAGTAAATTATATTGTAGTATATTGTATTATAGTATATTATGTTATAGTACATTATAATATAGTATATTATAGTATATTATATTATAGTATATTATATTGTAGTTTATTATATTATATTGTAGTATAGTATATTATTGTATATGATAGTATAGTAAATTATATTATATTATAGTATAGTATATTATTGTATATGATAGTATAGTATATGATATTATAGTATATTATAGTACATTATATTATAGTACATTATAGTATATTATATTATAGTATATTATATTATAGTATAGTATATTATATTGTAGTTTATTATATTATATTATAGTAAATTATATTATAGTATATTATATTATAGTATATTATAGTATATTATATTATAGTATATTATAGTATATTATATTATAGTATATTATATTATAGTATATTATAGTATATTATATTGTAGTGTATTATATTATATTATAGTAAATTATATTATAGTATATTATATTATAGTATATTATAGTATATTATATTATAGTATATTATAGTATATTATATTATAGTATATTATATTATAGTATATTATAGTATATTATATTGTAGTGTATTATAGTATATTATAGTATATTATATTATAGTATATTATATTGTAGTATATTATAGTATATTATAGTATATTATAGTATATTATATTATAGTATATTATATTATAGTATATTATATTATAGTATATTATAGTATATTATATTATAGTATATTATAGTATATTATAGTATATTATATTATAGTATATTATAGTATATTATATTATAGTATATTATAGTATATTATATTATAGTATATTATAGTATATTATAGTACATTATATTATAGTATATTATATTATAGTATTTTATATTATAGTTTATTATATTATAGTATATTATATTATAGTATATTATAGTATATTATGTTATATTATATTATATTATAGTATATTATATTATAGTATAGTATATTATATTATAGTAAATTATATTATATTAAAATATTATAATATAGTATATTATATTGTAGTTTATTATATTATATTATATTATAGTATATTATATTATAGTATATTATAGTATATTATATTATAGTATATTATAGTATATTATATTATAGTATATTATATTGTAGTATATTATATTATAGTATATTATAGTATATTATATTGTAGTATATTATAGTATATTATAGTATAGTATATTATATTGTAGTATATTATATTATAGTATATTATAGTATATTATATTATATTATAGTATATTCTATTATAGTATATTATATTATATTATAGTATATTATATTATATTATAGTATATTATATTATATTATAGTATATTATATTATAGTATATTATAGTTTAGTATATTATAGTATTCTAATGATTGATTCATTAATTTATTCATCTGGTAAAGATGGAGCTACTTTTAATGACTATATATAATCTATAATAATACATAATTTATTATTATATACTGCTGGTAGTTTAATCTATATTAATACATCATATATTATTATATATTTTATATTATTTATTATATATTATATATATTATATCTGTGTGTCTGCAGGTTCCTGTGATGACGTTACGAGCTCACAGCGACGGCGTCACCGCCGCTCGACTCTGCTTCAACGACCGCTGCATCCTCAGCTGCTCCTCCGACCGCAGCGCCATCCTCTGGGTAACCTGCTGCTGCACCCATACTACACCTTAACCTGCTGCTGCACCATACTACACCTTAACCTGCTGCTGCTGCACCCATACTACACCTTAACCTGCTGCTGCACCCATACTACACCTTAACCTGCTGCTGCACCATACTACACCTTAACCTGCTGCTGCTGCACCCATACTACACCTTAACCTGCTGCTGCTACACCCATACTACACCTTAACCTGCTGCTGCTACACCCATACTACACCTTAACCTGCTGCTGCTGCACCCATACTACACCTTAACCTGCTGCTGCTACACCCATACTACACCTTAACCTGCTGCTGCTACACCCATACTACACCTTAACCTGCTGCTGCTGCACCCATACTACACCTTAACCTGCTGCTGCTACACCCATACTACACCTTAACCTGCTGCTGCACCATACTACACCTTAACCTGCTGCTGCTACACCCATACTACACCTTAACCTGCTGCTGCTGCACCCATACTACACCTTAACCTGCTGCTGCTACACCCATACTACACCTTAACCTGCTGCTGCTACACCCATACTACACCTTAACCTGCTGCACCCATACTACACCTTAACCTGCTGCTGCACCCATACTACACCTTAACCTGCTGCTGCTGCACCCATACTACACCTTAACCTGCTGCTGCACCCATACTACACCTTAACCTGCTGCTGCTGCACCCATACTACACCTTAACCTGCTGCTGCACCCATACTACACCTTTAATTATTAATGTCTTTATTCACCTTTATTGACCTTTGACCTGTTGACCTTTGACCTGTGCAGGACGTGGAGAGCTGCAGACCTCTGAAGGTGTTTGATGGAGTTCATGGTGGAACCATCAGTGAGTTCACTGTGATCCCCAACACCAACAGGTGAGTCTCCACCGGCAGGTAACCAATTAACCCTTTAACCCTTTAACCCTTTAACCAGGTAACCCTTTAACCCTTTAACCATTTAACCCTTTAACCAGGTAACCCTTTAACCCTTTAACCCTTTAACCAGGTAACCAGTTAACCCTTTAACCAGGTAACCCTTTAACCCTTTAACCAGGTAACCCTTTAACCCTTTAACCATTTAACCCTTTAACCAGGTAACCAGTTAACCAGGTAACCCTTTAACCAGGTAACCAGTTAACCAGGTAACCCTTTAACCAGGTAACCCTTTAACCAGGTAACCAGTTAACCAGGTAACCCTTTAACCAGGTAACCAGTTAACCAGGTAACCCTTTAACCAGGTAACCCTTTAACCAGGTAACCAGTTAACCAGGTAACCCTTTAACCAGGTAACCAGTTAACCAGGTAACCCTTTAATCAGTTAACCCTTTAACCAGGTAACCCTTTAATCAGGTAACCCTTTAACCAGGTAACCAGTTAACCAGGTAACCCTTTAACCAGGTAACCAGTTAACCCTTTAACCAGGTAACCCTTTAACCAGTTAACCTTTTAACCAGGTAACCCTTTAACCAGTTAACCCTTTAACCAGGTAACCCTTTAACCAGGTAACCAGTTAACCCTTTAACCAGTTAACCCTTTAACCAGTTAACCCTTTAACCAGGTAACCCTTTAACCAGTTAACCCTTTAACCAGGTAACCCTTTAACCAGTTAACCCTTTAACCAGGTAACCCTTTAACCAGGTAACCAGTTAACCAGGTAACCATTTAACCAGGTAACCAGTTAACCCTTTAACCAGGTAACCCTTTAACCAGGTAATCAGTTAACCCTTTAACCAGGTAACCCTTTAACCAGGTAACCAGTTAACCAGGTAACCCTTTAACCAGGTAACCCTTTAACCAGGTAACCAGTTAACCAGGTAACCCTTTAACCAGTTAACCCTTTAACCAGGTAACCCTTTAACCAGGTAACCAGTTAACCAGGTAACCCTTTAACCAGGTAACCAGTTAACCCTTTAACCCTTTAACCAGGTAACCCTTTAACCAGTTAACCCTTTAACCAGGTAACCCTTTAACCCTTTAACCAGGTAACCCTTTAACCAGTTAACCCTTTAACCAGTTAACCCTTTAACCAGTTAACCCTTTAACCAGGTAACCCTTTAACCCTTTAACCAGGTAACCCTTTAACCAGGTAACCCTTTAACCAGGTAACCAGTTAACCAGGTAACCCTTTAACCAGGTAACCAGTTAACCCTTTAACCCTTTAACCAGGTAACCCTTTAACCAGTTAACCCTTTGACCAGGTAACCCTTTAACCAGGTAACCCTTTAACCAGGTAACCAGTTAACCAGGTAACCCTTTAACCAGGTAACCAGTTAACCAGGTAACCCTTTAACCAAGTAACCCTTTAACCAGTTAACCCTTTAACCAGGTAACCCTTTAACCAGGTAACCAGTTAACCCTTCAACCAGTTAACCCTTTAACCAGGTAACCCTTTAACCAGGTAACCAGTTAACCAGGTAACCCTTTAACCAGGTAACCCTTTAACCAGGTAACCCTTTAACCAGTTAACCTTTTAACCAGGTAACCCTTTAACCAGGTAACCCTTTAACCCTTTAACCAGGTAACCCTTTAACCCTTTAACCCTTTAACCAGGTAACCCTTTAACCCTTTAACCAGGTAACCAGTTAACCCTTTAACCAGGTAACCATTTAACCAGGTAACCCTTTAACCCTTTAACCCTTTAACCAGTTAACCATTTAACCAGGTAACCATTTAACCAGGTAACCCTTTAACCAGGTAACCCTTTAACCAGTTAACCATTTAACCAGGTAACCCTTTAACCAGGTAACCCTTTAACCAGGTAACCCTTTAATGAGGTAACCCTTTAATAGGTTATTAGTGTATTCTCAGTCAGCAGCAGAACACACACTTCACTAACATCCACCAGGAGAGTATGAGACTGACTGTCTGTCCGTCTGTCTGTCCGTCTGTCAGGATGGTAACAGTCTCCTGGGATAAGAAGATGGCGTCTACAGACCTGGAGACGGGACAGACTCTGGTAATCATGAATAATGAATAATGAATAATGGATAACCTTCTGGTTCTGGTTCTGGTTCTGGTTCTTCTGTTTTCTGTCAGTGTGCAGCGTTGAAGGCCAAAAAAACAAAACTATCAGAGTCACTGAATTGTGACAGTCATACCGGTTGGTGCAGTTTAAATCCACATTCATGTTTGCTCGGCACGTTCCCTCTGGAGCTCCTGGAGTTCACCCCTCCCTGGAGCTCTCTGGAGCTCTCTGGGGCTCTCAGGAGTACATACAGACAGGTACATACAGACAGGTACATACAGACAGGTACATACAGACAGGTACATAGCGCTCCATCCCTCCATCTGCTCCACACGGGTCTCCGCTTAACCGACTCGCAGCACTACCGAAGTGCCCTCTAGCCACATTAAACTATTTGTTTTCTCTCAGTAATCTGAGGATGAACTCCAATAATCGATAGAATAACTGTCAGATCCTGTCCTGAGATCAATACCGGTATTGATTATTGTCTCTGTTGGTGATCAGTGGAGGAGGAGTCAGGCCGGCCTGCTGACCTCCTGCAGCTCCTCGTCTGACGGACGGTTGCTCGTCTCTGCTGCAGATCCACAGAACGCCGTTTACATCAGCGACGCCGCCAGCGGACAGACCCTGCACCACATCAGCGGTACGAGAGCTCACACGCCGTCTGCATCATTAACACACCGTCTGCATCATTAACACACCGTCTGCATTATTAACACGCCGTCTGCATCACTAACACACCGTCTGCATCACTAACACGCCGTCTGCATCACTAACACGCCGTCTGCATCACGTCTGTATCACTAACACACCGTCTGCATCACGTCTGTATCACTAACACGCCGTCTGCATCACGTCTGTATCACTAACACGCCGTCTGCATCACGTCTGTATCACTAACACACCGTCTGCATCACTAACATACCGTCTGCATCATTAACACACCGTCTGCATCACTAACACGCCGTCTGCATCACTAACACACCGCCTGCATCACTAACATGCCGTCTGCATCACTAACACAAAGTCTGCATCATTAACACACCGTCTGCATCACTAACACACCGTCTGCATCACTATCACACCGTCTGCATCATTAACACACCGTCTGCATCACTAACACACCGTCTGCATCACTATCACACCGTCTGCATCATTAACACACCGTCTGCATCACTATCACACGGTCTGCATCATTAACACACACCGTCTGCATCACTATCACACCGTCTGCATCACTATCACACCGTCTGCATCATTAACACACACCGTCTGCATCACTAACACACCGTCTGCATCATTAACACACCGTCTGCATCACTAACACACCGTCTGCATCACTAACACACCGTCTGCATCACTATCACACCGTCTGCATCATTAACACACCGTCTGCATCACTAACACACCGTCTGCATCACTAACACACCGTCTGCATCACTAACACACCGTCTGCATCATTAACACACACCGTCTGCATCATTAACACACACCGTCTGCATCATTAACACACTGTCTGCATCACTATCACACCGTCTGCATAACTAACACACCGTCTGCATCATTAACACACCGTCTGCATCATTAACACACACCGTCTGCATCACTAACACACCGTCTGCATCACTAACACACCGTCTGCATCATTAACACACCGTCTGCATCATTAACACACCGTCTGCATCATTAACACACACCGTCTGCATCATTAACACACACCGTCTGCATCATTAACACACCGTCTGCATCACTATCACACCGTCTGCATCATTAACACACCGTCTGCATCACTATCACACCGTCTGCATCATTAACACACCGTCTGCATCACTAACACACCGTCTGCATCACTAACACACCGTCTGCATCATTAACACACACCGTCTGCATCATTAATACACCGTCTGCATCACTATCACACCGTCTGCATCATTAACACACACCGTCTGCATCACTAACACACCGTCTGCATCATTAACACACACCGTCTGCATCACTAACACACCGTCTGCATCATTAACACACACCGTCTGCATCATTAACACACCGTCTGCATCGCTATCACACCGTCTGCATCACTAACACACCGTCTGCATCATTAACACACACCGTCTGCATCACTAACACACCGTCTGCATCATTAACACACACCGTCTGCATCACTAACACACCGTCTGCATCATTAACACACACCGTCTGCATCATTAACACACCGTCTGCATCACTATCACACCGTCTGCATCATTATCACACACCGTCTGCATCATTAACACACCGTCTGCATCATTAACACACATCGTCTGCATCACTAACACACCGTCTGCATCACTAACACACCGTCTGCATCACTAACACACACCGTCTGCATCACTAACACACCGTCTGCATCACTAACACACACCGTCTGCATCACTAACACACCGTCTGCATCATTAACACACTCCGTCTGCATCATTAACACACCGTCTGCATCACTAACACACCGTCTGCATCACTAACACACCGTCTGCATCATTAACATACCGTCTGCATCATTAACACACTCCGTCTGCATCATTAACACACCGTCTGCATCACTAACACACCGTCTGCATCACTATCACACCGTCTGCATCATTAACACACCGTCTGCATCACTAACACACCGTCTGCATCACTATCACACCGTCTGCATCATTAACACACACCGTCTGCATCACTAACACACCGTCTGCATCATTAACACACCGTCTGCATCACTAACACACGGTCTGCATCATTAACACACCGTCTGCATCATTAACACACCGTCTGCATCACTAACACACCGTCTGCATCACTATCACACCGTCTGCATCATTAACACACACCGTCTGCATCACTTACACACCGTCTGCATCATTAACACACCGTCTGCATCACTAACACACGGTCTGCATCATTAACACACTGTCTGCATCATTAACACACCGTCTGCATCACTATCACACCGTCTGCATCATTAACACACACCGTCTGCATCACTAACACACCGTCTGCATCACTATCACACCGTCTGCATCATTAACACACCGTCTGCATCACTATCACACCGTCTGCATCATTAACACACCGTCTGCATCACTATCACATGGTCTGCATCATTAACACACACCGTCTGCATCACTATCACACCGTCTGCATCACTATCACACCGTCTGCATCATTAACACACACCGTCTGCATCACTAACACACCGTCTGCATCATTAACACACCGTCTGCATCACTAACACACCGTCTGCATCACTAACACACCGTCTGCATCACTATCACACCGTCTGCATCATTAACACACCGTCTGCATCACTAACACACCGTCTGCATCACTAACACACCGTCTGCATCACTAACACACCGTCTGCATCATTAACACACACCGTCTGCATCATTAACACACACCGTCTGCATCATTAACACACTGTCTGCATCACTATCACACCGTCTGCATAACTAACACACCGTCTGCATCATTAACACACCGTCTGCATCATTAACACACACCGTCTGCATCACTAACACACCGTCTGCATCACTAACACACCGTCTGCATCATTAACACACCGTCTGCATCATTAACACACACCGTCTGCATCATTAACACACACCGTCTGCATCATTAACACACCGTCTGCATCACTATCACACCGTCTGCATCATTAACACACCGTCTGCATCACTATCACACCGTCTGCATCATTAACACACACCGTCTGCATCACTAACACACCGTCTGCATCACTAACACACCGTCTGCATCATTAACACACACCGTCTGCATCATTAATACACCGTCTGCATCACTATCACACCGTCTGCATCATTAACACACACCGTCTGCATCACTAACACACCGTCTGCATCACTAACACACACCGTCTGCATCACTAACACACCGTCTGCATCATTAACACACACCGTCTGCATCATTAACACACCGTCTGCATCACTATCACACCGTCTGCATCACTAACACACCGTCTGCATCACTATCACACCGTCTGCATCACTAACACACCGTCTGCATCATTAACACACCGTCTGCATCATTAACACACACCGTCCGCATCACTAACACACCGTCTGCATCATTAACACACACCGTCTGCATCATTAACACACCGTCTGCATCACTATCACACCGTCTGCATCATTATCACACACCGTCTGCATCATTAACACACCGTCTGCATCATTAACACACACCGTCTGCATCACTAACACACCGTCTGCATCACTAACACACTGTCTGCATCACTAACACACACCGTCTGCATCACTAACACACCGTCTGCATCACTAACACACACCGTCTGCATCACTAACACACCGTCTGCATCATTAACATACCGTCTGCATCATTAACACACTCCGTCTGCATCATTAACACACCGTCTGCATCACTAACACACCGTCTGCATCACTATCACACCGTCTGCATCATTAACACACCGTCTGCATCACTAACACACCGTCTGCATCACTATCACACCGTCTGCATCATTAACACACCGTCTGCATCACTAACACACCGTCTGCATCACTAACACACCGTCTGCATCATTAACACACCGTCTGCATCACTAACACACCGTCTGCATCACTAACACACCGTCTGCATCACTATCACACCGTCTGCATCATTAACACACCGTCTGCATCACTAACACACCGTCTGCATCACTAACACACCGTCTGCATCACTAACACACCGTCTGCATCATTAACACACCGTCTGCATCACTAACACACGGTCTGCATCATTAACACACCGTCTGCATCATTAACACACCGTCTGCATCACTAACACACCGTCTGCATCATTAACACACACCGTCTGCATCATTAACACACCGTCTGCATCACTATCACACCGTCTGCATCACTATCACACACCGTCTGCATCATTAACACACCGTCTGCATCACTATCACACCGTCTGCATCATTAACACACCGTCTGCATCATTAACACACCGTCTGCATCATTAACACACCGTCTGCATCACTAACACACCGTCTGCATCATTAACACACCGTCTGCATCACTAACACACCGTCTGCATCATTAACACACACCGTCTGCATCATTAACACACCGTCTGCATCATTAACACACCGTCTGCATCATTAACACACCGTCTGCATCACTAACACACCGTCTGCATCATTAACACACCGTCTGCATCACTAACACACCGTCTGCATCATTAACCCCGTGAGGAGTTGGAGAGTGAGGGTGCGTTTGTTTTCCCCCCCAGGTCATCACCGCTCCACCATCACACGGTGTCGGTTCGACCCTCAGAGCCAGCGGGTCGCCACGGCGTCTGCAGACCGGACTGTCAAACTGTGGGACCTGCTGGCTCACAAAACCACCATGTCCATCGACAGGTGACAAACACACCTGATACTCTCTACTTTTCTCATCCCGTTTTATTTTATTTGAATATATTTTTATCAATATGATTTTATTGATTTATTTATTATAATTTCTCCTCTCTGGATCAATAACAATAAGTTTATCTTCTCATATCTAAATGAACGTTTTGATTGTTTCTTCTTCTGTCTTCCTGTGATGTTGTTGTTGTTGTTTTCAGTAACCACGGCAACGTGGTCTCTGACTGCTGCTTCACCAACAACGGCTCCTTCCTGTGCACGGCATCATGGGATAAAAGTTTAAAGCTGTGGGACCTGCAGGCCGGAGGGTTTCGCTGTCACGGCGGGACGCCGCTGCAGAGAGGCCACGAAGGCAGCGTGAGCACCTGTACCTTCTCTGTGGACGGTCAGTTTCACCAAGGCCATGGAGTTATTATTATATTATATTATATTATATTATAGTATCGTATATTATATTATAGTATATTATATTATAGTATCGTATATTATATTATAGTATATTATATTATATTATATTATATTATATTATATTATATTATAGTATATTATATTATATTATATTATATTATATTATAGTATCGTATATTATATTATAGTATATTATATTATATTATATTATATTATATTATAGTATATTATATTATATTATATTATAGTATAGTATATTATATTATATTATATTATATTATAGTATCGTATATTATATTATAGTATATTATATTATATTATATTATATTATATTATATTATATTATATTATATTATAGTATATTATATTATATTATATTATAGTATAGTATATTATATTATATTATAGTATAATATAGTATATTATATTATAATTATCAGTGAATAATCAGTAAATGATCAGTAACTGATCAGTGTGGGATGGAGGGTGTGCTTGGTTTGTTCACCAGCTAACAGAAAGACTTCCTGTGGTGTCTCCACAGCGACCCTGCTGGTGTCCGGCTCCTACGACAGGACTGTTGCATTCTGGGATATGTCGTCGCTCTGCCAGACTCTGGTCCTGAAGGTGATTAAACAACGATCGTTCTGATTGGTTCTCCTCATGTTCTGTGTTCTCTGGGTCACAGGGCCACTCTGATTGGTTCTCCTCATGTTCTGTGTTCTCTGTGTCACAGGGCCACTCTGATTGGTTCTCCTCGTGTTCTGTGTTCTCTGGGTCACAGGGCCACTCTGATTGGTTCTCCTCGTGTTCTGTGTTCTCTGGGTCACAGGGACTCTCTGATTGGTTCTCCTCGTGTTCTGTGTTCTCTGGGTCACAGGGACTCTCTGATTGGTTCTCCTCGTGTTCTGTGTTCTCTGGGTCACAGGGCCACTCTGATTGGTTCTCCTCGTGTTCTGTGTTCTCTGTGTCACAGGGCCACTCTGATTGGTTCTCCTCGTGTTCTGTGTTCTCTGTGTCACAGGGCCACTCTGATTGGTTCTCCTCGTGTTCTGTGTTCTCTGTGTCACAGGGCCACTCTGATTGGTTCTCCTCGTGTTCTGTGTTCTCTGTGTCACAGGGCCACTCTGATTGGTTCTCCTCGTGTTCTGTGTTCTCTGGGTCACAGGGACTCTCTGATTGGTTCTCCTCGTGTTCTGTGTTCTCTGGGTCACAGGGACTCTCTGATTGGTTCTCCTCGTGTTCTGTGTTCTCTGGGTCACAGGGCCACTCTGATTGGTTCTCCTCGTGTTCTGTGTTCTCTGTGTCACAGGGCCACTCTGATTGGTTCTCCTCGTGTTCTGTGTTCTCTGTGTCACAGGGCCACTCTGATTGGTTCTCCTCGTGTTCTGTGTTCTCTGTGTCACAGGGCCACTCTGATTGGTTCTCCTCATGTTCTGTGTTCTCTGTGTCACAGGGCCACTCTGATTGGTTCTCCTCATGTTCTGTGTTCTCTGGGTCACAGGGACTCTCTGATTGGTTCTCCTCATGTTCTGTGTTCTCTGGGTCACAGGGACTCTCTGATTGGTTCTCCTCATGTTCTGTGTTCTCTGTGTCACAGGGCCACTCTGATTGGTTCTCCTCGTGTTCTGTGTTCTCTGTGTCACAGGGCCACTCTGATTGGTTCTCCTCGTGTTCTGTGTTCTCTGTGTCACAGGGCCACTCTGATTGGTTCTCCTCATGTTCTGTGTTCTCTGTGTCACAGGGCCACTCTGATTGGTTCTCCTCATGTTCTGTGTTCTCTGTGTCACAGGGCCACTCTGATTGGTTCTCCTCGTGTTCTGTGTTCTCTGTGTCACAGGGCCACTCTGATTGGTTCTCCTCGTGTTCTGTGTTCTCTGTGTCACAGGGCCACTCTGATTGGTTCTCCTCGTGTTCTGTGTTCTCTGTGTCACAGGGCCACTCTGATTGGTTCTCCTCATGTTCTGTGTTCTCTGTGTCACAGGGCCACTCTGATTGGTTCTCCTCGTGTTCTGTGTTCTCTGGGTCACAGGGACTCTCTGATTGGTTCTCCTCGTGTTCTGTGTTCTCTGGGTCACAGGGACTCTCTGATTGGTTCTCCTCGTGTTCTGTGTTCTCTGGGTCACAGGGACTCTCTGATTGGTTCTCCTCGTGTTCTGTGTTCTCTGGGTCACAGGGCCACTCTGATTGGTTCTCCTCGTGTTCTGTGTTCTCTGTGTCACAGGGCCACTCTGATTGGTTCTCCTCGTGTTCTGTGTTCTCTGTGTCACAGGGCCACTCTGATTGGTTCTCCTCGTGTTCTGTGTTCTCTGTGTCACAGGGCCACTCTGATTGGTTCTCCTCGTGTTCTGTGTTCTCTGTGTCACAGGGCCACTCTGATTGGTTCTCCTCGTGTTCTGTGTTCTCTGGGTCACAGGGCCACTCTGATTGGTTCTCCTCGTGTTCTGTGTTCTCTGGGTCACAGGGACTCTCTGATTGGTTCTCCTCGTGTTCTGTGTTCTCTGGGTCACAGGGACTCTCTGATTGGTTCTCCTCGTGTTCTGTGTTCTCTGGGTCACAGGGCCACTCTGATTGGTTCTCCTCGTGTTCTGTGTTCTCTGTGTCACAGGGCCACTCTGATTGGTTCTCCTCGTGTTCTGTGTTCTCTGTGTCACAGGGCCACTCTGATTGGTTCTCCTCGTGTTCTGTGTTCTCTGTGTCACAGGGCCACTCTGATTGGTTCTCCTCATGTTCTGTGTTCTCTGTGTCACAGGGCCACTCTGATTGGTTCTCCTCATGTTCTGTGTTCTCTGGGTCACAGGGACTCTCTGATTGGTTCTCCTCATGTTCTGTGTTCTCTGGGTCACAGGGACTCTCTGATTGGTTCTCCTCATGTTCTGTGTTCTCTGTGTCACAGGGCCACTCTGATTGGTTCTCCTCATGTTCTGTGTTCTCTGTGTCACAGGGCCACTCTGATTGGTTCTCCTCATGTTCTGTGTTCTCTGTGTCACAGGGCCACTCTGATTGGTTCTCCTCATGTTCTGTGTTCTCTGTGTCACAGGGCCACTCTGATTGGGTCACAGATGTGTCAGTCAGTGCTGACAGGAAGTTGGTGGTCTCTGCGTCCAAGGTACCGGTCCTCAACGTCACTCTGAGCTCAGCTGATCTGGACTGGTTCTGACCCAGACTCCATGTTTTAGTTATTTAACTTTATATAGTTTATACGTTTATATATATATGACAGGGCTGTGGTTGTTATTGTTATTATTATTATTATTATTATTATTATTATTATTATTAATATTAGTAGTATAGGACAGGACAGTGGTTATTATTATTATTATTAATATTGTTATTATTATTATTATTGTTAATATTATTATTATTATTAATATTGTTATTATTATTATTGTTAATATTATTATTATTAATAATATTGGTATTATTATTATTAATATTAGTAGTATAGGACAGGACAGTGGTTATTATTATTATTGTTAATATTGTTGTTATTATTATTATTAATATTATTATTATTAATATTGTTATTATTATTATTATTAATATTATTATTATTAATATTGTTATTATTATTATTGTTATTATTATTATTAATATTGTTATTATTATTATTATTGTTAATATTATTATTATTATTAATATTGTTATTATTATTATTGTTAATATTATTATTATTAATAATATTGGTATTATTATTATTAATATTAGTAGTATAGGACAGGACAGTGGTTATTATTATTGTTAATATTGGTATTACTATTATTATTAATATTGTTATTATTATTATTATTAATATTGTTATTATTATTGTTAATATTATTATTATTATTAATATTGTTATTATTATTGTTAATATTATTATTATTAATAATAATATTGTTAATATTATTATTATTAATATTAGTAATATAGGACAGGACAGTGGTTATTATTATTATTGTTAATATTGGTATTATTATAGGACAGGACTGTGAGGTTGTGGAACGTGGAGAACATGGAGGAGATCCCAGAAGTCGTGGAGAAGAGGAGGAGTGGAGGAACAGGAATCCACATCCTGAAGGTGAAGAACAATCCCTCCATCACTAACATTATTATTATTATTATTATTATTAATATCTATCCATCATTAGTTTAATATACGTTGAGTTCAATAACAGTAAATGTGAGTTGTTGGTGTTGTTGTTGTTGTGGTGTCCAGTGTGAGCAGTGTGGGAAGCCCTTCCCGGTGTCCAGACTCCAGACCTCAGATCTGCTGACTCAGTGCGTCTTCTGTCGACTCAAATCACCGTCCAGATACCGACCGCAGCCGCCGCCGCTCATGTGACTATCTGTCCAGGAGGTCAGAGGTCAGCCACAGAGCAGCAGCTGGTAGGGACTCACCATCTGATGACGAGGATGATGATGACGACGATATAAACCACTTGTATTTCGTATAAATGACACTGATGGAATTCAAACAGATTTTATTATTTTTATTTGACATTAAGTTCATAAACTTTATTCTTCATTTTATTGACAGAATATTCATAAAGTTATAATTCACATTTAAAACCAATCCAGTGATCTGGTCTAGATCAGTCCAGTGATCTGGTCTAGATCAGTCCAGTGATCTGGTCTGGTCTGAATCCAATAGTGAGTCCTGTTCAGGCCACCGTGAATATCAAGTGACAGGATGCTACATAGACGTCTCAACCAACGCCGTCACATCATAACGACGCCGTCATAACATGTCAGAGATCAGCGGTCAGCGGTGCAGCTGCGTGGACAAGGACACACTTCCTGTCTGAGAGACAAAGGTTACAGGTGGTAGCGTTGACGTTTCGGAGCTGAGGGTGGCGCTCCTGGTGGTTCTGGTTCAGTCCTGAGGGTCAGGAGGATTCATCCTCATGGACGGACCGCTGTCAACGTCCTCGTTACCATCAAGTCCTCTCTGGAGGTCGGCGTCGGTGTCGGCGTCGTATCAGAAGGTGCTCTGCAGCAGACAGTGGCAGCCACAGCCGGCCGGACACTCGTCCTGGCGGCGGAACCAGTCCATCATGTGACTGGTGTGTCCTCCGTGTCCACAGTTCAGGCAGAAGTTGGAGGAGCCTCGGACGGCCACGTGGCAGATGGCGCACTGGAAGGTCAGACGCTTACAGACGGCGCACTGAGTACCGCGAGCCTGACTGCGACAGTGACAGCAGTACACGCCGAACTCTGCAGAGAGATGGCACAGCGTTAGCATCAGCACGGCGTTAGCATCAGCACGGCGTTAGCATCAGCACGGCGTTAGCATCAGCAGGGCGTTAGCATCAGCACGGCGTTAGCATCAGCACGGCGTTAGCATCAGCAGGGCGTTAGCATCAGCACGGCGTTAGCATCAGCACGGCGTTAGCATCAGCAGGGCGTTAGCATCAGCACGGCGTTAGCATCAGCACGGCGTTAGCATCAGCACGGCGTTAGCATCAGCACGGCGTTAGCATCAGCACGGCGTTAGCATCAGCACGGCGTTAGCATCAGCAGGGCGTTAGCATCAGCAGGGCGTTAGCATCAGCACGGCGTTAGCATCAGCACGGCGTTAGCATCAGCACGGCGTTAGCATCAGCACGGCGTTAGCATCAGCAGGGCGTTAGCATCAGCACGGCGTTAGCATCAGCACGGCGTTAGCATCAGCACGGCGTTAGCATCAGCACGGCGTTAGCATCAGCAGGGCGTTAGCATCAGCACGGCGTTAGCATCAGCACGGCGTTAGCATCAGCACGGCGTTAGCATCAGCACGGCGTTAGCATCAGCACGGCGTTAGCATCAGCAGGGCGTTAGCATCAGCACGGCGTTAGCATCAGCACGGCGTTAGCATCAGCACGGCGTTAGCATCAGCACGGCGTTAGCATCAGCAGGGCGTTAGCATCAGCACGGCGTTAGCATCAGCACGGCGTTAGCATCAGCACGGCGTTAGCATCAGCACGGCGTTAGCATCAGCAGGGCGTTAGCATCAGCAGGGCGTTAGCATCAGCACGGCGTTAGCATCAGCACGGCGTTAGCATCAGCACGGCGTTAGCATCAGCACGGCGTTAGCATCAGCAGGGCGTTAGCATCAGCACGGCGTTAGCATCAGCACGGCGTTAGCATCAGCAGGGCGTTAGCATCAGCACGGCGTTAGCATCAGCACGGCGTTAGCATCAGCACGGCGTTAGCATCAGCACGGCGTTAGCATCAGCACGGCGTTAGCATCAGCAGGGCGTTAGCATCAGCACGGCGTTAGCATCAGCAGGGCGTTAGCATCAGCAGGGCGTTAGCATCAGCAGGGCGTTAGCATCAGCACGGCGTTAGCATCAGCACGGCGTTAGCATCAGCACGGCGTTAGCATCAGCAGGGCGTTAGCATCAGCACGGCGTTAGCATCAGCACGGCGTTAGCATCAGCAGGGCGTTAGCATCAGCACGGCGTTAGCATCAGCAGGGCGTTAGCATCAGCAGGGCGTTAGCATCAGCACGGCGTTAGCATCAGCAGGGCGTTAGCATCAGCACGGCGTTAGCATCAGCACGGCGTTAGCATCAGCACGGCGTTAGCATCAGCAGGGCGTTAGCATCAGCACGGCGTTAGCATCAGCAGGGCGTTAGCATCAGCACGGCGTTAGCATCAGCACGGCGTTAGCATCAGCACGGCGTTAGCATCAGCAGGGCGTTAGCATCAGCAGGGCGTTAGCATCAGCAGGGCGTTAGCATCAGCACGGCGTTAGCATCAGCACGGCGTTAGCATCAGCAGGGCGTTAGCATCAGCAGGGCGTTAGCATCAGCACGGCGTTAGCATCAGCAGGGCGTTAGCATCAGCACGGCGTTAGCATCAGCACGGCGTTAGCATCAGCACGGCGTTAGCATCAGCAGGGCGTTAGCATCAGCACGGCGTTAGCATCAGCACGGCGTTAGCATCAGCACGGCGTTAGCATCAGCAGGGCGTTAGCATCAGCAGGGCGTTAGCATCAGCACGGCGTTAGCATCAGCAGGGCGTTAGCATCAGCACGGCGTTAGCATCAGCACGGCGTTAGCATCAGCACGGCGTTAGCATCAGCAGGGCGTTAGCATCAGCACGGCGTTAGCATCAGCAGGGCGTTAGCATCAGCACGGCGTTAGCATCAGCAGGGCGTTAGCATCAGCACGGCGTTAGCATCAGCAGGGCGTTAGCATCAGCACGGCGTTAGCATCAGCACGGCGTTAGCATCAGCACGGCGTTAGCATCAGCAGGGCGTTAGCATCAGCACGGCGTTAGCATCAGCACGGCGTTAGCATCAGCACGGCGTTAGCATCAGCAGGGCGTTAGCATCAGCAGGGCGTTAGCATCAGCACGGCGTTAGCATCAGCAGGGCGTTAGCATCAGCACGGCGTTAGCATCAGCACGGCGTTAGCATCAGCACGGCGTTAGCATCAGCAGGGCGTTAGCATCAGCACGGCGTTAGCATCAGCAGGGCGTTAGCATCAGCAGGGCGTTAGCATCAGCACGGCGTTAGCATCAGCAGGGCGTTAGCATCAGCAGGGCGTTAGCATCAGCACGGCGTTAGCATCAGCAGGGCGTTAGCATCAGCACGGCGTTAGCATCAGCACGGCGTTAGCATCAGCAGGGCGTTAGCATCAGCAGGGCGTTAGCATCAGCAGGGCGTTAGCATCAGCACGGCGTTAGCATCAGCACGGCGTTAGCATCAGCACGGCGTTAGCATCAGCAGGGCGTTAGCATCAGCAGGGCGTTAGCATCAGCAGGGCGTTAGCATCAGCACGGCGTTAGCATCAGCAGGGCGTTAGCATCAGCACGGCGTTAGCATCAGCAGGGCGTTAGCATCAGCAGGGCGTTAGCATCAGCACGGCGTTAGCATCAGCACGGCGTTAGCATCAGCACGGCGTTAGCATCAGCACGGCGTTAGCATCAGCAGGGCGTTAGCATCAGCACGGCGTTAGCATCAGCAGGGCGTTAGCATCAGCACGGCGTTAGCATCAGCAGGGCGTTAGCATCAGCACGGCGTTAGCATCAGCACGGCGTTAGCATCAGCACGGCGTTAGCATCAGCACGGCGTTAGCATCAGCACGGCGTTAGCATCAGCAGGGCGTTAGCATCAGCACGGCGTTAGCATCAGCAGGGCGTTAGCATCAGCACGGCGTTAGCATCAGCACGGCGTTAGCATCAGCAGGGCGTTAGCATCAGCACGGCGTTAGCATCAGCAGGGCGTTAGCATCAGCAGGGCGTTAGCATCAGCACGGCGTTAGCGTTTGATAGTATAGTAATAGTTTGAAGGTCGTCGTCGCGGCGGCGAGCAGGAGAACGTACCGATGCCTTTGTGAGGTTCAGGAGGACACGAGGCGAACTTGAGCACGTCGGCTCTCTTGTCCCTCAGACCCCAGCGGTACAGGATCTCACCGTAACACTTCTTGAAGTCGTCGAACTGCAGCATGTTGGCGGGGTCCAGCAGTCTGCGGGGACAGGAAATGACATCACAGTGACATCACAAAGCGGTCACACACCAGTCCTCCCACCGTCTCCTCTTCAAAGCAACGTCACCTCTTGTTCATGTCGTGCTGCTCTCGCTCTCGCTCCCGGGGATCGGTGTAACCCTGGTTGCCGTGGCGATAGTCGTCAGGAGAGGATTCCCCCCAGGGGTTGGCGTGCTCACACTCTCGACCTGGAAACAAGAATAGAAGCGTCCGATTGGGCGGTAGGACTCCAGTGATGTCGGCCTGCGAGCGGCGCCGTGGCGTTGACTCACCTGTGTTCCAGGTGGTGGTGGTGATGGAGTCAGACGTGCTGGAGCACGAGCCCGAGGTCACGGAGCTGGACGTGTAGCTGGGCTGAGACCGCAACACACACATCATCATTACATCACTTCCTGTGGCTGATTCCAGACGCCATCAAATAACATAAGGCTAAGCTAACAGTTTCCCTCTGCTTCCAGTCTTTATGCTAAGCTAGGCTAACCTGTAGTCACGGTGACTTACGTATCGTGAGTGGTGTGCTGGGAACATGGCGGAGCGTGACGGGTGGTGTCCATACAGAGAGTAGCAGTCTGGAGGCGGAGCCTGAGCTCTGAACACGCTGCACAGCATGGCGAGCGTCTGAACGTCACTCATCTGACTGTAGTGATCCAACCTGACACACACACACACACACACACACACACACATCCAGCATCACGCTGTGACGTTGACACGTTTCATCCTAACGGACAGCGAGGGAGCCAAACATGGTCCAGATAACGAGTGATGTCACAGCGAGAGGAGGAGCGTTTCTCTCTCCGTCAATAAACTCACAGCGTCTCCAGCAGGTGGCGTCCAAACGGGTGTCTGGCCCAGGGGGTCTCTGAGTCCGGGTCCGAGTCTGGACTCAGGTCCTGACTGGTGGCTGCAGACGCCAGGGCCCACACCTACACAACACACACACACACACACACACACACAAACACACACACACACACACATACATGATCCATGACCGATGGATGATCTCCTTGCTCAACGGCACCCCAGCAGTGTCGTCCGTACTCGGTCTGTGCGGGGACTTGAACCGGCGACCCTCCGGTCGCAAAGCCAAGCCCCTACAGACTGAGGGCGGTACCGTAGAACATGACCTCAGGAGCAACAACATTCAGACGGCGGCTGAATGTTTGACTTTAATCTATTTATATTAAAGAAATTAATAAAATGATATATAATATATATCAAATTAAATGTTTACCTTCGCCACGTCTCTGCGTCCAACTGTGAGCGACGCCGCTGCGTTCTTCTGACACGTTTCCTGGATGTCGTTCATGTTCAGACTGAGCGGACACAAAACATCTGTTAACATCTGTTAACTTAAATACATAGAAATACTATATATACACAGTATATATATGTGTATATATATATATATACATACAGTACATATGTATATATATATATACATATATATGTATATATATATATACACACACAATGACTTCACTCATAAATGCACTGAGCAAATTTTTTAGTATTTTATTTTGGAGGTTAAGTTTCAGTATTTTATTTTGGAACGTAAGGTTGGTATTTTATTTTGGAGGGTAAGTTTTAGTAATTTATTTTGGAGCACAAGTTTTAGTATTTCATTTTGGAGGGTTAGTTTTAGTATTTTATTTTGGAGGGTAAGGTTTAGTGTTTTATTTTGGAGGGTGAGGTTTAGTGTTTTATTTTGGAGGGTAAGGTTTAGTGTTTTATTTTGGAGGGTAAGGTTTAGTGTTTTATTTTGAGGGTAAGAATTTGTGTTTTATTTTGGAGGGTAAGGTTTAGTGTTTTATTTTGGAGGGTACGGTTTAGTGTTTTATTTTGGAGGGTAAGGTTTAGTATTTTATTTTGGAGGGTACGGTTTAGTGTTTTATTTTGGAGGGTAAGGTTTAGTGTTTTATTTTGGAGGGTTAGTTTTAGTATTTTATTTTGGAGGGTAAGGTTTAGTGTTTTATTTTGGAGGGTAAGGTTTAGTGTTTTATTTTGGAGGGTTAGTTTTAGTATTTTATTTTGGAGGGTAAGGTTTAGTATTTTATTTTGGAGGGTAAGGTTTAGTATTTTATTTTGGAGGGTACGGTTTAGTCGTTGTGGATCATTGTTTTGTGTTGTTAATTGATTTACAATAATAAATATATACATATACAGACGTAGGCAAAATTGTTGGTACCCTTCCGTTAAAGAGAGAAAAAACAACAATGGTCACTGAAATAACTTGAAACTGACAAAAGTAATAATAAATAAAAATTCACTGAAAATTAACTAATGAAAATCAGATATTGTTTTTGAATTATGGTTCAGCAGAATCATTTAAAAAAACAAACCAATGAAACTGGCCTAGACAAAAATGATGGTAACATTAACTTAATATTTTGTTGCACAACCTTTTGAGGCAATCACTGCAATCAAGTGATTTCTGTAACTCTCAATGAGACTTCTGCACCTGTCGACAGGTATGTTGGCCCACTCCTCGTGAGCAAACTGCTCCAGCTGTCTCAGGTTTGAAGGGTGCCTTCTCCAGACTGCATGTTTCAGCTCCTTCCACAGATGTTCAATAGGATTTAGATCAGGGCTCATAGAAGGCCACTTCAGAATAGTCCAATGTTTTGTTCTTAGCCATTCTTGGGTGTTTTTAGCTGTGTTTTGGGTCATTATCCTGTTTGAGGACCCATGACCTGCAACTGAGACCAAGCTTTCTGACACTGGGCAGCACATTTCACTCCAGAATGCCTTGATAGTCTTGAGATTTCATTGCACCATGCACAGATTCAAGACACCCTGTGCCAGATGCAACAAAGCAGCCCCATAACATAACCGAGCCTCCTCCATGTTTCACATTAGGTACAGTGTTCTTTTCTTTGGATGCTTCATCTCTTCGTCTGTGAACATAGAGCTGATGTGACTTGCCAAAAAGCTCCAGTTTTGTCTCATCTGTCCAAAGGACATTCTCCCAGAAGCTTTGTGGCTTGTCAATATGCATTTTGGAAAATTCCAGTCTCGCTTTTTTATGATTTGGTGTCCTCCTCGGTTGTCTTCCATTAAGTCCACTTTGGCTCAAACAGTGACGCATGGTGCGATCTGACACTGATGTACCTTGACCTTGGAGTTCACCTCTAATCTCTTTGGAAGTTGTTCTGGGCTCTTTGGTTACCATTCGTATTATCCGTCTCTTCAATATGTCATCAATTTTCCTCTTGCGGCCACGTCCAGGGAGGTTGGCTACAGTCCCATGGACCTTAAACTTCTGAATAATATGTGCAGCTGTAGTCACAGGAACATCAAGCTGCTTGGAGATGGTCTTATAGCCTTTACCTTTAACATGAAGGTCTATAATGTTCTTTCTGATCTCCTGAGACAACTCTCTCCTTAGCTTTCTGTGGTCCATGTTCAGTGTGGTACACACCATGATGCCAAACAGCACAGTGACTACTTTTCACCCTTTAAATAGGCAGACTGACTGATTACAAGTTTGAAGATACCTGTGATGCTATTTACAGGACACACCTTAGTTTAACATGTCCCTATGGTCACATTATTTTACATCTTTTCTAGGGGTACCATCATTTTTGTCCTGGCCAGTTTCATTAGTTTGTTTTTTAAAATGATTCTGTTGAACCACAATTCAAAAACAATGTCTGATTTTCATTAGTTCATTTTCAGTAAATTTTTATTTATTATTACTTTTGTCAGTTTCAAGTTATTTCAGTGACCATTGTGGGTTTTTCTTTCTTTAACGGAAGGGTACCAACAATTGTGCCTACGTCTGTATATTAGTCCACTCATTAATCATGATTTAAGATGTTAGTGGATTGACAGGCCTGATTAATAGATGACAGAGTGAAGGAGTGTTGGTGTCTCACATGTAGCTCTCTCCCAGAGCTTTGTGGACGGGCAGAAGACACGAGATGTCCTGGATGATCACTTTACCGGCCAGTTTGATGGGACGGTTCCCGTAGTCCGTCCCCTCTCGCTTCGTCTTAAACCGGCGGGATTTCTGACAGACAGACAGACAGACAGACAGACAGCAGGCCGAGAGGAGACAAAGACCACCTGATTAAAAGTGGTCTGGATGACAGATTACTGAGAGAGACGGTTCACACTGCGAGACGCCGACATCGTGTTCATTCATCCGATATAGATCTGGGACCTCAGGATGGAGTTGGACGGTTATGTCTGGGACAAAATGTTCACTTCACAAACCCATCAGGGTCCATGACATCCTGAATATATATATATATATATCTATATTACTTATATAGATATATATATATATATCTTTTCTCTGGTCTCTGGTCTCTCTGGTCTCTCTGGTCTCTGTGGTCTCTGGTCTCTCTGGTCTCTGGTCTCTCTGGTCTCACCAGTTTTTGCAGATCTCAGATCAAATTTCGCAATTTGCGGGTTACCTTCTAGACGCGACCATGAAACAAATCTCCAGGAGGAGCGCCGAGCTTTGAAGCAAATTTCCCGTCGTGTCCAAACGGCGGTACGACGGCGTCTGTTGTTCGGATGTTCTGATGGTTAAACATGGTAACTTTAAACTAGTGATGAAGACGAGGAGACGAGTGTGACGACCGGCTGCCTGGAGCTTTAAACCTGAAGTGTATATCAGTGAGAACTCGCAGTGTGAACGCTGGTTAGTCTTCAGCTTATTAACAGACTGATGTGGAGCCTGAACTGAACTGATGTGGAGCCTGAACTGATATGGAGCCTGAACTGAACTGATGTGGAGCCTGAACTGAACTGATGTGGAGCCTGAACTGATGTGGAGCCTGAACTGAACTGATGTGGAGCCTGAACTGAACTGATGTGGAGCCTGAACTGAACTGATGTGGAGCCTGAACTGATGTGGAGCCTGAACTGAACTGATGTGGAGCCTGAACTGATGTGGAGCCTGAACTGAACTGATGTGGAGCCTGAACTGCCAAATTACCTCCAAATCGTGTTAAAAATCAATGAAAAGAACCATGAAACTCACCTGCTGTCGTTAAACACGTTAGTGAACATTAAAAGCTGCTAGTCACCCTGCTAAATGCTACAGGATGAAGCTAAGCTAACAGTAGCAGCTAGTCACTCTGCTAAATGCTACAGGATGGAGCTAAGTAAAGCTTCTTTAACATGACGTCAGTTCGCTGTTAGCTCAGTGTCTCAGTCAGCGTTAGTGCGGAGGACATCAGCCAATCAGAGACATGCAAGAAAACATGGCCGGTGTGACGTGGCGTGAGGAGAGGAGGAGCGACGGAGGGACAGGTGAGAGGAAAGAGGGATGGACAGAGATCAGTACCGGCCAATCACGGAGGGTTTGGACAGACCAGCGGCGGGAGGCAGAGATTGGGAGCTTCTGATTGGAGGAGAATAGGAAGGAGGAGGAGCCCACGGCAGCATGGGGGCAGGTGATTGGCCAGAGCAAAAAACAACACAGGAAGAAATAAAAAAACACAACAAACAGAAGCCCGTCAGAGAGACGAGACGTTTACATCCTCAACCACAAGACTTCAGCACTCCACATTCCCAGGCCCCCTGAACTAGACATCGGCTCAGACTATTCACTGGGAATGTGGACAGTGAAGGAGGCGGAGCTTCACGTGTGACGAGCTGATGAGTTGTTGTATGGAGGCTCATTAATGACACGTAAAGACGGAGAACAAAACAACCTGTAGTCTGTGACGTTCACTTAACCTCGAATAACAGTTCATACAGAGACGTCTCCGCCGGCAGAGGACGGGTTAATGAGACAAACTGTCCCGTTAATCCAGTCAGACGTCAACAGCTGTGTGTGTGTGTGTCTCACCCGTTCTTTATAGTAGAAGGACGAGATGGACACGGTGTCTTTGTCGGAGCGCGTCGGGCTGCCACTGTACAACCGCAGAGTGCTCTGAGACTCTGAACGCATCTTCATCGGAGTCAACACTCCGCTGTGATAGGCCGACAGCGCTGACAGGGACCTGAACACGTCACACACAGAGCACGTGTTAGCCTAGCTTAGCATAAAGACTGGAGACAGGGGGAAACTGCTAGCCTAGCTTAGCCTGTGTGAGTGTTGACCTGGGCGTGGGCTCAGTGGGCGGGGCCGAGCGGTGCATGGTGATTGGTCGGGTGAAGTAAACCAAACAGCCGGTGCCGCAGAAACGAGCACCGGAGGTCCGAGGGAACGGGATGTTGGCGTCCTGGAAACAGAGAGAGAGAGAGAGAGGGAGTCAGTGTCCTGCTGGAGGACGGTCTGATGCTGTGACCTGATAGGACGGTGTAATGCTGTTACCCGATAGGACGGTGTAATGCTTTGACCTGATAGGACGGTGTAATGCTGTGACCTGATAGGAAGGTGTAATGCTGTGACCTGATAGGACGGTCTGATGCTGTGACCTGATAGGACGGTGTAATGCTGTGACCTGATAGGAAGGTGTAATGCTGTGACCTGATAGGACGGTGTAATGCTGTGACCTGATAGGACGGTGTAATGCTGTGACCCGATAGGACGGTGTAATGCTGTGACCTGATAGGACGGTCTGATGCTGTGACCTTATAGGACGGTGTAATGCTGTGACCTGATAGGACGGTGTAATGCTGTGACCTGATAGGACGGTGTAATGCTGTGACCTGATAGGACGGTCTGATGCTGTGACCTGATAGGACGGTGTAATGCTTTGACCTGATAGGACGGTCTGATGCTGTGATCTGATAGGACGGTCTGATGCTGTGACCTGATAGGACGGTGTAATGCTGTTACCCGATAGGACGGTGTAATGCTGTGACCTGATAGGACGGTCTGATGCTGTGACCCGATAGGACGGTGTAATGCTGTTACCCGATAGGACGGTGTAATGCTTTGACCTGATAGGACGGTCTGATGCTGTGACCTGATAGGACGGTGTAATGCTGTGACCTGATAGGAAGGTGTAATGCTTTGACCTGATAGGACGGTCTGATGCTGTGACCTGATAGGACGGTGTAATGCTGTGACCTGATAGGAAGGTGTGATGCTGTGACCTGATAGGACGGTGTAATGCTGTGACCTGATAGGACGGTGTAATGCTGTGACCCGATAGGACGGTATAATGCTGTGACCTGATAGGACGGTCTGATGCTGTGACCTTATAGGACGGTGTAATGCTGTGACCTGATAGGACGGTGTAATGCTGTGACCTGATAGGACAGTGTAATGCTGTTACCTGATAGGACGGTCTGATGCTGTGACCTGATAGGACGGTGTAATGCTTTGACCTGATAGGACGGTCTGATGCTGTGATCTGATAGGACGGTCTGATGCTGTGACCTGATAGGACGGTGTAATGCTGTTACCCGATAGGACGGTGTAATGCTGTGACCTGATAGGACGGTCTGATGCTGTGACCTGATAGGACGGTGTAATGCTTTGACCTGATAGGACGGTGTAATGCTGTTACCTGATAGGACGGTGTAATGCTGTGACCTGATAGGACAGTGTAATGCTGTTACCTGATAGGACGGTCTGATGCTGTTACCTGATAGGACGGTCTGATGCTGTGACCTGATAGGACGGTCTGATGCTGTTACCTGATAGGACGGTCTGATGCTGTGACCTGATAGGACGGTGTAATGCTGTGACCTGATAGGACGGTGTAATGCTGTGACCTGATAGGACAGTGTAATGCTGTTACCTGATAGGACAGTCTGATGCTGTGACCTGATAGGACGGTGTAATGCTGTGACCTGATAGGACGGTGTAATGCTGTGACCTGATAGGACAGTGTAATGCTGTTACCTGATAGGACGGTCTGATGCTGTGACCTGATAGGACGGTGTAATGCTTTGACCTGATAGGATGGTGTGATGCTGTGATCTGATAGGACGGTGTAATGCTGTGACCTGATAGGACGGTCTGATGCTGTGACCTGATAGGACGGTGTAATGCTGTTACCCGATAGGACGGTGTAATGCTTTGACCTGATAGGACGGTGTAATGCTTTGACCTGATAGGACGGTGTAATGCTGTGACCTGATAGGACGGTCTGATGCTGTTACCTGATAGGACGGTCTGATGCTGTGACCTGATAGGACAGTGTAATGCTGTTACCTGATAGGACGGTCTGATGCTGTGACCTGATAGGACAGTGTAATGCTGTTACCTGATAGGACGGTCTGATGCTGTGACCTGATAGGACGGTGTAATGCTGTGACCTGATAGGAAGGTGTAATGCTGTGACCTGATAGGACGGTGTAATGCTGTGACCTGATAGGACGGTGTAATGCTGTTACCCGATAGGACGGTCTGATGCTGTGACCTGATAGGACGGTGTAATGCTTTGACCTGATAGGACGGTCTGATGCTGTGACCTGATAGGACGGTGTAATGCTGTGACCTGATAGGAAGGTGTAATGCTGTGACCTGATAGGACGGTCTGATGCTGTGACCTGATAGGACGGTGTAATGCTGTGACCTTATAGGACGGTCTGATGCTGTGACCTGATAGGATGGTGTAATGCTGTGACCTGACAGGAAGGTGTAATGCTGTGACCTGATAGGACGGTGTAATGCTGTGACCTGATAGGACGGTGTAATGCTGTTACCCGATAGGACGGTCTGATGCTGTGACCTGATAGGACGGTGTAATGCTGTGACCTGATAGGACGGTCTAATGCTGTTAACTGATAGGACGGTCTGATGCTGTGACCTGATAGGACGGTGTAATGCTTTGACCTGATAGGATGGTGTGATGCTGTGATCTGATAGGACGGTGTAATGCTGTGACCTGATAGGACGGTCTGATGCTGTGACCTGATAGGACGGTGTAATGCTGTTACCCGATAGGACGGTGTAATGCTGTGACCTGATAGGACGGTGTAATGCTTTGACCTGATAGGACGGTGTAATGCTTTGACCTGATAGGACGGTGTAATGCTGTGACCTGATAGGACGGTGTAATGCTGTGACCTGATAGGACGGTCTGATGCTGTGACCTGATAGGACGGTGTAATGCTGTTACCCGATAGGACGGTGTAATGCTTTGACCTGATAGGACGGTGTAATGCTTTGACCTGATAGGACGGTGTAATGCTGTGACCTGATAGGACGGTCTGATGCTGTTACCTGATAGGACGGTCTGATGCTGTGACCTGATAGGACAGTGTAATGCTGTTACCTGATAGGACGGTCTGATGCTGTGACCTGATAGGACAGTGTAATGCTGTTACCTGATAGGACGGTCTGATGCTGTGACCTGATAGGACGGTGTAATGCTGTGACCTGATAGGAAGGTGTAATGCTGTGACCTGATAGGACGGTGTAATGCTGTGACCTGATAGGACGGTGTAATGCTGTTACCCGATAGGACGGTCTGATGCTGTGACCTGATAGGACGGTGTAATGCTTTGACCTGATAGGACGGTCTGATGCTGTGACCTGATAGGACGGTGTAATGCTGTGACCTGATAGGAAGGTGTAATGCTGTGACCTGATAGGACGGTCTGATGCTGTGACCTGATAGGACGGTGTAATGCTGTGACCTTATAGGACGGTCTGATGCTGTGACCTGATAGGACGGTGTAATGCTGTGACCTGACAGGAAGGTGTAATGCTGTGACCTGATAGGACGGTGTAATGCTGTGACCTGATAGGACGGTGTAATGCTGTTACCCGATAGGACGGTCTGATGCTGTGACCTGATAGGACGGTGTAATGCTGTGACCTGATAGGACGGTCTAATGCTGTTACCTGATAGGACGGTCTGATGCTGTGACCTGATAGGACGGTGTAATGCTTTGACCTGATAGGATGGTGTGATGCTGTGATCTGATAGGACGGTGTAATGCTGTGACCTGATAGGACGGTCTGATGCTGTGACCTGATAGGACGGTGTAATGCTGTTACCCGATAGGACGGTGTAATGCTGTGACCTGATAGGACGGTGTAATGCTTTGACCTGATAGGACGGTGTAATGCTTTGACCTGATAGGACGGTGTAATGCTGTGACCTGATAGGACGGTCTGATGCTGTTACCTGATAGGACGGTCTGATGCTGTGACCTGATAGGACAGTGTAATGCTGTTACCTGATAGGACGGTCTGATGCTGTGACCTGATAGGACAGTGTAATGCTGTTACCTGATAGGACGGTCTGATGCTGTGACCTGATAGGACGGTGTAATGCTGTGACCTGATAGGAAGGTGTAATGCTGTGACCTGATAGGACGGTGTAATGCTGTGACCTGATAGGACGGTGTAATGCTGTTACCCGATAGGACGGTCTGATGCTGTGACCTGATAGGACGGTGTAATGCTTTGACCTGATAGGACGGTCTGATGCTGTGACCTGATAGGATGGTGTAATGCTGTGACCTGATAGGACGGTGTAATGCTGTGACCTGATAGGAAGGTGTAATGCTGT
>JAUPFX010000002.1:42460592-42465592 GCA_036937225.1 Sebastes paucispinis
AGGTCAGAGGGACGACAGGACGGAGGGACGACAGGTCAGAGGGACGACAGGACGGAGGGACGACAGGACAGACAGACGACAGGACAGACAGACGACAGGTCAGACAGACGACAGGTCAGAGGGACGACAGGACGGAGGGACGACAGGTCAGAGGGACGACAGGACGGAGGAACGACAGGACAGACAGACGACAGGACAGACAGACAACAGGTCAGAGGGACGACAGGACGGACGGGCGACAGGTCAGAGGGACGACAGGTCAGAGGGACGACAGGACGGAGGGATGACAGGACGGAGGGACGACAGGACAGAGGGACGACAGGTCAGAGGGACGACAGGTCAGAGGGATGACAGGACGGAGGGACGACAGGACAGAGGGACGACAGGTCAGAGGGACGACAGGACGGAGGGACGACAGGACAGACAGACGACAGGTCAGAGGGACGACAGGACAGACAGACGACAGGACAGACAGACGACAGGACAGACAGACGACAGGTCAGAGGGATGACAGGACGGAGGGACGACAGGACAGAGGGACGACAGGTCAGAGGGACGACAGGACGGAGGGACGACAGGACAGACAGACGACAGGTCAGAGGGACGACAGGACGGAGGGACGACAGGACAGACAGACGACAGGACAGACAGACGACAGGTCAGACAGACGACAGGTCAGAGGGACGACAGGACGGAGGGACGACAGGACAGACAGACGACAGGATAGACAGACGACAGGTCAGACAGACGACAGGTCAGAGGGATGACAGGACGGAGGGACGACAGGTCAGAGGGACGACAGGACGGAGGGACGACAGGACAGAGGGACGACAGGACGGAGGGACGACAGGACAGAGGGACGACAGGTCAGAGGGACGACAGGTCAGAGGGATGACAGGACGGAGGGACGACAGGACAGAGGGACGACAGGTCAGAGGGACGACAGGACGGAGGGACGACAGGACAGACGACAGGTCAGAGGGACGACAGGACGGAGGGACGACAGGACAGACAGACGACAGGACAGACAGACGACAGGTCAGACAGACGACAGGTCAGACAGACGACAGGTCAGAGGGATGACAGGACGGAGGGACGACAGGACAGACAGACGACAGGTCAGAGGGACGACAGGACAGAGGGACGACAGGTCAGAGGGACGACAGGACGGAGGGACGACAGGACAGACAGACGACAGGTCAGAGGGACGACAGGACGGAGGGACGACAGGACAGACAGACGACAGGTCAGACAGACGACAGGTCAGAGGGACGACAGGACGGAGGGACGACAGGACAGACAGACGACAGGATAGACAGACGACAGGTCAGACAGACGACAGGTCAGAGGGATGACAGGACGGAGGGACGACAGGTCAGAGGGACGACAGGACGGACGGACGACAGGACAGACAGACGACAGGACAGAGGGACGACAGGACGGAGACACGACAGGTGAAGGCTGATTATTAATGTTTCCTAGTTATTAATAAACTAGTTATTGATGATCTAGTTATTGATGATCTAGTTATTAATAAACTAGTTATTGATGATCTAGTTATTGATGATCTAGTTATTAATAAACTAGTTATTGATGATCAGCTGTCAGATCAGATCATTATTAGTTTCTCACCCGTTAGATTGTCAGCGAGGCCGGCGGCGTGCTGATTGTCAGGCTCCTGAGACGACAAAGACTTCTCCGACTCCACGGTGAGAGACATCCCCTCCATCAGCTCCTCCACCACGTCACTGACGCACAGCTGCACCGCCACCGCCACCATCACCGCCACAACAACAACAACAAGAGACAGCAGGATCAGTGAGTTAGTTCATCCTGAGATCAGTGAAACTCTGAGTTTCAGTTCCAGGAAGAGAGCTGTTTAAACTCTGGTCAGTTACCGTGGTAACGCTGCACACTGACCTTCTGCAGCTGAGGATCCACCCTCCAGATCCTCAGAGTCTGATCTCTGGACCAGGTGACCAGCTGGTAGTCCTTAGAGCCTGGAGAGCAGATAGAGATCAATACATGATCACATCTGATCAATACTTTTTAAGAACACAACGGCAGCTCAGTAGATATTAAAACAGGAAATGAAGTCTTCATGTTACATTTCTTATTGAAATATTCTAAATAACATGCTAAAGACTCTTAAAGCCTAGCTTAGCATAAAGACTGGAAGCAGAGGGGAACTGCTAGCCTAGCTCCATCAGAGTGTGTGTGAGCGTGTGATTGGTCACCTTCTTTCTGCGGCCTCCACTGGAACTCCAGCACCACGTCGTCGTGTCCCACGAAGGCGTGGACGGGACTGTTGAGGTCCAGCGTGCTCCACAGCAGCAGACTGTTCTCTCTCCTCAGCTGAGGAACCATCACCGTGACCAGACCGTTGGAGAACGGCTGCAGACACACACACATATACACACACACATATACACACACACATATACCTTATGTAGTCTCACTTATGTCACTGATAACGTGGTGATGTCTTTCAGATACTGTATGTGTGAATGTGTGAATGTGTGAATGTGTGAATGTGTGAATGTGAATGTGTGTATGTGTGTATGTGTGTATGTGTGTATGTGTGAATGTGTGAATGTGTGTATGTGTGAATGTGTGAATGTGTGAATGTGTGAATGTGAATGTGTGTATGTGTGTATGTGTGTATGTGTGTATGTGTGAATGTGTGAATGTGTGAATGTGTGTATGTGTGTATGTGTGTAAATGTGTATGTGTGAATGTGTGAATGTGTGTATGTGTGTATGTGTGTATGTGTGTATGTGTGAATGTGTGAATGTGAATGTGTGTATGTGTGTATGTGTGTATGTGTGAATGTGTGTATGTGTGAATGTGTGTATGTGTGTAAATGTGTATGTGTGTATGTGTGTATGTGTGAATGTGTGAATGTGTGAATGTGTGTATGTGTGTAAATGTGTATGTGTGTATGTGTGTATGTGTGTATGTGTGAATGTGTGAATGTGTGAATGTGTGTATGTGTGAATGTGTGAATGTGTGAATGTGTGTATGTGTGAATGTGTGAATGTGTGTATGTGTGAATGTGTGTAAATGTGTATGTGTGTATGTGTGAATGTGTGAATGTGAATGTGTGTATGTGTGTATGTGTGTAAATGTGTATGTGTGAATGTGTGTATGTGTGTATGTGTGTATGTGTGTAAATGTGTATGTGTGTATGTGTGTATGTGTGTATGTGTGAATGTGTGAATGTGTGAATGTGTGTATGTGTGTATGTGTGTAAATGTGTATGTGTGTATGTGTGTATGTGTGTAAATGTGTATGTGTGAATGTGTGTATGTGTGTATGTGTGTAAATGTGTATGTGTGTATGTGTGTATGTGTGTATGTGTGAATGTGTGAATGTGTGAATGTGTGAATGGTGTTTGATGCTCTCAGCTCTTTACTAACAGATGTTATAGAGTTTAGTCTTCACATATTTCACTGAGGGGACGGAGCACATCTCCCGCTAAATGAGAGTTTGAATCATTTCATGACATTAATAACTATTTAACATGTTAATACAACATCTGGTGAAGGATTCTGTTCTGATCGGTTATATATAGAATAGAAGAAGAAGAACATGTATGTCAGCTTGTGTTGCCTTCATGCTCCCTTTTCCTTGTGGGAAGTTTGATGTTGTGGTTGGTACTCACCGTGTACCGGGCCTTCCACACCGGAACCTGACAGGACAGGATGTTCAGGTACTTCCTGGGCTGTCGGTAATCCCAGAACTGAACACGCAACAAGAGAGACAACAGGTGTGAACAGGAAGTGACCTCTCAGAGGTCAGAGGTCGTAGCAGCTCGGTCAGAGGTCGTAGCAGCTCGGTCAGAGGTCAGAGGTCGTAGCAACCCGGTCAGAGGTCTTATCAGCCCGGTCAGAGGTCGTAGCAGCCCGGTCAGAGGTCAGAGGTCGTATCAGCTCGGTCAGAGGTCAGAGGTCATAGCAGCCCGGTCAGAGGTCGTATCAGCCCGGTCAGAGGTCGTAGCAGCCCGGTCAGACGTCAGAGGTCGTAGCAGCTCGCTCAGAGGTCGTAGCAGCCCGGTCAGAGGTCGTAGCAGCTCGCTCAGAGGTCGTATCAGCCCGGTCAGAGGTCGTATCAGCCCGGTCAGAGGTCGTATCAGCCCGGTCAGAGGTCAGAGGTCGTAGCAGCTCGGTCAGAGGTCGTATCAGCCCGGTTAGAGGTCGTAGCAGCCCGGTCAGAGGTCAAAGGTCGTAGCAGCCCGGTCAGAGGTCGTAGCAGCCCGGTTAGAGGTCAAAGGTCGTAGCAGCCCGGTCAGAGGTCAGAGGTCGTATCAGCCCGGTCAGAGGTCGTAGCAGCCCGGTCAGAGGTCAAAGGTCGTAGCAGCCCGGTTAGAGGTCGTAGCAGCCCGGTCAGAGGTCAAAGGTCGTAGCAGCCCGGTCTGACCTTTCACCTCTGACTCAGTTTTAATGACCTGAGGGTGCGTTTGTTTTCCTCACCCTCACGGAGTTGTCCTGGCTGGACGTGGCGAGGATGAACTCGTTGTCCGGGTGCCAGTCGAGGCCGTGGATCTTGGACAGGTGAGCCGCCACGTACTCCGCTGCCGTGTTGGGCTTCTGTTAGAGAGACAGAGACGTTAGACGCCACTGATCCGTCACGCGGCGCTCTGCTCAGCCTGAGCTGCACACAAACTAACTCACCCTCTTGTCCCAGATACGGACGTCTCCGTCGTGACTGGACGCCAGCAGGTTCTGGTTCTTCCTGTTCCACTTCACCTGAGACGCCCCGGCTGGAACCGAGACAGAGAGACGGAGAGACGGAGAGACGGAGAGAGACAGAGAGAGATGGAGAGACGGAGAGAGAGACGGAGAGACAGAGAGACAGAGAGACGGAGAGAGAGACGGAGAGACGGAGAGACGGAGAGACAGAGAGACAGAGAGACGGAGAGACGGAGAGAGAGACGGAGAGACAGAGAGACGGAGAGACGGAGAGAGACAGAGAGAGAGATGGAGAGACGGAGAGACGGA
>JAUPFX010000002.1:42468092-42480592 GCA_036937225.1 Sebastes paucispinis
AATAATAATAACGATAACAATGATAATAATAATAATAATAATGATAGTAATAATAATAATAATGATAGTAATGATAATAATAATGATAATAATAATAATAATAATAATAATAATAATAATAATGATAATAATAATAATAATAATAATAATAATAATGATAATAATAATAATGATAATAATAATAATAATGATAATAATAATAATAATAATAATAATAATAATAATGATAATAATAATAATAATAATAATAATAATAATAATAATAATAATAATGATAGTAATAACGTCATTAGTCCTCTGACCTGGTGTCCCAGATGTAGATGTAGGTGTCCACAGAACTGGTGACCAAGAACTCTGGTTCAAACCAGGACCAGTCCAGATCACTGAGGACATGAACGCACCACAGAGTCATTGAACGCACCAGAGAGTCATTGAACGCACCACAGAGAGTCATTGAACGCACCACAGAGTCATTGAACACACCACAGAGAGTCATTGAACGCACCACAGAGAGTCATTGAACGCACCACAGAGAGTGTGTTGTTACCTGATGACCCGGGTGTGTCCCTGCAGGGAGGTGTGGACATCTCCTCCTCCGTCCCTCCAGGAGTACAGGTCCACTCGCTGGTTACTCTGGAGAAGACACAGAGACACTCAGAGACACTCAGAGACACACAGAGAAACTCAGAGACACACAGAGACACACAGAGACACACAGAGAAACTCAGAGACACACAGAGAAACTCAGAGACACACAGAGACACTCAGAGACACTCAGAGAAACTCAGAGACACACAGAGACACTCAGAGACACTCAGAGACACACAGAGAAACTCAGAGACACACAGAGACACACACAGAAACTCAGAGACACTCAGAGACACTCAGAGAAACTCAGAGACACACAGAGACACTCAGAGACACTCAGAGACACACAGAGACACTCAGAGACACTCAGAGAAACTCAGAGACACACAGAGACACTCAGAGACACTCAGAGACACACAGAGACACACAGAGACACACAGAGACACTCAGAGACACACAGAGACACACAGAGAAACTCAGAGACACTCAGAGACACTCAGAGAAACTCAGAGACACACAGAGACACTCAGAGACACACAGAAACACTCAGAGACACACAGAGACACACAGAGACACACAGAGACACTCAGAGACACTCAGAGACACACAGAGACACACAGAGAAACTCAGAGACACACAGAGACACTCAGAGACACTCAGAGACACTCAGAGAAACTCAGAGACACTCAGAGACACACAGAGACACTCAGAGACACTCAGAGAAACTCAGAGACACTCAGAGACACACAGAGACACACAGAGACACACAGAGACACTCAGAGACACACAGAGACACACAGAGACACACAGAGACACACAGAGAAACTCAGAGACACACAGAGACACTCAGAGACACTCAGAGAAACTCAGAGACACTCAGAGACACACAGAGACACTCAGAGACACTCAGAGAAACTCAGAGACACTCAGAGACACCCAGAGACACTCAGAGACACACAGAGAAACTCAGAGAAACTCAGAGACACACAGAGACACTCAGAGACACTCAGAGACACACAGAGAAACTCAGAGACACACAGAGACACTCAGAGACACTCAGAGAAACTCAGAGACACACAGAGACACTCAGAGACACACAGAGACACTCAGAGACACACAGAGACACACAGAGACACTCAGAGAAACTCAGAGACACACAGAGACACTCAGAGATACACAGAGAAACTCAGAGACACACAGAGACACTCAGAGACACACAGAGACACTCAGAGACACTCAGAGAAACTCAGAGACACACAGAGACACACAGAGACACTCAGAGACACTCAGAGAAACTCAGAGACACTCAGAGACACTCAGAGACACTCAGAGACACACAGAGACACTCAGAGACACTCAGAGACACACAGAGACACACAGAGACACACAGAGACACTCAGAGACACTCAGAGACACTCAGAGACACACAGAGACACACAGAGACACTCAGTGAACTGATCTCAGGAGTGTCTTCATGTCGTGTTTGTCTTCGTCCTGAACTCACCGAGGCAGCGAAGACGTGGGACTCGGACCTGTGAGGGTTCCACTGGACCGTCCCCACGTCCCATTTACTCTGGCGCCCAATCTTGCGCGGCGGTTCCGACGGAGCCTCTAGGTTCACCATGTACAGGAAACGCCGCCTGAAATCACATCATCACTGCTGTGAACGAGGACGTGTTGGAAGGGTTAACAGGACAGGACTGAGGGACACATTCACACTCTGACTCTGAGCGCTGGCGTGGAGCGTCCGCCATATGAAGAGACATTCCAAACCAACCACTGGGGACAGGAAGTGAGTTATAAACCCTCCAACAGCGAGCTGCATCCATGATGACTAACCAGACGCCCTGACTGACCACTAACCAGACGCCCTGACTGACCACTAACCAGACGCCCTGACTGATGACTAACCAGACGCCCTGACTGATGACTAACCAGACGCTCTGACTGATGACTAACCAGACGCCGTGACTGATGACTAACCAGACGCTCTGACTGACCACTAACCAGACGCCCTGACTGACCACTAACCAGACGCCGTGACTGATGACTAACCAGACGCTCTGACTGATGACTAACCAGACGCTCTGACTGATGACTAACCAGACGCTCTGACTGATGACTAACCAGACGCCCTGACTGACCACTAACCAGACGCCGTGACTGATGACTAACCAGACGCCCTGACTGATGACTAACCAGACGCTCTGACTGATGACTAACCAGACGCCGTGACTGATGACTAACCAGACGCTCTGACTGATGACTAACCAGACGCCCTGACTGATGACTAACCAGACGCTCTGACTGATGACTAACCAGACGCTCTGACTGATGACTAACCAGACGCTCTGACTGATGACTAACCAGACGCTCTGACTGATGACTAACCAGACGCCCTGACTGATGACTAACCAGACGCCCTGACTGATGACTAACCAGACGCTCTGACTGATGACTAACCAGACGCTCTGACTGATGACTAACCAGACGCCCTGACTGATGACTAAGCAGACGCCCTGACTGACGACTAAGCAGACGCCCTGACTGACCACTAACCAGACGCCCTGACTGATGACTAACTAGACGCCCTGACTGATGACTAAGCAGACGCCCTGACTGACGACTAAGCAGACGCCCTGACTGACCACTAACCAGACGCCCTGACTGATGACTAACCAGACGCCCTGACTGACCACTAACCAGACGCCGTGACTGATGACTAACCAGACGCCCTGACTGATGACTAACCAGACGCTCTGACTGATGACTAACCAGACGCTCTGACTGATGACTAACCAGACGCTCTGACTGATGACTAACCAGACGCTCTGACTGATGACTAACCAGACGCCCTGACTGATGACTAACCAGACGCCCTGACTGATGACTAACCAGACGCCCTGACTGATGACTAACCAGACGCCCTGACTGATGACTAAGCAGACGCCCTGACTGATGACTAACCAGACGCCCTGACTGATGACTAACCAGACGCCCTGACTGATGACTAACCAGACGCCCTGACTGATGACTAAGCAGACGCCCTGACTGATGACTAACCAGACGCCCTGACTGATGACTAACCAGACGCTCTGACTGATGACTAACCAGACGCCCTGACTGATGACTAACCAGACGCTCTGACTGATGACTAACCAGACGCTCTGACTGATGACTAACCAGACGCTCTGACTGATGACTAACCAGACGCTCTGACTGATGACTAACCAGACGCCCTGACTGACCACTAACCAGACGCCCTGACTGATGACTAACCAGACGCCCTGACTGATGACTAACCAGACGCCCTGACTGATGACTAACCAGACGCCCTGACTGATGACTAACCAGACGCTCTGACTGATGACTAACCAGACGCTCTGACTGATGACTAACCAGACGCTCTGACTGATGACTAACCAGACGCCCTGACTGATGACTAACCAGACGCCCTGACTGATGACTAACCAGACGCCCTGACTGATGACTAACCAGACGCCCTGACTGATGACTAAGCAGACGCCCTGACTGATGACTAACCAGACGCCCTGACTGATGACTAACCAGACGCCCTGACTGATGACTAACCAGACGCCCTGACTGATGACTAAGCAGACGCCCTGACTGATGACTAACCAGACGCCCTGACTGATGACTAACCAGACGCTCTGACTGATGACTAACCAGACGCTCTGACTGATGACTAACCAGACGCTCTGACTGATGACTAACCAGACGCTCTGACTGATGACTAACCAGACGCTCTGACTGATGACTAACCAGACGCTCTGACTGATGACTAACCAGACGCCCTGACTGACCACTAACCAGACGCCCTGACTGATGACTAACCAGACGCCCTGACTGATGACTAACCAGACGCCCTGACTGATGACTAACCAGACGCCCTGACTGATGACTAACCAGACGCCCTGACTGACCACTAACCAGACGCCCTGACTGATGACTAACCAGACGCCCTGACTGATGACTAACCAGACGCCCTGACTGATGACTAAGCAGACGCCCTGACTGATGACTAACCAGACGCCCTGACTGACCACTAACCAGACGCCCTGACTGATGACTAACCAGACGCTCTGACTGACCACTAACCAGACGCCCTGACTGATGACTAACCAGACGCTCTGACTGACCACTAACCAGACGCTCTGACTGACGACTAACCAGACGCCCTGACTGATGACTAACCAGACGCCCTGACTGATGACTAACCAGACGCTCTGACTGATGACTAACCAGACGCTCTGACTGATGACTAACCAAACGCTCTGACTGATGACTAACCAGACGCTCTGACTGATGACTAACCAGACGCTCTGACTGATGACTAACCAGACGCCCTGACTGATGACTAACCAGACGCTCTGACTGATGACTAACCAGACGCTCTGACTGATGACTAACCAGACGCTCTGACTGATGACTAACCAGACGCCCTGACTGATGACTAACCAGACGCCCTGACTGATGACTAACCAGACGCCCTGACTGATGACTAACTAGACGCTCTGACTGATGACTAACCAGACGCCCTGACTGATGACTAACCAGATGCTCTGACTGATGACTAACCAGACGCCCTGACTGATGACTAACTAGACGCTCTGACTGATGACTAACCAGACGCTCTGACTGATGACTAACCAGACGCTCTGACTGATGACTAACTAGACGCTCTGACTGATGACTAACCAGACGCTCTGACTGATGACTAACCAGACGCCCTGACTGATGACTAACCAGACGCCCTGACTGATGACTAACCAGACGCCCTGACTGATGACTAACCAGACGCTCTGACTGATGACTAACCAGACGCTCTGACTGATGACTAACCAGACGCTCTGACTGATGACTAACCAGACGCCCTGACTGATGACTAACCAGACGCTCTGACTGATGACTAACCAGACGCCCTGATTGATGACTAACCAGACGCTCTGACTGATGACTAACCAGACGCTCTGACTGATGACTAACCAGACGCTCTGACTGATGACTAACTAGACGCTCTGACTGATGACTAACCAGACGCCCTGACTGATGACTAACCAGACGCTCTGACTGATGACTAACCAGACGCTCTGACTGATGACTAACCAGACGCTCTGACTGATGACTAACCAGACGCTCTGACTGATGACTAACCAGACGCTCTGACTGATGACTAACTAGACGCTCTGACTGACCACTAACCAGACGCCCTGACTGATGACTAACCAGACGCTGACTGATGACTAACCAGACGCTCTGACTGATGACTAACCAGACGCTCTGACTGATGACTAACCAGACGCTCTGACTGACCACTAACCAGACGCTCTGACTGATGACTAACCAGACGCCCTGACTGATGACTAACCAGACGCTCTGACTGATGACTAACCAGACGCTCTGACTGATGACTAACCAGACGCTCTGACTGATGACTAACCAGACGCTCTGACTGATGACTAACCAGACGCCCCGACTGATGACTAACCAGACGCTCTGACTGATGACTAACCAGACGCTCTGACTGATGACTAACCAGACGCCCTGACTGATGACTAACCAGACGCTCTGACTGATGACTAACCAGACGCTCTGACTGATGACTAACCAGACGCCCTGACTGATGACTAACCAGACGCCCTGACTGATGACTAACCAGACGCTCTGACTGATGACTAACCAGACGCTCTGACTGATGACTAACCAGACGCCCTGACTGATGACTAACCAGACGCTCTGACTGATGACTAACCAGACGCTCTGACTGATGACTAACCAGACGCTCTGACTGATGACTAACCAGACGCTCTGACTGATGACTAACCAGACGCTCTGACTGATGACTAACCAGACGCTCTGACTGACCACTAACCAGACGCCCTGACTGATGACTAACCAGACGCTGACTGATGACTAACCAGACGCTCTGACTGATGACTAACCAGACGCTCTGACTGATGACTAACCAGACGCTCTGACTGATGACTAACCAGACGCTGACTGATGACTAACCAGACGCTCTGACTGATGACTAACCAGACGCTCTGACTGATGACTAACCAGACGCCCTGACTGATGACTAACCAGACGCTCTGACTGATGACTAACCAGACGCTCTGATTGATGACTAACCAGACGCTCTGACTGATGACTAACCAGACGCCCTGACTGATGACTAACCAGACGCTCTGACTGATGACTAACCAGACGCTCTGACTGATGACTAACCAGACGCCCTGACTGATGACTAACCAGACGCCCTGACTGATGACTAACCAGACGCTCTGACTGATGACTAACCAGACGCTCTGACTGATGACTAACCAGACGCTCTGACTGATGACTAACCAGACGCTCTGACTGATGACTAACCAGACGCTCTGACTGATGACTAACCAGACGCTCTGACTGATGACTAACCAGACGCTCTGACTGATGACTAACCAGACGCTCTGACTGATGACTAACCAGACGCTCTGACTGATGACTAACCAGACGCCCTGACTGATGACTAACCAGACGCCCTGACTGATGACTAACCAGACGCTCTGACTGATGACTAACCAGACGCTCTGACTGATGACTAACCAGACGCTCTGACTGATGACTAACCAGACGCTCTGACTGATGACTAACCAGACGCTCTGACTGATGACTAACCAGACGCTCTGACTGATGACTAACCAGACGCCCTGACTGATGACGTGCAACGCCGTTTAGTGTTCCTCATGAAACACCATCCTATGTCAGTTCCGTGTGACGATGGTACAAACATTTACTACAAACTGATCCAACTGACAAACATTTATTTATTCTACTTTATTGACAATAAGACGTCAACAACAACAACAACAACAACATGACGTAAATAGATTATACCCTCATCTAGACTAGAAAACTACACGTTCATTACATTGGATATGTATATATATAGATATATATATGTCTATATAGATATATATATAGATATATAGACATATATATCTATATATCTATAGATATATATGTATATCTATAGATATATGTCTATATATCTATAGATATACATATATCTATATATATATGTCTATATATCTATATATAGATATATCTATATATAAATAGATATCTATACATATATAGATTGATATATATATATGTATGTATATGTATGTATGTATATATGTATATATGTATGTATGTATGTATGTATATATGTATGTATGTATATATGTATGTAGGTATGTATGTATGTATGTATGTATGTATGTATATATGTATGTAGGTATGTATGTATGTATGTATGTATGTATGTATATAGGTATGTATGTATGTATGTATGTATGTATGTATGTATGTATGTATATAGGTATGTATGTATGTATGTATGTATGTATGTATGTATGTATGTATGTATGTATATATGTATATAGGTATGTATGTATGTATGTATGTATGTATGTATATATATAGGTATGTATGTATGTATTTATGTATCTAATAGTAGCTCCCTCTGTGTGTGTTCAGACTCAGCAGATCTTTATATACAGCGGGTAATATAAGTATTGAACACGTCACCATTTTTCTCAGTAAATATATTTCCAGAGGTGCTATTGACATGACTTTTCACCAGATGTTGGTAACAACCCCAGTAATCTATACATACAAAGAAACCAAAACAAATTAATTCAGAAATTAAGTCATGTGTAATAATGTGAAATGACACAGGGAAAAAGTATTGAACACATGAAGAAAGGGAGGTGCAAAAAGGCATGGAAAGCCAAGACAACAGCTGAAATCTATCAGTAATTAGAAAGCAATCCGACCCCTTGTCAGTGCAAATTAATATCAGCTGGTCCAGTCCCAACTGATGGCCTATAAAAAGGTGTCTAATTACCAAGGTGTCACACAAGAAACATCTCATGATGGGTGAAAGCAAAGAGCTTTCTCAAGACCTTCGCAACCTTATTGTTGTAAAACATCCTGATGGCATTGGCTACAGACGCATTTCTAAACTTCTGAATGTTCCAGTGAGCACTGTTGGGGCCATAATCCGGAAGTGGAAAGAACATCATTTCACCATAAACTGACCATGACCAGGTGCTCCTCGCAAGATTTCTGACAGAGGAGTGAAAATAATTATCAGAAGAGTTGTCCAAGAGCCAAGGACCACTTGTGGAGAGCTTCAGAAAGACCTGGAATTAGCAGGTACAATTGTTTCAAAGAAATCAATAAGTAATGCACTCAACCGCCATGGCCTGTATGCACGCTCACCACGCAAGACTCCATTGCTGAAGAAAAAGCATGTTGAAGCTCGTTTAAAGTTTGCTGCACAACATTTGGAAAAGCCTGTGAAATACTGGGAGAATATAGTCTGGTCAGATGAGATTAACTCTTTGGATGCCATAATACACACCATGTTTGGAGGACAAATGGCACTGCACATCACTCTAAAAACACCATACCAACAGTGAAGTCTGGAGGTGGGAACATCATGGTGTGGGGCTGCTTTTCAGCATACGGTACTGGCAAACTTCACATAATTGAAGGAAGGATGAATGGAAAAATGTACCGAGACATTCTTGATAAAAATCTGCTGCCATCTACCAGGATGATGAAGATGAAACAAGGGTGGACATTTCAGCAAGACAATGATCCCAAACACACAGCCAAGGAAACTCTCAATTGGTTTCAGAGAAAGAAAATAAAGCTGCTAGAATGGCCCAGCCAATCACCTGACTTGAATCCAATTGAAAATCTATGGAAAGAACTGAAGATCAGAGTTCATAAAAGAGGCCCAGAGACTGTTTGTGTGGAAGAATGGGCCAAAATCAGCCCTGAGCAATGAATACGACTAGTTTCTCCATACAGGAGGCGTCTTGGAGCTGTCATTACCAACAAAGGCTTTTGTACAAAGTATTAAATATCAGTAAGCGTGTTCAATACTTTTTCCCTGTGTCATTTCACATTATTACACATAACTTAATTTCTGAATTAATTTGTTTTGGTTTCTTTGTATGTATAGATTACTGGGGTTGTTACCAACATCTGATGAAAAATTCATGTCAATAGCACCACTGGAAATATATTTACTGAGAAAAATGGTGACGTGTTCAATACTTATTTTACCCGCTGTATATATCTATATCTATAGATATATACATGCATTTATATTATTTGCATAGATTCTATTTTTCAGCATTATTATTTCCACTGTCGTTATATATATATTTCTTATTTATATTTTCTCTATGTTTATATATTTATGTTTATATTGTAGAACGGAGCTGAACTCAGTTTGTGGAGGAGCCGTGGTGCGTTCAGGTGATCCAGACTTACCCGGACAGAACAGCCTGGGAGCCCAGACAGTCCACCGACATCGCCGTGGCCTGAAACCACAGAAGAAGAAGATTTAATAATATATAGGGATCGATATAACAGAGATATATCGTTGGATATTAGTTTTATTTATAACAACATAAACAGTTCAGTGAGGATGATGATGATGATGAGAATGATGAAGAGACATGTGATGTATGAAACTAACATCAGTCTCTGATCAGTTATTGATTAGTTCTCTTCCTTTAATAACTTCACTGATCAACATTAAATGGATTAACTTGGCTGATCGATGATTGAACCTGACAGAGTTACAGTGTGAGGAGAGGAAGGAGAGGTGTGAACGGTGACCTCCACCTGTGTGTCCCTTTAATCCCCGTCCTCTCTCTCAGTGTTACCTGGGTAACGGCGTGGACACACATCCCCCGTCAGCAGCGTGGCGGCTGCGTTACCTGTTGGTTTTTATTTGGGCGTCCGTGTTAACAGGTTAGAGCAGCCACACCGCCCGCATGAGACGAGTCTCAGCTGCGTCTCTTTTATAGAATAGAGGTCTCGCCTATTTTTGACGCAGCTGCGTCTCAGCTGCGTCTCACAGCAGCTCCAGACGGTGAAGGTGATCTAGTGACAGTATATTATCATCATACCAGCAACCTCACTACAGTCTACAGGTCTGTCTGTAGAATATGTTACGGATATGAAAAAAGGTAAAGACTTATTTTTAAATCAACACTTCCTGCTTTCATTTCAAAATAAAAGCCCTCAGGCGGTTTTTTCTGTGGACAGAATCCCTTCATTTGTTAACACGAGGCTTTTATTCTGAAATATTTGCCGGACAGTGATGTAGAACATGCAGTGACTTGGAGAGCTCCATGAATGAATACAGTACGGAGTTTTAATGGTGGATTATTACTATTATTTACTAATTACCACGTTACTGAACCTTTCTCTGTCTAACATAAATATAAATCACATTTATCATGAAGTTAAAGGATCTGTAACTTCTTCCAAGTATGAATCTACCGGGTCGGTGTCTCATGGTCTCTCGTGTGTCTCATGGTCTCTCGTGTGTCTCATGGTCTCTCGTGTGTCTCATGGTCTCTCGTGTGTCTCATGGTCTCTAGTGTGTCTCCGCTGTTCAGACTCAGACTCCAACACAAACTCCAGTGAAGCACCAAAACCTCTTGGTTGTATCTAGCGAAGCTGTTAAACAGTGTTGGCCGCGGTCGGAGGACGCGGAGGAGACCGGAGCTTTGGTCTCCAGGACCGGAGTCTCTGCTCCTCTGCTCCTCTGCTCCTCTGCCTGCCTTCACTCACACACCGTGCTCCTTCTCTCTCTCTCTCTCCACCTCTCCCGTGCATGCTGCTCACTCCACACTGCAGCAGAGTTAGTTTAGCTCTGAGAATATCTAGTGAATGTTCAGTGGACGTTTGTGCAGAAATAACTGCTGCAGCTCCTCCAGACCAACAGAGGTTTCCCGTGTCTGGTGAAGTGACGGGGCTCCGCAGAGAGAAACGTTATCGTCTCCCCCGTTCCCTCCGGCCGCGGTCGGGAGGCTGAGGCGGGAAAAGCCAACACTAGGATCAGCATTGATTCATGGAGAGACCTTGGTCTGGTCAGCTAACATTACTGCCAAGCAGCTGAAATATAGAGTGATGTTGTGCTTTTAGCTGACGTGTGTCTCCTCACTGTGTTGAGCGATGCTCCTTCATGTCTTCCAGCAACAGGACGCTGACTTTAGTTGACTTAACGGACACAGCTGAAGCTGTTAACAAGACATTCTGATTCTAACTAACAGGCCCTTTAAAGACATTAAAAGGTAAACTCTATGTAGAGAGACAGCAGCAGCTGGTCTGAACACCTGACGACAGGAGCACGCAGCGCCTCCTGAGGCTTTAGTCTCTATTCTTTAGGAGTCATGAGTCAGGAGTTAGGGGTTAGGAGTTAGGGGTTAGGGGTTAGGGGTTAGGGGTTAGGGGTTAGGAGTTAGGGGTTAGGGGTTAGGGGTTAGGGGTTAGGGGTTAGGAGTTAGGGGTTAGGGGTTAGGAGTTAGGGGTTAGGAGTTAGGGGTTAGGAGTTAGGGGTTAGGAGTTAGGGGTTAGGAGTTAGGAGTTAGGGGTTAGGGGTTAGGAGTTAGGAGTCATGAGTTAGGGGTTAGGAGTTAGGGGTTAGGGGTTAGGAGTTAGGGGTTAGGAGTTAGGGGTTAGGAGTTAGGGGTTAGGGGTTAGGAGTTAGGGGTTAGGGGTTAGGAGTTAGGAGTTAGGGGTTAGGGGTTAGGAGTTAGGAGTTAGGGGTTAGGGGTTAGGGGTTAGGAGTTAGGGGTTAGGGGTTAGGAGTTAGGGGTTAGGGGTTAGGAGTTAGGAGTTAGGGGTTAGGGGTTAGGAGTTAGGAGTTAGGGGTTAGGGGTTAGGAGTTAGGGGTTAGGGGTTAGGAGTTAGGGGTTAGGGGTTAGGAGTTAGGGGTTTCAGGTGTGTTTCTACCTGAGCATCTCTGAACTCCACCACCACCGTCTCGCTGCTCCAGCGGACCGCCATCTTTCCTCCTCTACCGTCAACAACACGTCACGTGATCACAC
>JAUPFX010000002.1:42483092-42573092 GCA_036937225.1 Sebastes paucispinis
GGGGGGGGGGGCGTTGTTTCTTGGAGGATGAAGTTAGGTGCCAGATTGTGGAGATATGGGATCGCCACTGGCTGCAGAATCTCATCCCGACATCTCCCTGCATTGAGATGGCCTTCAATGATGACAAGCCTTGTTCTGTTAGTGACATCACTGAGGGGACACACAACCAGCTGACCTGCAGTTAATCCTGGTTAAGGAACAGAACAACATCACACAGCAACGTGTGACCAGAGGTCAGAGGTCAGAGGTCTGGACCAGGAAGCAGGATTAGAAGTTAAGGGAGGTAACTTCAGTGTTTTCAGTCCTACGAAGCTGGATCACTTCTTACCTGGTAGATCACCATGGTAACTGATACGGGGTAGATCACCATGGTAACTGATGCGGGGTAGATCACCATGGTAACTGATGCGGGGTAGATCACCATGGTAACTGATACGGGGTAGATCACCACGGTAACTGATGCGGGGTAGATCACCATGGTAACTGATGCTGAACCGCTGACCTGCTCCAGAGCAGGTTATGTTCCAGATCAAAGATCAACTCGTATAAAAGCACCTCCTACTGACCAATCACAGCTCAGTGAGCGGATCACATGGTATATTACACACATATGAAGAAGTTACCATCATAATCAGACTAAAGACAACTCAGTTTAAACTGACAGATGCAGGAAGAACAGCTGGATTTATGCCGTGGGTGTTTACCGCTTTGAATTATATTTTTCTATTTATTCTTTTAACTTCCTCTTGAGTCCGTTTCACACCGCCGGAGACGGAACGCAGCTGAAGGACGGCTGAAATAGTCATAGACACATCTTTTTATTCACAGGGTAAACAGAAGTGTAATCCATTCATCTATTACTCTCCTAAAAGCTATTTATATTTAGATGACTATATCTGACTTTTGAGTGTTCTGTTAAATTAATAAGTCTGTTAATTTAATCACTCACACATCTGGAGTTGATTGGTCAGTAGACTAGTCCATGTCTGTGATTGGTCTGTAGACTAGTCCATGTCTGTGATTGGTCTGTAGACTAGTCCATGTCTGTGATTGGTCTGTAGACTAGTCCATGTCTGTGATTGGTCTGTAGACTAGTCCATGTCTGTGATTGGTCTGTAGACTAGTCCATGTCTGTGATTGGTCAGTAGACTAGTCCATGTCTGTGATTGGTCAGTAGTATTATTTATTTGTTTGTGTATATTTAGTTCCTGATCTCTTGACTAGTCTCAGTTAGTTCTGCTGGTTTGTGTTTCAGGACATCGGCAGCAACATCTACACCCTGAGAGACGTGGTGGACGAGATCCGAGACAAACCCACCAGGAGGAGTCTGGCCTTCCTCCCCTACCAGCTGAACTTCAGAGAACCACATCCTGAACACATCAGACTGGGTAAACTAACCTAAACTAGTCCTGAACACATCAGACTGGGTAAACTAACCTCAACTAGTCCTGAACACATCAGACTGGGTAAACTAGCCTCAACTAGTCCTGAACACATCAGACTGGGTAAACTAGCCTCAACTAGTCCTGAACACATCAGACTGGGTAAACTAGCCTAAACTAGTCCTGAACACATCAGACTGGGTAAACTAGCCTCAACTAGTCCTGAACACATCAGACTGGGTAAACTAGCCTAAACTAGTCCTGAACACATCAGACTGGGTAAACTAGCCTAAACTAGTCCTGAACACATCAGACTGGGTAAACTAGCCTCAACTAGTCCTGAACACATCAGACTGGGTAAACTAGCCTAAACTAGTCCTGAACACATCAGACTAGGTAAACTAGTCCTGGGTTAACTAGTTCTGGGTTAACTAGTGCTGGGTTAACTAGTCCTGAGTTAACTAGTCGTGTGTAAACTAGTGCTGGGTTAACTAGTCCTGGGGTGTCCAGGGTTAACTAGTCCTGGGTTAACTAGTCCTGAGTTAACTAGTCCTGAACACATCAGACTAGGTAAACTAGTCCTGGGTTAACTAGTGCTGGGTTAACTAGTCCTGAGTTAACTAGTCGTGGGTAAACTAGTGCTGGGTTAACTAGTCCTGGGGTGTCCTGGGTTAACTAGTCCTGAGTTAACTAGTCCTGAACACATCAGACTAGGTAAAGTAGTGCTGAGTTAACTAGTCCTGGGTTAACTAGTCCTGGGTTAACTGATGTTTGTGTTTGTGGTCTCAGTGACGGAGTTCTCGAAGAAGACTGGGGACTACCCGAGTCTCTCGGCCACCGATATCAAAGTTCTGGCTCTGACCTACCAGCTGGAGGTGGAGCACGTCGGCAGCCAACACCTGAAGAAGGATCCGGAGGTCCAGGTACCTGAGCAGCTTCTTCTCATTAATACAGACCCGGTCCCTCAGACCCGGTCCCCCATACCCAGTCCCCCAGACCCGGTCCCCCAGACCCGGTCCCTCAGACCCGGTCCCCCAGACCCGGTCCCCCAGACCCGGTCCCTCAGTAACGGTTGTGGACGTTGTGTTTCAGGTGAACGTTCGCAGCACTCAGCGCCACCCAGAGACTCCGGTGAACGTTGCAGGGTTCCACTTCCCCTCCAAGGTAGAACACGGTTCATCTGTATGTACTCATGAGAACAGTCAGTCAGAACCACGTGGTGTCCTAAAACATCACGTTACTGTCCCCTCAGAAACCTGAGGACGGTTTGAACGTCCTCCACCAGACTCCAACAGAGACGGAGACGTCCAACAGCGAAGAGTTCAACAGCTTCCAGTTCTGGAGAGAACCGCTGGAACCCGTCAGCCGAGACCTGCTGGACCTACTGGTGAGTCTGGTTCTACTGCTGAGTCTGGTTCTACTGGTGAGTCTGGTTCTACTGCTGAGTCTGGTTCTACTGGTGAGTCTGGTTCTACTGGTGAGTCTGGTTCTAGAGCGACGGCCGGACCGGACCGGACCGGCCGTCAGGAGCACCGGGCCAGCTGATTGGCCACTACAGTAACCAGGTTTTAATCAGGTTCCCATAGTAACCAGGTTCCTACAGTGATGTGTGCAGTGGTTGGTTCTCCAGGTTCCCATAGTAACCAGGTTCCTACAGTGATGTGTGCAGTGGTTGGTTCTCCAGGTTCCCATAGTAACCAGGTTCCTACAGTGATGTGTGCTGTGGTTGGTTCTCCTGCAGGACCCCGTTGAGGTTCTGAATTCAAAGAACCAACAGAAGCAGACGGACACTCAGACCAAAGGAGACGAGTTCAGCAGCTTCCTGTTCTGGAGAGAGACGCCGGCGCCGATCGATGATGGCCTGCTGGACCTGCTGGACCAGCTGGTGAGTTTCAGAAGGACCACATCAGAACGTGGACCGCACAGCTACCTCCAAAGATCCTGGACCCTGATTGTCTGACAGCAGCTGACTCTAGTTGCTGATTGGTTGTTGGTTGGTTTGCAGAAAGTGGACGAGGTGTCCAACACGTCGCTGCAGAGAGAGGACCAATCAGATGACGAGGACAAAGAGAACGAGCCTGAGGAGGAAGAGGAGGAAGAGGAGGAGGAGGAAGAGGAGGACGGAGGTGGATGGATCACTCCAAGTAACATCCAACAGGTGAAGATGGCCTCGGCTGATTGGACGGCTCCTGCTGATGTCACAGTCGGATGTCTGACCACCGACTTCGCCATGCAGGTAACAGACCGCTCACCTGGAGGTCACCGTTAGTGGAGGGCCCGTTAGTGGGGGTTCCGTTAGCGGGGGTTCCGTTGGTGGGGGTACATTTAGCGGGGGTTCTGTTAGCGGGGGTTTCGTTAGTGGAGGTTACGTTAGTGGAGGTTACGTTAGTGGAGGTTCCGTTAGAGGAGGATCCGTTAGTGGGGGTTCCGTTAGTGGGGGTTCCGTTAGTGGAGGTTCCATTGGAGGAGGTTCCGTTAGTGGAGGTTCCGTTAGCGGGTGTTCCGTTAGAGGAGGATCCGTTAGCGGGGGTTCCGTTAGCGGGTGTTCCGTTAGAGGAGGTTCCGTTAGTGGAGGTTCCGTTAGCGGGTGTTCCGTTAGAGGAGGATCCGTTAGCGGGGGTTCCGTTAGCGGGGGTTTCGTTAGTGGAGGATCCGTTAGCGGGGGTTCCGTTAGAGGAGGATCCGTTAGTGGGGGTTCCGTTAGTGGGGGTTCCGTTAGTGGAGGTTCCATTGGAGGAGGTTCCGTTAGCGGAGGTTCCGTTAGCGGGGGTTCCGTTAGCGGGTGTTCCGTTAGAGGAGGTTCCGTTAGTGGAGGTTCCGTTAGCGGGTGTTCCGTTAGAGGAGGATCCGTTAGCGGGGGTTCCGTTAGCGGGGGTTTCGTTAGCGGGGGTTCCGTTAGAGGAGGGTCCGTTAGTGGGGGTTCCGTTAGTGGAGGTTCCGTTAGTGGAGGTTCCGTTAGTGGAGGTTCCGTTAGCGGAGGTTCCGTTAGCGGGGGTTCCGTTAGCGGGGGTTCCGTTAGCGGGTGTTCCGTTAGAGGAGGTTCTGTTAGAGGAGGTTCCACTGATACTGGGCGAAGGTAAATTACAACGTTATCATGATGCGTTCAAGTGTAATCTGGTAAAATGTAGTTTTAGGTGATGAACTGGAATAAATCCAGATGTTTTCACATCAGTATAAAGTAGATATATTAGAGAGAGAGGAGACACTGATCATTATTATATTACTATATTACTATATTTATATTAAGTTTTTATATTGTTATATTATTATATTATTATTATATTATTATTATATTATATTATTATTATATTATTATATTGTTATATTATATTATTATTATATTATATTATTATTATATTATTATTATATTATATTATTATTATATTATTATATTATATTATTATATTATATTATTATATTATTGGTTGTTGATGAGTTGATTGATGAATTAAATCCTTGGATGTGTTTCCAGAACGTTCTGATTCAGATTGGACTTCATGTTCTGTCCGTTAACGGGATGCTGATCCAACAGGCGAGGAACTACGTCCTCCGATGTCACGCCTGCTTCAAGTGAGTCTGACTGAAGGACATGAGACCAGAACCAGACCTGATCCACAATGAGTTCTGATTCTCTAAAGCTGACTGGGTTCTGATGGTCTAAAACTGACTGGGTTCTGATGGTCTAAAGCTGACTGGGTTCTGATGGTCTAAAGCTGACTGGGTTCTGATGGTCTAAAGCTGACTGGGTTCTGATGGTCTAAAGCTGACTGGGTTCTGATGGTCTAAAGCTGACTGGGTTCTGATGGTTCTGTGTTCTGATGGTTCTGATGGTTCTGTGTTCTACCTCCAGGACCACCAGCAACATGACCCGGGTGTTCTGTCCTCACTGTGGGAACCAGACTCTGAAGAAGCTGGCGGTGACCGTCGGTCAGGACGGAACCACTCAGATGCATTTCTCCAAGAACCCAAAAGTACTGAACCCACGAGGACTGAGGGTGAGACCTGTTAGCCTAGCTTAGCATAAAGACTGGTAGCAGAGGGAAACTGTTAGCCTAGCTTAGCATAAAGACTGGTAGCAGAGAGTAACTGTTAGCCTAGCTTAGCATAAAGACTGGTAGCAGAGAGTAACTGTTAGCCTAGCTTAGCATAAAGACAGTATACATGTATTAACCCTCCGTGGTGTGTTCCAGCACTCTCTGCCGAGTCCTCAGGGAGGGAAACACGGGAACAACCCCCAGCTGGTGGAGGACCAGCGGTTCCCTCAGCAGAGACTGTCCCGTAAAGCTCGCCAGAAGACGGACGTGTTCAACCCGGACTACGTGGCCGGAGGGTCGCCGTTCTGCCAGAACGACGTCTACAGCCGAGCCGCCAACCTGCAGATCAGAGACGGCCAGAGCGGCGGCGGCAGGAGGCGGACCAACCCCAACGCCACCCACAAGAAGTTTGTCAAGAAGAAGTGAGGAGCTTATGGACTGTTGGACATGTGGACACAGGACGTCCTCCAGGTGGACTGATGTCACATTAAAGGAGCACAAACACCAGCAGTCTCCCTCTCTGCACGTTAACAACCTGATGATTCACATTCTGTCTCTATTCTAAACTAATAAATGTTAAACCTTCAGCTGCTTCACGACCTTTCTTCATTACTCAAATATAAAGACACATTAAAGACCCTCAGAATACTCCTTAATATACTCCTTACTATACTCCTTAATATACTCCTTAATATACTCCTTAATATAGTCCTTAATATAGTCCTTAATATACTCCTTAATATAGTCCTTAATATACTCCTTAATATAGTCCTTAATATACTCCTTAATATACTCCTTAATATACTCCTTACTATAGTCCTGACTATACTCCTTACTATACTCCTTACTATACTCCATAATATACTCCTTAATATACTCTTTACTATACTCCTTAATATAGTCCTTAATATACTCCTTACTATATTCCTTAATATGCTCCTTAATATACTCCTTACTATAGTCCTGACTATACTCCATAATATACTCCTGACTATACTCCTTAATATACTCCTTACTATAGTCCTGACTATACTCCATAATATACTCCTGACTATACTCCTTAATATACTCCTGACTATACTCCTTACTATATTCCTTAATATACTCCTTACTATACTCCTTACTATACTCCATAATATACTCCTGACTATATTCCTTAATATACTCCTTACTATACTCCTTACTATACTCCATAATATACTCCATAATATACTCCTGACTATACTCCTTAATATACTCCTGACTATACTCCTTACTATACTCCTGACTATACTCCTTACTATAGTCCTGACTATACTCCTTAATATACTCCTTACTATACTCCTTAATATACTCCTTACTATAGTCCTGACTATACTCCATAATATACTCCATAATATACTCCTTACTATACTCCTTAATATACTCCTTACTATACTCCGGACTATACTTCTTACTATACTCCTTACTCCTTACTATACTCCATAATATACTCCATAATATACTCCTTACTATACTTACTATAGTCCTGACTATGCTCCTTAATATACTCCTTAATATACTCCTTACTATACTCCTGACTATACTCCTGACTATACTCCTGACTATACTCCTGACTATACTCCTTAATATAACAATACTACTATAATATAGTCCAGCATGGAAACACTCTGATGGAGCTAGGCTAACAGTTCCCCCCTGCTGCCAGTCTTTATGCTAAGCTAGGCTAACAGTGCTTGTGATTCTTCAGAAGACAGAAGCTTTAAATAAGAGTCGGGGCGGTGAGAGAGAGAGTCTGTTTATTAACTGATCATTAAAATGTCCAGAACCAGAACCAGAACCAGAGTCCACAGTGATTCTTCCTGCAGAGACTCTGCAGTAAATCATTAAGAAACCAGACCAGGTCCAATACGTCCATCACTCCAGAGAGAAGTCTTCGTCCTGTATCGTCTCTTCGTCCTCTTCCTCAGAGTCTCTGAGTAAGGACCGGGTCGACGGCGGGTCGGGACGCGCCGCCTCCACGGTGAGGTCCGGATCTGTCCCTGGATCTGTGAGCTGGGTCTCAAACATCAGGCTGCTCAGTTCGATGTCCGGCGCCGCTGGTTCAGGTTCTGGTTTTGGCGTCTCTCTCTGAGGGAGCACAAAGTCCAGCGGCTGGAGGACGCCGGCGAGGTCGATGCAGCCCAGACCGCCGAACCGGTGCAGCTGGGTCGGAGGAACCCCTGCAGAGAAACAGAACCGGTTACAATGTTTATTACATCTCACATGACGGAGTTCTGCTCACCAGAACCACGGATAAATACTCATCTGGACCAGAACCACCTGAAACCAGAACCTCCACCAGCTAACAGCTGTTCTCTTTAGAACCGGGTTCACACCGAGAGAGCTGTGATGTAATATCAATAAACAGATCAAACTGAAATAACTACATCATGATGCTGATCAGTAAACAGTCTGAATTCATGCTTCGTCAGGTCCGTTACCATGACGACAGTCTGAATTCATGCTTCGTCGGGTCCGTTACCATGACTACAGTCTGAATTCATGCTTCGTCAGGTCCGTTACCATGACTACAGTCTGAATTTATGCTTCGTCAGGTCCGTTACCATGACTACAGTCTGAATTCATGCTTTATAAGGTCCGTTACCATGACTACAGTCTGAATTCATGCTTCATCAGGTCCGTTACCATGACTACAAGCAGATGCTTGTTTTCTGAATGGAGTCTGGATGGATCAGAGCCGGCTATGTAGCTGCTCCATCAACACTCAACATGACATCATCTAGAGACGTTGTGGTCTCTGGACAGAGACCAGAGACCACAGACAGACTAGAGATCAGAACCGGACCTCACCCAGGATGAGGGCAAGCTGCGCCGGAGGGAACAGGACGTGGAGGCAGCGGTTGAGGAACGGCAGCAGGTCGTCGGCGTAGGATGAGCAGAACTGGACGAACAGCTCCTTCTCTCTGCCGCTGAAGGCCGACTCCTCGGCCCGGTGGAACACCACGATCTGACGGGTCACCTGACGGGAGACAAGACGGACAACGGTCAGCACGGCGGAGAGGACGAGACCCACGGACCCGACGGGAAGCGGCCGCTCACCGTCTTCACGGCGTCCTCCAGACACGCCGTGACGTCCCGGGCCAGGCCGACGGGGCAGCAGAGCCGCAGGTCGTTGAACGCCGTCAGGACATTGTTGAGGAAGCAGGCCAGCGGCTGGAAGTCCAGCAGGGACATGGGGGGCTGCAGGATTCCCGGCTGGGTGCCGGGCGCCACGGGGGGGATGGTCCCCCCCAGCACCGACGGCAGGGCGATGAGCGTGTACAGGTTCATGTCCTCCTGGAACTTGTCTGCCGCCTCCTGCACGGCTCTGCGGAACGTCTCCGCCGCCACCCGCTGGAACATGGGCGCCAGCTGGCCCCGGAAGTCGGCCCCCACCCTGCTGAAGGACAGGCCGAAGTACATGCACTGACCCAGCAGGGAGTCCAGGCGGCCCCCCACGCCCCGCCGCAGGTCCCTCTCCAAGGTCTCCAGGAACTCGGCCACCATCTGCACCACCCAGCCGTGGAAGATGGCGGCCTCGTTCAGCGCCGCCTGCCCGCCGCCCCCCCCCGGCGGGTCCTCGTCGGAGAAGATGGCCCGGTACTGGGTGATGATGTCGAACAGGTGGACCCTGCAGGCCTCGATGGTCTTGGTGATGTGGAAGTAGGGGTCGTCCTCGGGGACGGCGGCGAGGATGGAGCGCAGCCAGGTGCCTCGAGCCTGCAGGAACTTCACCCGCAGCTCCGCCTCCGTGAAGGCGTCCATCCGCCGCAGGTAGCCGATGACGCGCAGGCAGACGGGAAGCTGCGAGTTGCTGCGCAGCTGCTGCAGCAGCTGGTTGAGCATCAGCTGAGTCGACTGACGCACCTCACGCACGATACCCTGAAGAGACGAGAGGTCGCGCATCAGGAGCGTATCATTTAGACATTAGACGTGTGGTCAGGTGGAGCCGGACTCACCTGGATGACCGGCAGAGACGAGTGCTTCTTCTCCAGCCTCTTGACGTACGCCGCCAGCTCCAGAGCCTCCTCGTAGTAGCCGTTACGGACACAGGTGTCCATCAGCTGAGGGATCTCCAGGATCTCCAAGATCTCCGTGTGACGGTTCAACGTGAGACTGTTCATCCTCCGGCTGGCTCCGATCTCCTCCGCCTCCTTCATGAAGCCCCTGAATGCAACACACACATCTAGAGTACGGGTCCTTGAACGCAACACACACACACCTACAGTACGGGTCCCTGAACGCAACACACACACACCTACAGTACGGGTCCCTGAACGCAACACACACACACCTACAGTACGGGTCCCTGAACGCAACACACACACACCTACAGTACGGGTCCCTGAACGCAACACACACCTACAGTACGGGTGCCTGAACGCAACACACACCTACAGTACGGGGTCTCTGAACGCAACACACACACACACCTACAGTACAGGGTCCCTGAACGCAACACACACACACCTACAGTACGGGTCCCTGAACGCAACACACACACACACACACACACCTACAGTACGGGTCCCTGAACGCAACACACACACACCTACAGTACGGGTCCCTGAACGCAACACACACACACCTACAGTACGGGTCCCTGAACGCAACACACACACACCTACAGTACGGGTCCCTGAACGCAACACACACCTACAGTACGGGGTCCCTGAACGCAACACACACACACCTACAGTACGGGGTCTCTGAACGCAACACACACACACCTACAGTACAGGGTCCCTGAACGCAACACACACACACACCTACAGTACGGGTCCCTGAACGCAACACACACACACACACACCTACAGTACGGGTCCCTGAACGCAACACACACACACACCTACAGTACGGGTCCCTGAACGCAACACACACACACCTACAGTACGGGTCCCTGAACGCAACACACACACACCCCTACAGTACGGGGTCCCTGAACGCAACACACACACACCTACAGTACGGGTCCCTGAACGCAACACACACACACCCCTACAGTACGGGGTCCCTGAACGCAACACACACCTACAGTACGGGGTCCCTGAACGCAACACACACACCCCTACAGTACGGGTCCCTGAACGCAACACACACACCCCTACAGTACGGGTCCCTGAACGCAACACACACACCCCTACAGTACGGGTCTGTATTAGTACCTGTACTTTATTAAACGTGTAGCATCACTGACCTGCATCTCTCCCTGAAGCAGTGTAGTACTCTAGTACAGGTACTACTAGTACACTAGTACCTGTACTAGTGTACTAGTACCTGTAGTGTATATTAGTACCTGTAGTGTGTATTAGTACCTGTAGTGTGTACTAGTACCTGTAGTGTGTATTAGTACCTGTAGTGTGTACTAGTACCTGTAGTGTGTACTAGTACCTGTAGTGTGTATTAGTACCTGTAGTGTGTACTAGTACCTGTAGTGTGTACTAGTACCTGTAGTGTGTACCTGTAGTGTGTACTAGTACCTGTAGTGTGTACTAGTACCTGTAGTGTGTACCTGTAGTGTGTATTAGTACCTGTAGTGTGTATTAGTACCTGTAGTGTGTACTAGTACCTGTAGTGTGTATTAGTACCTGTAGTGTGTACTAGTACCTGTAGTGTGTACTAGTACCTGTAGTGTGTATTAGTACCTGTAGTGTGTACTAGTACCTGTAGTGTGTACTAGTACCTGTAGTGTGTACTAGTACCTGTAGTGTGTACCTGTAGTGTGTACTAGTACCTGTAGTGTGTACTAGTACCTGTAGTGTGTACTAGTACCTGTAGTGTGTACCTGTAGTGTGTACTAGTACCTGTAGTGTGTACTAGTACCTGTAGTGTGTACTAGTACCTGTAGTGTGTACTAGTACCTGTAGTGTGTACTAGTACCTGTAGTGTGTACCTGTAGTGTGTACTAGTACCTGTAGTGTGTACTAGTACCTGTAGTGTGTACTAGTACCTGCATCTCTCAGTGAAGCCCGGGATCTTGTCCAGCAGTCTGGTCCCGCTGGTCTCGACCCGGCTGAAGGCCCGGTAGATGGTTCTGGTGCAGTCTGCGGTTCTGATGAAGGTCTGGTAGTTGCTGAAGGCCAGGTCCCGGGTCTGCTGGAGGATCTGGTCCCGCTCCTCCTGCAGACGCTCCGGCTCCAGAACCAGCTTCTCCAGACCGAACCCGCTCAGCTCAGACAGGTACACCAGGTAGTCCGGGTTCTGGTCCGGGCTGAGGCTCTGCTCCGGGTTGTGGTTCTGGTTCTGGTGGTGTCTCCAGCTGGACGGGAAGCTGTCCCTGAAGATCCCCGCCAGGATGCTCTCATCCTCCACGTCCACCGCCGACATCACGGCCCTGGTCCTGGTCCTGGTCCTGGTCCTGGTCCTGGTCCTGGTCCTGGTCCTGGTTCCGGTCCTGCTGAACAGAGCCAGTGGGTCACTCTGCTGACGGCTCTAGAGAGACGTGTTGACTTCCTGTTCCGGGTTCTTCACGGCCTGCTATAGGAGGATGGGTACCGCGTCACGGGTCTGGGGTTTAGCGCATGCGCAGTGTGACTGAAGCTGAGCTGAGGTGTGTTGTGATCAGATCCTCCAGTAGAGAGCAGCTGGTCTGATCCGGACTCTCTAATGGTCAAACGGAGGAACTACAACTACCGGGTCAGTCACGTGATGTCATCAGACCCTAACAGGCTGCCCCCCCCCCCATAGACTATAATATATATCCTCCTCATCCTCAGGTTACTGTCCCATAGAGGCTAACCATACTTATGTGATGTTATCTATCTGTTAGTAGAGGTGAGGTGATGTTAGTAGAGGTGATGTGATGTTAGTAGAGGTGAGGTGATGTTAGTAGAGGTGAGGTGATGTTAGTAGAGGTGAGGTGATGTTAGTAGAGGTGAGATGATGTTAGTAGAGGTGAGGTGATGTTAGTAGAGGTGAGGTGATGTTAGTAGAGGTGAGGTGAGATGATGTTAGTAGAGGTGAGGTGATGTTAGTAGAGGTGAGGTGATGTTAGTAGAGGTGAGGTGATGTTAGTAGAGGTGAGGTGATGTTAGTAGAGGTGAGGTGATGTTAGTAGAGGTGAGATGATGTTAGTAGAGGTGAGGTGATGTTAGTAGAGGTGAGGTGATGTTAGTAGAGGTGATGTTAGTAGAGGTGAGGTGATGTTAGTAGAGGTGAGGTGATGTTAGTAGAGGTGAGGTGATGTTAGTAGAGGTGAGGTGATGTTAGTAGAGGTGAGGTGATGTTAGTAGAGGTGAGGTGATGTTAGTAGAGGTGAGGTGATGTTAGTAGAGGTGAGGTGATGTTAGTAGAGGTGAGGTGATGTTAGTAGAGGTGAGGTGATGTTAGTAGAGGTGAGGTGAGGTGATGTTAGTAGAGGTGAGGTGATGTTAGTAGAGGTGAGGTGAGGTGAGGTGAGGTGATGTTAGTAGATGTGAGGTGATGTTAGTAGAGGTGAGGTGATGTTAGTAGAGGTGAGGTGATGTTAGTAGAGGTGAGGTGATGTTAGTAGAGGTGATGTGATGTTAGTAGAGGTGAGGTGAGGTGATGTTAGTAGAGGTGAGGTGATGTTAGTAGAGGTGAGGTGATGTTAGTAGAGGTGAGGTGATGTTAGTAGAGGTGAGGTGATGTTAGTAGAGGTGAGGTGAGGTGAGGTGAGGTGATGTTAGTAGAGGTGAGGTGATGTTAGTAGAGGTGAGGTGATGTTAGTAGAGGTGAGGTGATGTTAGTAGAGGTGAGGTGATGTTAGTAGAGGTGAGGTGATGTTAGTAGAGGTGAGGTGATGTTAGTAGAGGTGATGTTAGTAGAGGTGAGGTGATGTTAGTAGAGGTGATGTTAGTAGAGGTGAGGTGAGGTGAGGTGATGTTAGTAGAGGTGATGTTAGTAGAGGTGATGTTAGTAGAGGTGAGGTGATGTTAGTAGAGGTGAGGTGATGTTAGTAGAGGTGAGGTGATGTTAGTAGAGGTGAGGTGATGTTAGTAGAGGTGATGTTAGTAGAGGTGAGGTGATGTTAGTAGAGGTGAGGTGATGTTAGTAGAGGTGAGGTGATGTTAGTAGAGGTGATGTGATGTTAGTAGAGGTGAGGTGATGTTAGTAGAGGTGAGGTGATGTTAGTAGAGGTGAGGTGATGTTAGTAGAGGTGAGGTGAGGTGATGTTAGTAGAGGTGATGTTAGTAGAGGTGAGGTGATGTTAGTAGAGGTGATGTTAGTAGAGGTGAGGTGAGGTGAGGTGATGTTAGTAGAGGTGATGTTAGTAGAGGTGATGTTAGTAGAGGTGAGGTGATGTTAGTAGAGGTGAGGTGATGTTAGTAGAGGTGAGGTGAGGTGATGTTAGTAGAGGTGATGTTAGTAGAGGTGAGGTGATGTTAGTAGAGGTGAGGTGATGTTAGTAGAGGTGAGGTGAGGTGATGTTAGTAGAGGTGAGGTGATGTTAGTAGAGGTGAGGTGATGTTAGTAGAGGTGATGTTAGTAGAGGTGATGTTAGTAGAGGTGAGGTGATGTTAGTAGAGGTGAGGTGATGTTAGTAGAGGTGAGGTGATGTTAGTAGAGGTGAGGTGATGTTAGTAGAGGTGATGTTAGTAGAGGTGAGGTGATGTTAGTAGAGGTGAGGTGATGTTAGTAGAGGTGAGGTGATGTTAGTAGAGGTGAGGTGATGTTAGTAGAGGTGAGGTGATGTTAGTAGAGGTGAGGTGATGTTAGTAGAGGTGAGGTGAGGTGATGTTAGTAGAGGTGAGGTGATGTTAGTAGAGGTGAGGTGATGTTAGTAGAGGTGAGGTGATGTTAGTAGAGGTGAGGTGATGTTAGTAGAGGTGAGGTGATGTTAGTAGAGGTGAGGTGATGTTAGTAGAGGTGAGGTGATGTTAGGAGGCAGTGATGACTGTAACAGCTGGTGTTCTCATGTTGTACTAGATGTATTGATGACATCGCTCTATTAGAGCGGATTAGCAGACCGTTACCATGGAAACCATTCAGTGACACGACGCACCGGAAGTTAGGGACACAATTCACGCAACGCATCATGGGAGCTACCCGCCCATCAGAGCCTCCGTGTTGTTGCTAAGCTGCAGCAGCTAGCCTGTCAACAGGTCCGCATCAGCTGATCAGCTGCTGCTGAGAGCCGCTTCACCGGGTAACACCACCTTCATCACCACCGGATCACCACCGAGCAGAGGAAGGTAACCCACCCAGACCAGACGAGTAACAACCTAGCTTAGCTTAGCTTAGCTTAGCTTAGCTTAGCTTAGCTTAGCTTAGCTTAGCTTAGCTTAGCAGTACTAAGCTAACTGCTGCTAACTAGCTCTGAGCTAACAGTAGCTAGGAGCTACTTAACAACAGTTAGATCAACAACCTGAAGACTGTTAACCAGACTGATAACCAGACTGTTAACCAGACTGTTAACCAGACTGTTAACCAGACTGATAACCAGACTGTTAACCAGACTGTTAACCAGACTGTTAACCAGACTGATAACCAGACTGATAACCAGACTGTTAACCAGACTGTTAACCAGACTGATAACCAGACTGTTAACCAGACTGTTAACCAGACTGTTAACCAGACTGATAACCAGACTGTTAACCAGACTGTTAACCAGACTGTTAACCAGACTGATAACCAGACTGATAACCAGACTGTTAACCAGACTGTTAACCAGACTGATAACCAGACTGATAACCAGACTGTTAACCAGACTGTTAACCAGACTGTTAACCAGACTGTTAACCAGACTGATAACCAGACTGTTAACCAGACTGTTAACCAGACTGTTAACCAGACTGATAACCAGACTGTTAACCAGACTGATAACCAGACTGATAACCAGACTGTTAACCAGACTGATAACCAGACTGTTAACAGACTGTTAACCAGACTGTTAACCAGACTGATAACCAGACTGTTAACCAGACTGATAACCAGACTGATAACCAGACTGTTAACCAGACTGTTAACCAGACTGATAACCAGACTGTTAACCAGACTGATAACCAGACTGTTAACCAGACTGATAACCAGACTGATAACCAGACTGTTAACCAGACTGATAACCAGACTGTTAACAGACTGTTAACCAGATTGATAACCAGACTGATAACCAGACTGTTAACCAGACTGATAACCAGACTGATAACCAGACTGATAACCAGACTGTTAACCAGACTGTTAACCAGACTGTTAACCAGACTGTTAACCAGACTGATAACCAGACTGTTAACCAGACTGTTAACCAGACTGTTAACCAGACTGTTAACCAGACTGATAACAGACTGTTAACCAGACTGTTAACCAGACTGATAACCAGACTGTTAACCAGACTGTTAACCAGACTGTTAACCAGACTGATAACAGACTGTTAACCAGACTGTTAACCAGACTGTTAACCAGACTGTTAACAGACTGTTAACCAGACTGTTAATCAGACTGATAACCAGACTGTTAACCAGACTGTTAACCAGACTGTTAACCAGACTGTTAACCAGACTGATAACCAGACTGTTAACCAGACTGATAACCAGACTGATAACCAGACTGTTAACCAGACTGATAACCAGACTGTTAACAGACTGTTAACCAGACAGTTAACCAGACTGATAACCAGACTGTTAACCAGACTGTTAACCAGACTGATAACCAGACTGTTAACCAGACTGATAACCAGACTGTTAACCAGACTGATAACCAGACTGATAACCAGACTGATAACCAGACTGTTAACAGACTGTTAACCAGACAGTTAACCAGACTGATAACCAGACTGTTAACCAGACTGTTAACCAGACTGTTAACCAGACTGATAACCAGACTGTTAACCAGACTGATAACCAGACTGATAACCAGACTGTTAACCAGACTGATAACCAGACTGTTAACAGACTGTTAACCAGATTGATAACCAGACTGATAACCAGACTGTTAACCAGACTGATAACCAGACTGATAACCAGACTGTTAACCAGACTGTTAACCAGACTGATAACCAGACTGTTAACCAGACTGTTAACCAGACTGATAACCAGACTGTTAACCAGACTGTTAACCAGACTGTTAACCAGACTGATAACCAGACTGTTAACCAGACTGTTAACCAGACTGATAACCAGACTGATAACCAGACTGTTAACAGACTGTTAACCAGACTGTTAACCAGACTGTTAACCAGACTGATAACCAGACTGTTAACCAGACTGTTAACCAGACTGTTAACCAGACTGTTAACCAGACTGATAACCAGACTGTTAACAGACTGTTAACCAGATTGATAACCAGACTGATAACCAGACTGTTAACCAGACTGTTAACCAGATTGATAACCAGACTGATAACCAGACTGATAACCAGACTGACTTTAGTTTAGTTATTTTAGTTATTTTAGTTTAGTTTAGTTACTTTAGTTTAGTTATTTTAGTTTAGTTTAGTTACTTTAGTTTAGTTTAGTTACTTTAGTTTAGTTTAGTTACTTTAGTTTAGTTTAGTTATTTTAGTTATTATAGTTTAGTTATTTTAGTTTAGTTTAGTTAGTTTAGTTTAGTTACTTTAGTTTAGTTATTTTAGTTTAGTTTAGTTACTTTAGTTTAGTTTAGTTACTTTAGTTTAGTTATTTTAGTTTAGTTACTTTAGTTTAGTTTAGTTACTTTAGTTTAGTTTAGTTATTTTAGTTTAGTTTAGTTACTTTAGTTTAGTTATTTTAGTTTAGTTAGTTTAGTTTAGTTATTTTAGTTTAGTTTAGTTTAGTTATTTTAGTTTAGTTTAGTTACTTTAGTTTAGTTTAGTTATTTTAGTTTAGTTTAGTTACTTTAGTTTAGTTACTTTAGTTTAGTTTAGTTAGTTTAGTTTAGTTATTTTAGTTTAGTTTAGTTACTTTAGTTTAGTTTAGTTACTTTAGTTTAGTTTAGTTATTTTAGTTTAGTTTAGTTACTTTAGTTTAATTATTTTAGTTTAGTTTAGTTAGTTTAGTTTAGTTATTTTAGTTTAGTTTAGTTATTTTAGTTTAGTTACTTTAGTTTAGTTTAGTTATTTTAGTTTAGTTTAGTTTAGTTACTTTAGTTTAGTTTAGTTGCTTTAGTTTAGTTTAGTTATTTTAGTTTAGTTACTTTAGTTTAGTTTAGTTATTTTAGTTTAGTTTAGTTTAGTTACTTTAGTTTAGTTTAGTTACTTTAGTTCAGTTTAGTTAGTTTAGTTTAGTTGCTTTAGTTTAGTTATTTTAGTTTAGTTACTTTAGTTTAGTTTAGTTACTTTAGTTCAGTTTAGTTACTTTAGTTTAGTTTAGTTATTTTAATTTAGTTTAGTTACTTTAGTTTAGTTTAGTTATTTTAGTTTAGTTTAGTTATTTTAGTTTAGTTACTTTAGTTTAGTTTAGTTATTTTAATTTAGTTTAGTTACTTTAGTTTAGTTTAGTTATTTTAGTTTAGTTTAGTTATTTTAGTTTAGTTACTTTAGTTTAGTTTAGTTATTTTAGTTTAGTTTAGTTATTTTAGTTTAGTTACTTTAGTTTAGTTTAGTTATTTTAATTTAGTTTAGTTACTTTAGTTTAGTTTAGTTATTTTAGTTTAGTTTAGTTATTTTAGTTTAGTTACTTTAGTTTAGTTTAGTTACTTTAGTTTAGTTTAGTTATTTTAGTTTAGTTTAGTTACTTTAGTTCAGTTTAGTTACTTTAGTTTAGTTTAGTTACTTTAGTTTAGTTTAGTTATTTTAGTTTAGTTTAGTTACTTTAGTTCAGTTTAGTTATTTTAGTTTAGTTTAGTTACTTTAGTTCAGTTTAGTTACTTTAGTTTAGTTTAGTTGCTTTAGTTTAGTTTAATTATTTTAGTTTAGTTACTTTAGTTTAGTTTAGTTGTTTTAGTTTAGTTACTTTAGTTTAGTTTAGTTACTTTAGTTTAGTTTAGTTATTATAGTTTAGTTATTTTTGCACTATTTAAAAACACACAATTCAGAAGTAATGTCAGAGCAGGAGGAGGCAGAACACCCTCTGGACTCATCTTTTCAGGGTATAAAACAGCATTTTTTGTCACCACTGAAACCCAGTTCATAATATTATGGTCCGTTTGTCCCATCTGGAGCAGAATCCAGAGTCTGATGAAACAGGAAGTGTTCAGGCTGAAGGAACGATGGTTTTCAGCCAATCAGCAGCACCGGTTGATGTCACATGACCTTTGTTGTCCCTGCAGGTGGAGGACGCTCAGTGCAGACAGTAAAGGAGGAGCTGATGTCCTGACTGAACCTGATGAGTTAACCTCTGCAGTGGTCCAGCAGATCAGACATCCAGTGGGACCAGTGGGACCAGTATGGCTGCAGCCAACACCACCAAGATCTCCTGGAGGCTGCGTGAGTTTCAGCTTCAATTGAAATGTCCTCGTTGATTCGGACTGAAAACACTGATCAACTGTTGAGCTGCTGGTGTGACGTAAAGACACCGCCTTATCTATTCATAATAGAAAGAAGTAGGGACACTGTGCTCATGAGGTCATACTTGCAAAACGGCACCGATACCACTTTACGGTGGAGCGCCCGACCCCGCGGGGCCGGGATCCCACCTCAGCCGGCGCGCCGGCCCTCACTTGCATTGCGCTACGGGGTTTTGCTTCCACCCTCTGACTCTCGCGTGCGTTAGACTCCTTGATCCGTGTTTCAAGACGGGTCGAGTGGGTTGCAGACATCAGCGCAGAGCCCTGGAGCCTTTTACGTGGGCCGAGCCCCGCCCTGGGGGCACGACACGGTCGGGGGGCTCTGAGGACAGTCCACACTGGTCGAGAGTCACACCGGGAGCAGGGGGCCCCGGCCCTCCTCCGTTAGTTCTCTCTGAATACTGGTAGATGAGGTTGTAACGGTATACCTCCCTATACCTCCCTATACCTCCGTATACCTCCCTATACCTCCCTATACCTCCCTATACCTCCGTATACCTCCCTATACCTCCCTATACCTTCGTATACCTCCCTATACCTCCGTATACCTCCCTATACCTCCCTATACCTCCCTATACCTTCGTATACCTCCCTATACCTCCCTATACCTCCCTATACCTCCGTATACCTCCCTATACCTCCCTATACCTCCCTATACCTCCCTATACCTCCGTATACCTCCCTATACCTCCCTATACCTCCCTATACCTCCCTATACCTCCGTATACCTCCCTATACCTCCCTATACCTCCCTATACCTTCGTATACCTCCCTATACCTCCCTATACCTCCCTATACCTCCGTATACCTCCCTATACCTCGCTATACCTCCGTATACCTCCCTATACCTCCCTATACCTCCCTATACCTTCGTATACCTCCCTATACCTCCGTATACCTCCCTATACCTCGCTATACCTCCCTATACCTCCCTATACCTCTGTATATACTGGTGTGACGAGTGACAGTGTAACTAACCATGTCATCGTGTTGAACAGAGGAGGACTAGGTCTGAACTAAACGTGTCCTCCAGGAGGACCAGGTCTGAACTAACCGTGTCCTCCTGGAGGACCAGGTCTGAACTAACTGTGTCCTCCTGGAGGACCAGGTCTGAACTAACCCTGTCCTCCAGGAGGACCAGGTCTGAACTAACCGTGTCCTCCTGTGTGGTTGAACAGAGGAGTTCGAGGCTCACTCTAGCGGCGTCTCCTGTCTGTCTCTGGGGAAGAGCTCCGGCCGCCTGCTGGCCACCGGAGGGGAGGACTGTAGGGTCAACATCTGGGCTGTCAGCAAGGCCACCTGCATCATGGTGAGACCTGGTCCCTGACCTCCAGACGGACACCTGAACCACCTGGATGTATTCTTCATTCTATACTCTGACATGTCTCTGTGTGTCCTCTCAGAGTCTGACTGGTCACAAGAACCCGGTGGAGTGTGTCCAGTTCAACCTGTCGGAGGAGCAGGTCGTCGCTGGTTCACAGTCTGGATCCATACGGGTCTGGGACCTGGAGGCTGCCAAGAGTGAGACCCTCTTTGTTCTCTTTCCTCTTCAACACCTCCAAACTCTCCTCAAACATCCAACAGGAGATGCCACTATCTCCATTATTACAGCCACTATCTCCATTATTACAGCCACTATCTCCATTATTACAGCCACTATCTCCATTATTACAGCCAATATCTCCATTATTACAGCCAATATCCATTATTATAGCCACTATCTCCATTATTACAGCTAATATCTCCATTATTACAGCCACTATCTCCATTATTACAGCCACTATCTCCATTATTACAGCCACTATCTCCATTATTACAGCTAATATCTCCATTATTACAGCCACTATCTCCATTATTACAGCCACTATCTCCATTATTACAGCTAATATCTCCATTATTACAGCCACTATCTCCATTATTACAGCCACTATCTCCATTATTACAGCCAATATCTCCATTATTACAGCCAATATCTCCATTATTACAGCCACTATCCATTATTATAGCCACTATCTCCATTATTACAGCTAATATCTCCATTATTACAGCCACTATCTCCATTATTACAGCCACTATCTCCATTATTACAGCCAATATCTCCATTATTACAGCCAATATCTCCATTATTACAGCCACTATCTCCATTATTACAGCCAATATCTCCATTATTACAGCCACTATCTCCATTATTACAGCCACTATCCATTATTACAGCCACTATCTCCATTATTACAGCCACTATCCATTATTACAGCCACTATCTCCATTATTACAGCCAATATCTCCATTATTACAGCCACTATCTCCATTATTACAGCCACTATCCATTATTACAGCTAATATCTCCATTATTACAGCCACTATCTCCATTATTACAGCCACTATCCATTATTACAGCCACTATCCATTATTACAGCCAATATCTCCATTATTACAGCCACTATCTCCATTATTACAGCCAATATCTCCATTATTACAGCCAATATCTCCATTATTACAGCCACTATCCATTATTACAGCTAATATCTCCATTATTACAGCCACTATCTCCATTATTACAGCCAATATATCCATTATTACAGCCACTATCCATTATTACAGCCAATATCTCCATTATTACAGCCACTATCTCCATTATTGCAGCCAATATCTCCATTATTACAGCCACTATCCATTATTACAGCCAATATCTCCATTATTACAGCTAATATCTCCATTATTACAGCCACTATCCATTATTACAGCTAATATCTCCATTATTACAGCCACTATCCATTATTACAGCCAATATCTCCATTATTACAGCCACTATCCATTATTACAGCCAATATCTCCATTATTACAGCTAATATCTCCATTATTACAGCCACTATCCATTATTACAGCCACTATCTCCATTATTACAGCCACTATCTCCATTATTGCAGCCAATATCTCCATTATTACAGCCACTATCCATTATTACAGCCACTATCTCCATTATTACAGCCACTATCTCCATTATTACAGCCAATATCTCCATTATTACAGCCACTATCTCCATTATTACAGCCACTATCCATTATTACAGCCACTATCTCCATTATTACAGCCACTATCTCCATTATTACAGCCAATATCTCCATTATTACAGCCACTATCTCCATTATTACAGCCACTATCCATTATTACAGCCAATATCTCCATTATTACAGCCAATATCTCCATTATTGCAGCCGCATACAGCTAGCAGGAAGCTGGCAGATCCAGATATGTCCTCTGAGTAAGGGTTCAAGCCTGAAGCGTCCTGGTTGCATCTACAGTCTCCTCTGTTATAACACCAGACAGCTCTCTGATCCTCATCAGTCCCGTCACTCTGCTGCTTCCTGTCTCATCCAGTTTTAAGGACTCTGATGGGACACAAATCCAACATCACCAGTCTGGGCTTCCATCCGTCTGGAGACTTCCTGGCCTCCAGCTCCATGGACACCAACATCAAGGTAGGACTCTGTCTCTGTGTGTGTGAGAGCTTATATAGAATTATAATGTGTATTAATGACATGTGTCTTCTGATCTGTCCTCTCTCTGTCAGCTGTGGGACGTGCGGAGGAAAGGATACGTCTTCAGGTACAAGGTGAGGACTACAGTGTGTGTGTTTGTGGACTAAATACATTACTGTAAAAGCACATTTAAAACATATATTTGTGGGCTCAGTTTTAGAGCTAGCGTGAAGATCCTGGTATCATATATATATATCTATATATATATCTATATATATAGATATATATATACAGACGTAGGCAAAATTGTTGGTACTCTTCCGTTAAAGAAAGAAAAACCCACAAAGGTCACTGAAATAACTTGAAACTGAGAAAAGTAATAATAAATAAAAATTCACTGAAAATGAACTAATGAAAATGAGATATTGTTTTTGAATTTTGGTTCAACAGAATCATTTTAAAAAACAAACTAATGAAACTGGCCTGGACAAAAATGATGGTACCCTTAACTTAATATTTTGTTGCACAACCTTTTGAGGCAATCACTGCAATCAAGTGATTTCTGTAACTCTCAATGAGACTTCTGCACCTGTCGACAGGTATGTTGGCCCACTCCTCGTGAGCAAACTGCTCCAGCTGTCTCAGGTTTGAAGGGTGCCTTCTCCAGACTGCATGTTTCAGCTCCTTCCACAGATGTTCAATAGGATTTAGATCCGGGCTCATAGAAGGCCACTTCAGAATAGTCCAATGTTTTATTCTTAGCCATTCTTGGGTGTTTTTAGCTGTGTTTTGGGTCATTATCCTGTTTGAGGACCCATGACCTGCAACTGAGACCAAGCTTTCTGACACTGGGCAGCACATTTCACTCCAGAATGCCTTGATAGTCTTGAGATTTCATTGCACCCTGCACAGATTCAAGACACCCTGTGCCAGATGCAACAAAGCAGCCCCATAACATAAGCGAGCCTCCTCCATGTTTCACATTAGGTACAGTGTTCTTTTCTTTGGATGCTTCATCTCTTCGTCTGTGAACATAGAGCTGATGTGACTTGCCAAAAAGCTCCAGTTTTGTCTCATCTGTCCAAAGGACATTCTCCCAGAAGCTTTGTGGCTTGTCAATATGCATTTTGGAAAATTCCAGTCTCGCTTTTTTATGATTTGGTGTCATCCTGGGTCGTCTTCCATTAAGTCCACTTTGGCTCAAACAGTGACGGATGGTGCGATCGGACACTGATGTACCTTGGCCTTGGAGTTCACCTCTAATCTCTTTGGAAGTTGTTCTGGGCTCTTTGGTTACCATTCGTATTATCCGTCTCTTCAATATGTCATCAATTTTCCTCTTGCGGCCACGTCCAGGGAGGTTGGCTACAGTCCCATGGACCTTAAACTTCTGAATAATATGTGCAGCTGTAGTCACAGGAACATCAAGCTGCTTGGAGATGGTCTTATAGCCTTTACCTTTAACATGAAGGTCTATAATGTTCTTTCTGATCTCCTGAGACAACTCTCTCCTTAGCTTTCTGTGGTCCATGTTCAGTGTGGTACACACCATGATACCAAACAGCACAGTGACTACTTTTCACCCTTTAAATAGGCAGACTGACTGATTACAAGTTTGAAGACACCTGTGATGCTAATTACAGGACACACCTTAGTTTAATATGTCCCTATGGTCACATTATTTTACATCTTTTCTAGGGGTACCATCATTTTTGTCCAGGTCAGTTTCATCAGTTTGTTTTTTAAAATGATTCTGCTGAACCATAATTCAAAAACAATGTCTGATTTTCATTAGTTAATTTTCAGTAAATTTTTATTTATTATTACTTTTGTCAGTTTCAAGTTATTTCAGTGACCATTGTGGGTTTTTCTTTCTTTAACGGAAGGGTACCAACAATTTTGCCTACGTCTGTATATAGATATATCTATCTATCTATCTATCTATCTATATCTATATATAGATCCTGGTATCATATATCTATATAGATCTATATTGATATAGATCTATATAGAGCTGTCTGTCTGTCTGTCTGTCTGTCTGTCTGTCTGTCTATATCTATATATAGATCCTGGTCTCATAGTAAACTAGAGAACCTGATGAATCCATCGGTACCAACCATGTCAGACTAGCTGGTCATGAAGAGGTTAAATAACGCTCCGAACTGTCATGTCCATGTTCAAAGGGGTCCCTTGACCTCTGACCTCCAGATCAGTGAATGTAAATGGGTTCTCTGGGTACCCACGAGTCTCCCCTTTACAGACATGCCCACTTTATGATCATCACATGCAGTTTGGGGCAAGTCATAGTCAAGTCAGCACACTGACACACTGACAGCTGTTGTTGCCTGTTGGGCTGCAGTTTGACATGTTCTGATTGGAGCATATTGTTTTATGCTAAATGCAGTACCTGTGAGGGTTTCTGATCAATATCTGTCATTGATCTGTGTTGTTCATTGATTTACAATAATAAATATATACATGCATTTACATAAAGCAGCATATTAGTCCACTCCCATGTTGATAAGAGGATTAAATACTGGACTGATCTCCTTTAAGGTTCATTTAGAACAGATCAAACATGTGGGATTAAATATTTGAATGTGTTGACAGCCCTAAAATGTATATTTTAAAGTGCATTTCCTATTTTTCTCCACCGGTTTGGAAGAAGCTCTGTGTGATAGAGGAACCTCTGGTCTCCTGGAGGATCATGGTGGTGTAGCTGGTGACAGATGAAGTTGTGTTTGTGTTGCAGGGTCACACTCAGGCCGTGAGGAGTCTGGCCTTCAGTCCAGACGGGAAGTGGTTGGCTTCAGCCAGCGACGACTCCACCGTCAAGGTACAGGCTGATGTTCCAGCTGCAGGTCAACAGCTGTCTAGTAGTCATCCATTCACCTTCAGTATGGGTCAGGACTTCTTCCATATACAGACGTGGACAAAATTGTTGGTACCCTTCCGTTAAAGAAAGAAAACCCCACAATGGTCACTGAAATAACTTGAAACTGACAAAAGTAATTATAAATAAAAATGTACTGAAAATGAACTAATGAAAATCAGATATTGTTTTTGAATTGTGGTTCAGCAGAATCATTTTAAAAAACAAACTAATGAAACTGACCTGGACAAAAATGATGGTACCCCTAGAAAAGATGTAAAATAGTTTGACCATAGGGACATGTTAAACTAAGGTGTATCCTGTAATTAGCATCACAGGTATCTTCAAACTTGTAATCAGTCAGTCTGCCTATTTAAAGGGTGAAAAGTAGTCACTGTGCTGTTTGGTGTCATGGTGTGTACCACACTGAACATGGACCACAGAAAGCTAAGGAGAGAGTTGTCTCAGGAGATCAGAAAGAACATTATAGACCTTCATGTTAAAGGTAAAGGCTATAAGACCATCTCCAAGCAGCTTGACGTTCCTGTGATTACAGCTGCACATATTATTCAGAAGTTTAAGGTCCATGGGACTGTAGCCAACCTCCCTGGACGTGGCCGCAAGAGGAAAATTGATGACATATTGAAGAGACGGATAATACGAATGGTAACCAAAGAGCCCAGAACAACTTCCAAAGAGATTAGAGGTGAACTCCAAGGTCAAGGTACATCAGTGTCAGATCGCACCATCCGTCACTGTTTGAGCCAAAGTGGACTTAATGGAAGACGACCCAGGAGGACACCAAATCATAAAAAAGCGAGACTGGAATTTTCCAAAATGCATATTGACAAGCCACAAAGCTTCTGGGAGAATGTCCTTTGGACAGATGAGACGAAACTGGAGCTTTTTGGCAAGTCACATCAGCTCTATGTTCACAGACGAAGAGATGAAGCATCCAAAGAAAAGAACACTGTACCTAATGTGAAACATGGAGGAGGCTCGGTTATGTTATGGGGCTGCTTTGTTGCATCTGGCACAGGGTGTCTTGAATCTGTGCAGGGTGCAATGAAATCTCAAGACTATCAAGGCATTCTGGAGTGAAATGTGCTGCCCAGTGTCAGAAAGCTTGGTCTCAGTCGCAGGTCATGGGTCCTCAAACAGGATAATGACCCAAAACACAGCTAAAAACACCCAAGAATGGCTAAGAACAAAACATTGGACTATTCTGAAGTGGCCTTCTATGAGCCCTGATCTAAATCCTATTGAACATCTGTGGAAGGAGCTGAAACATGCAGTCAGGAGAAGGCACCCTTCAAACCTGAGACAGCTGGAGCAGTTTGCTCACGAGGAGTGGGCCAACATACCTGTCAACAGGTGCAGAAGTCTCATTGAGAGTTACAGAAATCACTTGATTGCAGTGATTGCCTCAAAAGGTTGTGCAACAAAATATTAAGTTAATGTTACCATCATTTTTGTCTAGGCCAGTTTCATTAGTTTGTTTTTTTAAATGATTCTGCTGAACCATAATTCAAAAACAATATCTGATTTTCATTAGTTCATTTTCAGTGAATTTTTATTTATTATTATTTTTGTCAGTTTCAAGTTATTTCAGTGACCATTGTGGGTTTTTCTTTCTTTAACAGAAGGGTACCAACAATTTTGTCCACGTCTGTATCTGCTTCATCTGAGTCTATGTGGAGGTGGAAGGAAGTTACCGCTTTTATTGTGGTAGTCTGAGTAACGTGACGTCACATCTTTTATTATGGTAATCTGAGTAACGTGACGTCATATCTTTTATTGTGGTAATCTGAGTAACGTGACGTCACATCTTTTATTGTGGTAGTCTGAGTAACGTGACGTCACATCTTTTATTGTGGTAGTCTGAGTAACGTGACGTCATATCTTTTATTGTGGTAATCTGAGTAACGTGACGTCACATCTTTTATTGTGGTAGTCTGAGTAACGTGACGTCACATCTTTTATTGTGGTAGTCTGAGTAACGTGACGTCATATCTTTTATTGTGGTAGTCTGAGTAACGTGACGTCATATCTTTTATTGTGGTAGTCTGAGTAACGTGACGTCATATCTTTTATTGTGGTAACCTGAATAACGTGACGTCACATCTTTTATTGTGGTAGTCTGAGTAACGTGACGTCATATCTTTTATTGTGGTAATCTAAGTAACGTGATGTCACATCTTTTATTGTGGTAGTCTGAGTAAGGTGACGTCACATCTTTTATTGTGGTAGTCTGAGTAACGTGACGTCATATCTTTTATTGTGGTAGTCTGAGTAACGTGACGTCATATCTTTTATTGTGGTAGTCTGAGTAACGTGACGTCATATCTTTTATTGTGGTAATCTAAGTAACGTGATGTCACATCTTTTATTGTGGTAGTCTGAGTAAGGTGACGTCACATCTTTTATTGTGGTAGTCTGAGTAACGTGACGTCATATCTTTTATTGTGGTAGTCTGAGTAACGTGACGTCATATCTTTTATTGTGGTAATCTAAGTAACGTGATGTCACATCTTTTATTGTGGTAGTCTGAGTAAGGTGACGTCACATCTTTTATTGTGGTAGTCTGAGTAACGTGACGTCACATCTTTTATTGTGGTAGTCTGAGTAACGTGACGTCACATCTTTTATTGTGGTAGTCTGAGTAACGTGACGTCACATCTTTTATTGTGGTATTCTGAGTAACGTGACGTCATATCTTTTATTGTGGTAGTCTGAGTAACGTGACGTCACATCTTTTATTGTGGTAATCTGAGTAACGTGACGTCATATCCGTTCCGTATCCGTCAACCAAAACAAAGCTCAGAGAGTCTAAAACGTTGGAGGGTCGTCGTAGATACGACCTGCACCCTCCCATGTTAAATCCAGCATCCAGTAAAGGATGGGATTCATGGATTCATTGAGAGAGTTTACAAAGTAAAGGTTGACCAGGCGGTCTCAGGTCAGGTGATTGGGTTTGATTGACAGCTCTCAGAGGAACCGTACCAACCAGGCTAACGGACCTCAGCTGGTTCTGACCCCAACAGGTAGATCACATTTCATCACTTCCTGATTTCAACTAAATTGATTTTATAGACTAAATGTTTGTACGGCAGCTGGTTCAGACAACGGTTAAAGGATCAGCTCCTCCAGATCCATCTCATCTGGGTCTTCACTCTCCACAGTGTACTAGTCTCTACCAGTACTATTACTACTACTACCAGTAGAGACTAGTACTACTACTACTAGTGTCTACTAGTAGTAGTAGTACTAGTAGACACTAGTAGTAGTTCACACTGGACTTTATTCTGACTCCATGATGTGTATTAATCCACCGCTGAAAATAGTCCCATCACAGTCTCTGTTTCCTCCTGTTGGTCTGACGTTGTCTCCTGTCTCCCGTCTCCCGTCTCCCGTCTCCCGTCTCCCGTCTCCCGTCTCCCGTCTCCCGTCTCCCGTCTCCCGTCTCCCGTCTCCCGTCCCCCGTCCCCCGTCCCCCGTCCCCCGTCCCCCGTCTTCCGTCTCCCGCCCCCGTCCCCCGTCCCCCGTCCCCCGTCTCCCGTTCCCTGTCCCCTGTCTCCTGTGGTCTCTGTCAGCTGTGGGACCTGATTCAGGGTAAGACCATCACAGAGTTTAAATGTCACACTGCAGCCGTCAACATCATCCAGTTCCACCCCAACGAGTACCTGCTGGCATCAGGCAGCTCCGACAGGTACCCACTCCTCCGACTCTGACTCCTCCTCTTACTCCTCTCCTCCTCCTCCTCCTGCTCCTCCTCCTCATCCTCCTCCTCCTCCTCTTCTTCCTCCTCCTTCTCCTCCTCGTCCTCCTCCTTCTCTTACTCCGCCTCCTCCTCCTCCTCCTGCTCCTCCTCCTCCTCCTCCTCTTCTTCCTCCTCCTTCTCCTCCTCCTCCTCCTCCTCCTCCTCCTCCTCTTACTCCGCCTCCTCCTCCTCCTCCTCTTCTTCCTCCTCCTTCTCCTCCTCGTCCTCCTTCTCCTCCTCCTCCTATAATAGAATAAATATATAGATCGGATGATATAACTATATGTGTGTGTGTCGTGTTCAGGACCATCAAGCTGTGGGATCTGGAGAAGTTCTCCATGATCGGCTCGTTGGAGGACACCAGTCCAGTCAGGTGAATCTTCTCTCTGTAGACTGGAGCAGGTTGGACACCGCGCTGCAGGAACGTGACCTCTGACCTCTGACCCCTGACCTCCTGACCTCTGACCCCTGACCCCCGTGGGTTCAGGTCTGTGTTTTTCAGCTCTGACGGCAGCTGTCTGTACAGCGGGGCTTCAGACTCTCTGAGGGTCTTCGGCTGGGAGCCCGACCGCTGCTTCGACACGGTGCAGGTGGGCTGGGGGAGAGTCTCCGACCTGGCCGTCTGCAACCAGCAGCTGGTGGGGAGCTGTTATTAATAACTATAACAATAATAATAATACTACTACTAATAACACTCTAACCTCTCTGCTCTGCTCTGGCCGTCAGATCGGCGTGTCCCACCAGCTGTCCAGCGTGTCCTCCTACGTGGTGGACCTGAAGCGGGTGAAGAAGAGCGGCGGCTCTTTGATCCAGGGGATTATCCAGGACAACCAGCCGCTCACAGAGCCCAAGGATCCTAAAGGAGCTGCGCTGCGCAGGAACTACGAGAGACCCACGACCACCTGCAGCTCCCAGAGGTACCTCAGCAGAACCACAGCAGAACCACACTACCACCTGTACAGCCTGAACACCCTCACACCGTCACACACCGTCACACACCGTCACACACCGTCTCACACCGTCACACACCGTCACACACCGTCTCACACCGTCACACACAGTCAAACCGTCACACGGTCACACAGTCACACCGCCACGCCGTCACACGTTACACAGTCCCACAGTCACACAGCCACACCGTCACACGTCACGCCGTCACACATCACACAGTCACACGGTCACACAGTCACACCGTCACACAACCATGCCGTCAGACGTCACACCGTCACGCAGCCACGCCGTCACACCGTCACACCGTCACGCAGCCACGCCGTCACACAGTCAAACCGTCACACGGTCACACAGTCACACCGCCACGCCGTCACACGTTACACAGTCACACAGTCACACAGCCACACCGTCACACGTCACGCCGTCACACATCACACAGTCACACGGTCACACAGTCACACCGTCACACAACCATGCCGTCAGACGTCACACCGTCACGCAGCCACGCCGTCACACCGTCACGCAGCCACGCCGTCACACAGCCACACAGTCACACCGTCACACAGTCACGCTGTCACACAGTCACACGTCACACAGTCACACGGTCACATAACCATGCCGTCACACAGTCACAGGGTCACACAGTCACACCGTCACACAACCATGCCGTCACGCAGCCACGCCGTCACACCGTCACACAGTCACACAGTCACACAGTCACACGGTCACATAACCATGCCGTCACACGTCACACAGTCACACCGTCACACAACCATGCCATCAGACGTCACACAGTCACACCGTCACGCAGCCACACCGTCACGCAGCCACGCCGTCATACAGCCACACCGTCACACAGCCACACCGTCACACAGCCACACCGTCACGCAGCCACACCATCACACCGTCACACGTCACACAGTCACACAGTCACACAATCAAACCGTCACACCGTCACACCATCACACCGTCACACAGTTACACCGTCACACAGCCACGGTCACACGGCCACACGGTCACACAGTCACACAACCACGCAGTCACACCGTCACCCAGTCAAACCGTCACACGTCACACAGTCACACAGTCAAACCGTCACACAGTCACGCCGTCACACAGTCACGCCGTCACACAGCCACACTGTCACGCCGTCACACATTCACACAGTCAAACCGTCACACATCAAACCGTCACACGGTCACACCGTCACACCGTCACACGGTCACACCATCACACGTCACACGTCACACAGCCACGCCGTCACACAGTCACGCCGTCACACAGCCACACTGTCACGCCGTCACACATTCACACAGTCAAACCGTCACACATCACACCGTCACACGGTCACACCATCACACGTCACACGTCACACCGTCACACGTCACACAGCCACGCCGTCACACAGTCACACGTCACACCGTCACACACATCAGTGTCACGTTGTGATGTCATCAGTGTCACGTTGTGATGTCATCAGGGTGAAGCAGAGCTCAGAAGCTGATAGGCGGAGCCCCGAAGGAGAGAGGCGGAGCCCCAGTGAGGACGAGGCGGACGAGAAGGTGTCCTCCGCTGAGATCCACAACGCAGAAGACTTCAAGGAGATCTTCCAGCCCAAGAACGCCATCTGTAGGTCGCCACTCACACCTTCATCTTCACTCACACCTTCACACCTCCACTCACACCTCCACTCACACCTTCACCTCCACTCACACCTTCACTCACACCTTCACCTCCACTCACACCTCCACTCACACCTTCACTCACACCTTCACTCACACCTCCACCTTCACTCACACCTCCACTCACACCTCCACCTTCACTCACACCTCCACTCACACCTCCACTCACACCTTCACTCACACCTTCACTCACACCTCCACTCACACCTTCACTCACACCTCCACTTACACCTTCACTCACACCTTCACTCACACCTCCACCTTCACTCACACCTCCACTCACACCTCCACTCACACCTTCACTCACACCTTCACTCACACCTCCACCTTCACTCACACCTCCACTCACACCTCCACCTTCACTCACACCTCCACTCACACCTCCACTCACACCTTCACTCACACCTTCACTCACACCTCCACTCACACCTTCACTCACACCTCCACTTACACCTTCACTCACACCTTCACTCACACCTCCACCTTCACTCACACCTCCACTCACACCTTCACTCACACCTCCACTCACACCTTCACTCACACCTCCACTTACACCTTCACTCACACCTTCACTCACACCTCCACCTTCACTCACACCTCCACTCACACCTCCACTCACACCTTCACTCACACCATCACTCACACCTCCACCTTCACTCACACCTCCACTCACACCTCCACCTTCACTCACACCTCCACTCACACCTCCACTCACACCTTCACTCACACCTTCACTCACACCTTCACTCACACCTTCACTCACACCTCCACTTACACCTTCACTCACACCTTCACTCACACCTCCACCTTCACTCACACCTCCACTCACACCTCCACTCACACCTTCACTCACACCTTCACTCACACCTCCACCTTCACTCACACCTCCACTCACACCTCCACTCACACCTTCACTCACACCTCCACCTTCACTCACACCTCCACTCACACCTTCACTCACACCTTCACTCACACCTCCACCTTCACTCACACCTCCACTCACACCTCCACTCACACCTTCACTCACACCTCCACCTCCACTCACACCTTCACTCACACCTTCACTCACACCTTCACTCACACCTTCACTCACACCTCCACTCACACCTCCACTCACACCAAACTCACACCTCCACTCACACCTCCACTCACACCTTCACTCACACCTCCACTCACACCTCCACTCACACCTCCACTCACACCTTCACTCACACCTCCACCTTCACTCACACCTCCACTCACACCTCCACTCACACCTTCACTCACAGCTTCAGCAGCAGACTAACCCTGATCACTGATGATCACTGACATCGTCTCTGACCGAGTTCTTGTCTTCCAGCTAGAACTCCTCCCAGGATCTCAGAACCTTTCCCTGCTCCTCCAGAGGACGGTGAGTCCTTCACACCTCCATCACTGAACACATTCACACCTCCATCACCTCCATCACTGAACACATTCACACCTCCATCACCTCCATCACTGAACACATTCACACCTCCATCACCTCCATCACTGAACACATTCACACCTCCATCACCTCCATCACTGAACACATTCACACCTTCATCACCTCCATCACTGAACACATTCACACCTCCATCACCTCCATCACTGAACACATTCACACCTCCATCACCTCCATCACTGAACACATTCACACCTTCATCACCTCCATCACTGAACACATTCACACCTGAGACCAGACATCAGGACACGTGTACTGTGAGAGATGGAGGACACAGTGAAGACTTCTTCTTCTCCTCTTCCTCAGACTCGGTATCATCGATCGGCCCTCAGCTGAAGGACATGATCTCTCCGTTTCCTGAGAAGCTGCAGGTCAGTGAACGCAGCATCAGTCTCTGTGACGGTCATGTGACCAAACCTGCGTGTCTTATTGTTGTTGTGTGTTCCAGGCTGTTCCGCTGGCCGCCTCCACCCCCGTCCAGAGGGTGGAGCCCACCGTGGTCTCCTCTGCAAAGCGTCCGGCGCCCTCCGACCCCCCCGCCTCCGACCCTCCTCCTCCTCCTCTTCCTCCTCATCCTCCTCAGCCTCCCTCCATCACGGCCAGGTCTAGACCTCCAGCTAGAATCATCCTGAGCACCAGGAACGAGCCCATCGGACTCAACGTGGCCGACTTCCTGCCTGTGAGTCTCTATTCAACCTGTGGGGGGGGGTTCTTAGTTCTTAGTTTGACTTGTTGTTTGATTGAGAGCCGTTCCTCACAGATAATGAACCGCTACTTTATTTATTTAGAGATTTAAACATGTACTGTCCGTCTGGTGAAACCCAGCCAGAGCCTCCTGCAGCTCTGCAGCTCTTCAGCTCCTCCTGAGGCTCCTGAGGCTCCTGAGGCTCCTGGTTCTCTCTTTACATTGGGCTACATTAGATTCATCATTGTTGGAGGTCCACGGTACGACAGTACGACGGTACGACGGTACGACTGCACGACTGCACGACTGCACGACGGTACGACGGTACGACTGCACGACGGTACGACTGCACGACGGTACGACTGCACGACGGTACGACTGCACGACGGTACGACGGTACGACGGTACGACGGCACGACGGCACGACTGCACGACGGCACGACGGTACGACGGCACGACGGTACGACTGCACGACGGTACGACTGCACGACGGTACGACGGTACGACTGCACGACGGTACGACTGCACGACGGTACGACTGCACGACGGTACGACGGTACGACTGCACGACGGTACGACTGCACGACGGTACGACGGCACGACTGCACGACGGTACGACGGTACTGTACGACGGTACTATACGACGGTACGACTGCACGACGGTACGACTGCACGACGGTACGACTGCACGACTGCACGACGGCACGACGGTACGACGGTACGACTGCACAACTGCACGACGGTACGACTGCACGACGGTACGACTGCACGACTGCACGACGGTACGACTGCACGACGGTACGACTGCACGACGGTACGACTGCACGACTGCACGACGGTACGACGGTACGACTGCACGACGGTACGACTGCACGACGGTACGACGGTACGACTGCACGACGGTACGACGGTACGACGGTACGACTGCACGACTGCACGACGGTACGACTGCACGACTGCACGACGGTACGACTGCACGACGGTACGACTGCACGACGGTACGACTGCACGACGGTACGACTGCACGACTGCACGACGGTACGACGGTACGACTGCACGACGGTACGACTGCACGACGCAACGACGGTACGACTGCACGACGGTACGACTGCACGACGGTATGACGGTACGACTGCACGACTGCACAACGGTACGACGGTACGACTGCACGACTGTACGACGGTACTGTACGACGGTACGACTGCACGACGGTACGACGGTACTGTACGACTGCACGACTGCACGACGGTACGACGGTACTGTACGACGGTACTGTACGACGGTACGACTGCACGACGGTACGACTGCACGACTGCACGACGGTACGACTGCACGACGGTACGACTGCACGACGGTACGACTGCACGACGGTACGACTGCACGACGGTACGACGGTACGACTGCACGACGGTACGACTGCATGACGGTACGACGGTACGACGGTACGACTGCACGACGGTACGACGGTACGATGGTACGACTGCACGACTGCACGACTGTACGACGGTACTGTACGACGGTACGACTGCACGACGGTACGACTGCACGACGGTATGACTGCACGACTGCACGACTGCACGACGGTACGACGGTACAACTGCACGACGGTACGACGGTACGACTGCCGACGGTACGACGGTATGACTGCACGACGGTACGACTGCACGACGGTACGACTGCACGACGGTACGACTGCACGACTGCACAACGGTACGACGGTACGACATTACGACTGCACGACTGTACGACGGTACTGTACGACGGTACGACTGCACGACGGTACTGTACGACTGCACGACTGCACGACGGTACGACGGTACTGTACGACGGTACGACTGCACGACGGTACGACTGCACGACGGTACGACTGCACGACTGCACGACGGCACGACGGTACGACGGTACGACTGCACGACTGCACGACGGTACGACGGTACGACTGCACGACGGTACGACGGTACGACGGTACGACTGCACGACGGTACGACTGCACGACGGTACGACTGCACGACGGTACGACGGTACGACTGCACGACGGTACGACGGTACGATGGTACGACTGCACTACGGTACGACGGTACGACTGCACGACTGCGCGACTGCACGACGGTACGACTGCACGACGGTACGACGGTACGACTGCACAACTGCACGATGCTACGATGGTACGACTGCACGACGGTACGACTGCATGACGGTACGATGGTACGACGGTACGACTGCACGACGGTACGACTGCACGACGGTACGACTGCACGACGGTACAACTGCACTACGGTACGACGGTACGACTGCACGACGGTACAACTGCACGACGGTACGACGGTACGACTGCACGACTGTACGACGGTACTGTACGACGGTACGACTGCACGACGGTACGACTGCACGACGGTACGACGGTATGACTGCACGACGGTACGACTGCACGACGGTACAACTGCACGACGGTACGACTGCACGACGGTACGACGGTACGACTGCATGACGGTACGACTGCACGACGGTACGACTGCACGACGGTACGACGGTACGACTGCACGACGGTACGACTGCACGACGGTACGACTGCACGACGGTACGACTGCACGACTGCACGACGGTACGACGGTACGACTGCACGACGGTACGACGGTACGACTGCACGACGGTATGACGGTACGACTGCACGACTGCACAACGGTACGACGGTACGACTGCATGACGGTACTGTACGACGGTACGACTGCACGACGGTACTGTACGACTGCACGACGGTACGACGGTACTGTACGACGGTACTGTACGACGGTACGACTGTACGACGGTACTGTACGACGGTACGACTGCACGGCGGTACGACGGTACTGTACGACGGTACGACTGCACGACGGTACTGTACGACGGTACGACTGCACGGCGGTACGACGGTACTGTACGACGGTACGACTGCACGATGGTATGACTGCACGACGGTACTGTACGACGGTACTGTACGACGGTACGACTGCACGGCGGTACGACGGTACGGTACGACGGTACTGTACGACGGTACGACTGCACGGCGGTACGACGGTACGGTACGACGGTACGGTACGACGGTACGAGGGTACGACGGTACGAGGGTACGACTGCACGATGGTACGACTGTGCGACGGTACGACTGTGCGACTGCACGACGGTACGGTACGACGGTGCGGTACGAAGGTGCGGTACGACGGTAGACGGTTTGGTACGACGGTTTGGTACGACGGTTTGGTACGACGGTAGACGGTTTGGTACGACGGTGCGGTACGGTACGACTGTACGATTTCTTCTCTCAATGTGGCCCTAATACTCCATAGTACATTGTCTCTTTGGCCCTCACTGCATTAGACTTATAGACTATCAACTGTGTTACCTTCATCACAATGATCACATGATTTGCGGCTTCAGACACATTTTGGGCTCTTTAGATATTAAAGGTTGCTGACCGCTGGGTTAAACTAAATAAGTCAATATCAGTAAGTCAATAAAAGTTGTGTAGTTTTGGATATGTTGTACTCCTCCACCAGAAACCAGAGATCAGAGATCAGATATTTAGTACTTGTAGTAGTCTGGTTATTAACAGTAGTAGTACTTGTAGTAGTCTGGTTATTAACAGTAGTAGTACTTGTAGTAGTCTGGTTATTAACAGTAGTAGTAGTACTTGTAGTAGTCTGGTTATTAACAGTAGTAGTACCTGTAGTAGTCTGGTTATTAACAGTAGTAGTACCTGTAGTAGTCTGGTTATTATTGAACTGAATAAGTGTCCTCCTCTCGGTTCCTCAGTCGTCTCCTAACAACCGAGCCGGAGCTCTGAGTGATGACGAGGCTCTGACTCAGCTGAAGAAAGGTCACGACACCATGTGTGTGATGCTGCGCAGCCGCCACAAGAACCTGGAGACGGTCCGGTCCGTGTGGGCCAGAGAGGACATCAAGGTGAGACTAGTTCCAACTCAGTGTTTCCATTAGTTGGACATGGTGCAGATCAGACCCGTCATCCTCATCAATGTCCAGCTGTGATACCTGCCCTTTACCTGCCTTCACTTCCTGTTTCCTGTTTCCTGTTTCCTGTGAGCAGAGCGCTCTGGACGCTGCTGTCTCCATGAATGACCTGTCTATTGTTGTGGACATCCTGAACATCATCAACCTTCAACCGTGAGTTCATCAGCTCTGGATTTAAATATCCTGTTGTTCTATTGTTAGTAGGAACAGACATCACGTAAAACATCTCTAGTACGTAAGACATCCCTAGCTGTACATTATCCTGACTATACCACGGCCACTGACTGACGAAATCAATGTATTGACAGGAAAACGTTCCTCCAGAGTCCGACATCAGAGCTGCGCCCCTAGCGACGGTCTGTTATACGTAGCGACGGTCTGTTATACGTAGCGACGGTCTGTTATACGTAGCGACGGTCTGTTACACGTAGCGACGGTCTGTTATACGTAGCGACGGTCTGTTACACGTAGCGACGGTCTGTTATACGTAGCGACGGTCTGTTACACGTAGCGACGGTCTGTTACACGTAGCGACGGTCTGTTATACGTAGCGACGGTCTGTTACACGTAGCGACGGTCTGTTATACGTAGCGACGGTCTGTTATACGTAGCGACGGTCTGTTATACATAGTGACGGTCCATTGTGATTGTAATAATAATAATAATAATAATAATAATAATAATAATAATAATAACGGTTTCAGGTCTCTGTGGAAGCTGGATCTGTGTCCAACGGTTCTTCCTCAGATTGACCAGCTGCTGCACAGCAAATATGAGAGGTGAGGAGTTCAGGTACTGATTCATCTAGAACATGATAAAACACAGATACACAACGACAACGACGACAACAACACCTTATCTCACCTGTGTGCGTGTGCGTGTGCGTGTCTGTGCCTGTGTCTGTGTGCGTGTCTGTGTGTGTGTGTGTGTGTGTAGCTACATCCAGACTGGCTGTACGTCTCTGAAGCTGATCATGAAACATTTCTGGATGCTGATCTGTGACACGCTGAGGGCCACGCCGTCTGTCGGGGTGGACATCACCAGAGAGGAGCGGTGAGTCCCAACCAGTCCACAACCACCAAGTCCTCCTCTAACACCCCACCAAGTCCTCCTCTAACACCCCACCAAGTCCTCCTCTAACAACCACCAAGTCCTCCTCTAACAACCACCAAGTCCTCCTCTAACACCCCACCAAGTCCTCTTCTAACACCACCACCAAGTCCTCCTCTAACACCCCACCAAGTCCTCCTCTAACACCCCACCAAGTCCTCCTCTAACAACCACCAAGTCCTCCTCTAACACCCCATCAAGTCCTCTTCTAACACCACCACCAAGTCCTCCTCTAACACCCCACCAAATCCTCCTCTAACACCCCACCAAGTCCTCCTCTAACAACCACCAAGTCCTCCTCTAACACCCCACCAAGTCCTCCTCTAACACCCAACCAAGTCCTCCTCTAACACCCCACCAAGTCCTCCTCTAACACCCAACCAAATCCTCCTCTAACACCCAACCAAGTCCTCCTCTAACAGCCACCAAGTCCTCCTCTAACACCTAACCATGTCCTCCTCTAACACCCCACCAAGTCCTCCTCTAACAACCACCAAGTCCTCCTCTAACACCCAACCAAGTCCTCCTCTAACAACCACCAAGTCCTCCTCTAACACCACGACCTTCTGATCACGTTCTACCAGCTGATCTCACACCAGCACCAACTTCATCCAGACACTTCTTAATAACTTCTGTCCTGTTATACACGGAATATACTAATATACTGTTGACTTCATATACTGTTGACTTCATATACTAGCACTTTTTTTTTTTTGTCCTTTTTTTGTCTTTTTTTGTTTTTTTTGGACATACTATACTATGACTTTTTAATGACTATTGTATAAACGTCTCCCTGGTTTCTGATGACTGTGACACGTTCACTGCGGTTTAGTGTAAACTGTACGGTAGAGAACCTGGTGACCCTTTGAGGTGATCACCTGACCTCACCATGTTGTTGTTGTGCTGCAGACACCAGAAGTGCAGAGCGTGCTGCAAGCAGCTGAAGAACCTGAGCAACATGGTGAAGAACAAGGCGGCGCAGGTCGGTCGTCACGGCAGCGCCTTCAAAGAGCTGCAGCTGCTCATGGCGCCGCTGGAAGATTCACTGTGAGACACGCCGACGGCTTCTACCGGTGATGGACGGACGTCGCTGGACGTATCAGCTGAGCTGCAGCTGGACGGACTGAAGACTGAAGGACTGAGTTAATACAAGTGTTATTACGATACGTTCATCTTTCTGCTCTCCTGAAGGAACACACCGACATTTAGAGGAAATCAGAGAAGAAGAACGACGTCCGCTCGCCGACGTCGTTCCGTCGTGCACGTCTACTGTTGGACAACTGGACTGGACAAAGAGCCTGGACGATTTAGTGTCTCAGGTGAACGGTCCATCCTCCCTGAGAGACAAAGACAACGGATGCTGTCAGGACGCCACAGCCAGCAGCTGGTTAGCTTAGCTTAGCATAAAGACTGGAAACGGGGAACAGCTAGCCGACCAATATCCACCAATCAAAGTCCACCAATCAGCACTTGAACAGCTCAGTGATGACCTCATTACACAGTAGAAGCTGGCGTCACTGTAACATCTGTATAAGGATGATTGAACAGATGTGTTCAGAAGACTCCGTCAGTCCGTCACACATTATTCTGATGATGTTTCCTTTTCTACTGTTCAGACATCCGACCTTCTGCTCTACATGTTTATTTAAATAAAGTTATATATGTTGAGACTGAAGACGAGTCTCTCTGTTGAACCAGAAACACACCTTTTTACTCTTTTCCACATACTAGGACTATACTATACTACTATACTAGGACTATACTACTATACTATACTAGGACTATACTATACTACTATACTAGGACTATACTACTATACTATACTACTACTATACTATACTAGGACTATACTATACTATACTATACTAGGACTATACTATACTACTATACTAGGACTATACTACTATACTATACTACTACTATACTATACTAGGACTATACTATACTATACTATACTAGGACTATACTATACTACTATACTAGGACTATACTATACTACTATACTAGGACTATACTATACTACTATACTATACTAGGACTACTATACTAGGACTATACTACTATACTATACTAGGACTATACTATACTACTATACTAGGATTATACTATACTACTATAATATATTAATATACTATACTACTATATTATGACTACTATACTATACTACTATACTAGGACTATACTATTATACTATACTAGGACTATACTATACTACTATACTATACTATTACACTAGGACTATACTACTAAACTATACTATACTACTATACTATACTACTGTACTATTACTATACTACTATACTAGGACTATACTACTATACTATACTACTATACTAGGACTATACTATACTACTATACTAGGACTATACTACTATACTATACTACTATACTAGGACTATAATATACTACTATACTATGACTATACTATACTACTATACTAGGACTATACTACTATACTATACTAGGACTATACTACTATACTATACTAGGACTATACTATACTACTATACTATACTATTACACTAGGACTATACTACTAAACTATACTATACTACTGTACTATTACTATACTACTATACTAGGACTATACTATACTACTATACTAGGACTATACTACTATACTAAACTAGGACTATACTATACTACTATACTAGGACTATACTACTATACTATACTACTATACTAGGACTATACTATACTAATATACTATACTATACTACTATACTATGACTATACTATACTACTATACTATGACTATACTACTATACTATGACTATACTATACTATGATGTTTTTTTCATGAAATTTTACGACAGTAGTATAGTATGTAAAAAATGTTTATGTAAAAAAAAGTCATAGTATAGTATGTTGAAAAATGTTTGGACATACTTTACTATGATATTTTTTCGACATACTATTCTTTGCCTTTTTTGTACTCTTTTTTACATGCTGTGTAATAACCTGTGAAATAGCTCAGTGTGGTAGATACCTGGTTGGAATACTGGAGGTTGTGGGTTCGATGTTTATGTGACACAATCTGCAGTTCTAATGACCAAGTCAAATATACCAAGAGAACAGTCCTCAGTGTGGCATTGGTGGCTTGGCTGCTAAATTCTCGGTTCTGGCTGCGGCAGAGCTGGTTATATACCAGAGATAACACTGGGGGGTTATATACCAGAGATAACACTGGGGGTTAGGGTTATATATTATATAGGTTAGGGTTAGGGTTATAAATCATATAGGTTTGGGTTCTATCAGCACACAGAGATAATAGAAAAATAAATAAAGATATCAAACTTACAACAATGTGTGTTTCCCTGTTTCATAACCCTCCAGTGTAATCTCTGGTAAACCCTGGGAGGAGCCCTAATCTCCAGTATTCAAACCAGATATCTACCACACTGAGCTATTTCACAGGTTGTTACACAGCATGTAAAAAAATGTCAAAGAATACAATATGAAAAAAATCAGATTATTTATAGTATGCTGAAAAAATAAAAAAAACATACTATACTATGACTTTTTTTCATAAAATTCTTCTACAAACTATTCTATGACTTCTTTTTTCAAAACATATTTCATAAAATTTTTCGACATAGTATACTATTATTTATTTTCATAAAATTTTACGACATAATATACCATGACTTTTTTTTTTAATAAAACTTTCCATAAAATTTTCCGACATGCTAGACTATGACTTTTTTTTTTTTTTATAAAATTTTCCATAAAATGTTTCGACATACTATGACTTTTTTCATAAAATTTTACGACATACTTTACTACGACTTTTTTTTCATAAACTTTTACGATATACTATACTATGACTTTTTTCCATAAAATTCTTCTACAAACTATTCTATGACTTATTTTTTCATAAAATTTTAAATAAAATTTTACAACATACTATACTATGACGTTTTTTTTCATAAAATTTTACGACATATAATATGACTTCTTTTCATAAAATTTTACGACATATTATAATATGACTTCTTTTCATAAAATTTTACGACATACTATACTATGACTTTTTTTTCATAAAATTTTACGATATACTATAGTATGACTTTTTTTCATAAAATTTTACGATATACTATACTATTACTTATTTTAATAAACTTTTACGACATACAATACTTTGACTTTTTCATAAAATTTTACGACATACTATACTGACTTTTTTTCATAAACCTTTACGATATACTTTACTACGACTTTTTTTCATAAACTTTTACGACATACTTTACTACGACATTTTTTTCATAAACTTTTACTACATACTATACTATGACTTTTTTCCATAAAATTCTTCTACAAACTATTCTATGACTTATTTTTTCATAAAATTTTACGACATATTATAATATGACTTCTTTTCATAAAATTTTACGACATATTATAATATGACTTCTTTTCATAAAATTTTACGACATACTATACTATGACTTTTTTTTCATAAAATTTTACGATATACTATACTATTACTTATTTTAATAAACTTTTACGACATACAATACTTTGACTTTTTTTTCATAAAATTTTACATAAAATTTGACGACATACTATACTGACTTTTTTTCATAAACCTTTACGATATACTTTACTACAACTTTTTTTCATAAACTTTTACGATATACTTTACTATGAATTTTTTTCATAAAATTTTAAGACATACTATACTATGACTTTTTTTCATAAAATTTTACGACATACTATACTGACTTTTTTTTCAAAACATTTTACGACATACTATACTATGACTTTTTTTTCATAAATTTTTACGACATACTTTACGACTTTTTTTTCATAAACTTTTACTACATACTATACTATGACTTTTTTCCATAAAATTCTTCTAGAAACTATTCTGACTTATTTTTTCATAAAATTTTACGACATATTATAATATGACTTCTTTTCATAAAATTTTACGACATACAATACTTTGACTTTTTTTTCATAAAATTTTACATAAAATTTGATGACATACTATACTGACTTTTTTTCATAAACCTTTACGATATACTTTACTATGACTTTTTTTCATAAACTTTTACGATATACTTTACTATGAATTTTTTTCATAAAATATTAAGACATACTATACTATGACTTTTTTTCATAAAATTTTACGATATACTATACTATTACTTATTTTAATAAAATTTTACGACATACTATACTATGACTTTTTTTTCAAAAAATTTTACGACATGCTATACTATGACTTTTTTCCATAAAATTCTTCTACAAACTATTTTATGATTTATTTTTTCATAAAATTTTACATAAAATTTTACGACATTCTAGACTTTTTTTTTTTTTATAAAATTTTCAATAAAATGTTTCGACATACTATAATATAACTTATTTCATAAAACTTTACGACATACTATACTATTACTTATTTTCATACAATTTTACGACATACTATACTATGACTTTTTTTTCATAAAATTTTACGATATACTAGACTGACTTTTTTTTCTTTATAAAATTTTCCATAAAATGTTTTGACATACTATACTATGACTTTTTTTTTCATAAAATTTTATGACATGCTATACTATGAATATTTTTTCATAAAATTTAACGACATGCTATACTATGATTTTTTTTTCATGAAATTTTACGACATACTATACTAGGATTTTTTTTTCATAAAATTTGACGACATGCTATACTATGAATTTTTTTCATAAAATTTTACGATATACTATTCTATGACTTCTTTTTTCATAAAATTTAACATAAAATTTTACGACATACTATACCATGACGTTTTTTTTCATGACATTTTACGACATACTATACTATTACTTATTTTAATAAAATTTTACAACATACTATACTGACATTTTTTTCATACAATTTTACATACAATTTTACGACATACTATACTATGACTTTTTTTCATAAAATTTTACGATATACTATACTATGACTTTTTTCCATAAAATTCTTCTACAAACTATTCTATGATTTCTTTTTTCATAAAATTTTACATAAAATTTTACGACATACTATAATATTACTTATTTCATAAAACTTTACGACATACTATACTATTACTTATTTTCATACAATTTTACGATATGCTAGACTATGACTTTTTTTTCTTTATAAAATATTCCATAAAATGTTTTGACATACTATACTATGACTTTTTTTTTTCATAAAATTTTATGACATGCTATACTATGTTTTTTTTCATGAAATTTGACGACATATTATACTATGATTTTTTTTTCATAAAATTTAACATAAAATTTTACGACATACTATACTATGACTTTTTTCATAAAATGTTTCGACATACTATACTATTACTTATTTTCATACAATTTTACGACATACTATACTATGACTTCTTTTTTCATAAAATTTAACATAAAATTTTACGACATACTATACCATAACGTTTTTTTTCATGACATTTTACGACATACTTATTTTAATAAAATTTTACGACATACTATACTGACATTTTTTTCATACAATTTTACATACAATTTTACAACATACTATACTATGACTTTTTTTCATAAAATTTTCCGATATACTATACTATGACTTTTTTTTCATAAAATTTTCCGACATACTATACTATGACTTTTTTTAATAACATTTTCCATAACATTTTACGACATTCTAGACTGACTTTTTCTTATTTTTTCATAAAATTTTCAATAAAATGTTTCGACATACTATGACTTTTTTCATAAAATTTTTCGACATACTATACCAGGGGTGCACACACTTTTTCAGCATGCGAGCTACTTATAAAATGACCAAGTCAAAATGATCTACCAACTATAAAAATGCAAAACATATATTTATTTATAAATATATCGAGTATTCTTTATATGTACAATATATGTTGGTGTACCTTGCATAACTGCATGAACCCATATTGTACAATATAACTCTGTACATTTTTTGTCATTACCTTACTCTGATGACTTGCACTGAATGGAATCAGCCAGGGATGCATAGTCCGGACAGTAGCTGCTGATAGCCAGCCTCAAGCACACTTCCAAATGATCATCAGTCAAGGTGGAACGGTATTTGGACTTAATAATCTTCATGTGGGAAAAGGCTGACTCGCATAAATAAGTGGAGCCGAATAATGCAGTCAAGGAGGTAGCACATTTCCTCATGTTGGGGTACTTTTCCTCTGTGAGTAAGTTCCAGAACTGTCCATGAGCCCTGGACTTAAGCTGAATGTCAGCTTGTAGTGTCAAAATCTCATCCTCCACTCCAGATGAGTTCAGGTGAAACAGTGTTGCAATTTTTGATGCGAGTGAATCAACCTCAGCATCTTCCCGAAAAGGGTAGCACATGAATGTAGCGACTGGCTCCAGTAAAACAAAGTCTTGAAAGCGTCTGTCAAACTCTGACAGACAGTTCTCAATCTGCTCTGATAGGCTGACGTCTATTTTTTAATTATTTTTTTTTTTTTGTTTTTAATGCCATGCGATCTACCCACACTACCTTTGCGATCGACCGGTAGATCGCGATCGACGTATTGGGCACCCCTGTACTATACTATGACTTTTTTTTCATAAAATTTTACGACATACTATACTATTACTTATTTTCATAAATTTTACAAAATTACTGTACTATTACTTATTTTAATAAAATTTCACGACAAACTATACTATGACTTTTTTTTCATAACATTTTTCATAAAATTTGCCGACATACTATACTATTACTTATTTTCATAAAATTTTACGACATACTATGACTTTTTTTTCATAAAATTTTCGGATTTACTATACTGACTTTTTTTTTTATAAAATTTTCCATAAAATTTTACGACATGCTAGACTATGACTTTTTTTTTTTTTATAACATTTTCCATAAAATGTTTCGACATACTATGACTTTTTTCATAAAATTTTACGACATACTTTTACTACGACTTTTTTTCATAAACCTTTACGATATACTATACTATGACTTTTTTCCATAAAATTCTTCTACAAACTATTCTATGACTTCTTTTTACATAAAATTTTACATAAAATTTTACGACATACTATAATATGACTTCTTTTTTTTATAAAATTTTCCATAAAATGTTTCGACGTACAATGACTTCTTTTCATAAAATTTTACGATATACTATACTATGACTTTTTTCCATAAAATTCTTCTACAAACTATTCTATGATTTCTTTTTTCATAAAATTTTACATAAAATTTTACGACATACTATAATATGACTTATTTCATAAAACTTTACAACATACTATACTATTACTTATTTTCATACAATTTTACGACATACTATACTGATTTTTTTTCATAAAGTTTTATGACATGCTATACTGTTTTTTTTCATGAAATTTTACGACATACTATACTATTATTTATTTTAATCAAATTTTACGACATACTATACTGACATTTTTTTCATACAGTTTTACATACAATTTTACGACATACTATACTATGACTTTTTTTAATAAAATTTTCCATAAAATTTTACGACATTCTAGACTATGACTTTTTTTTTTTTATAAAATTTTCCATAAAATGTTTCGACATACTATGACTTTTTTCATAAAATTTTACGACATACTATACTATTACTTATTTTCATAAATTTTACAAAATTACTATACTATTACTTATTCTAATAAAATTTCACGACAAACTATACTATGACTTTTTTTTCATAAAATTTTTCATAAAATTTGACATGCTATACTATGATTTTTTTTCATAAAATTTTACGATATACTACTGACTTATTTTAATAAAATTTTACGACATACTATACTGACTTTTTTTTCATAAAATTTTACATAAAATTTGACGACATGCTTTATGACTTTTTTTCATGAAATATTTCATAAAATTTTACAATATACTATACTATGACTTTTTTTTCATAAAATTTTCCGACATACTATACTGACTTTTTTTTTTATAAAATTTTCCATAAAATGTTTCAACATACTATGACTTTTTTCATAAAATGTTACGACATACTTTACTATGACTTTTTTTCATAAACTTTTACGACATACTATACTATGACTTTTTTCCATAAAATTCTTCTACAAACTATTCTGACTTCTTTTTTCATGAAATTTTACATAAAATTTTACGACATACTATACTATGACTTTTTTTTCATAAAACTTTCCATAAAATTTTTCGACATATACTGTCTTTTTTTTTCATTAATTTTTTCGACATACTATACTATGACATTTTTTCATAAACTTTTACGATACACTATACTATGACTTTTTTCCATAAAATTCTTCTACAAACTATTCTGACTTCTTTTTTCATAAAATTTGACATAAAATTTTACGACATACTATACTATGACGTTTTTTTTCATAAAATTTTATGACATACTATAATATGACTTCTTTTCATAAAATTCTTCTACAAACTATTCTATGATTTCTTTTCTCATAAAATTTTACATAAAACTTTACGACATACTATACTATTACTTATTTTCATACAATTTTACGACATACTATACTATGATTTTTTTTCATGAAATTTTACGACATACTATACTATTACTTATTTTAATAAAATTTTACGACATACTATACTGACATTTTTTTCATAAAATTTTCCATAAAATGTTTCGACATACTATGACTTTTTTCATAAAATTTTACGACATACTATACTATTACTTATTTTAATAAAATTTTACGACATACTATACTGACATTTTTTTCATAACATTTTCCATAAAATGTTTCGACATACTATTACTTATTTTCATAAGTTTTACAAAATTACTATACTATTACTTATTCTAATAAAATTTCACGACAAACTATACTATGACTTTTTTTTCATAAAATTTTTCATAAAATTTGACATGCTATACTATGAATTTTTTTCATAAAATTTTACAATATACTATTCTATGACTTATTTTAATAAAATTTTACGACATACTATACTGACTTTTTTTTCATAAAATTTTACATAAAATTTGACGACATGCTATATGACTTTTTTTCATAAAATATTTCATAAAATTCTTCGACATACTATACTATTACTTATTTTCATAAACTTTTCCGACATACTATACTATGACTTTTTTTTCATAAAATTTTCCGACATACTATACTATGACGTTTTTTCATAAAATTCTTCTACAAACTATTCTATGATTTCTTTTTTCATAAAATTTTACATAAAATTTTACGACATACTATAATATGACTTATTTCATAAAACTTTACGACATACTATACTATTACTTATTTTCATACAATTTTACGACATACTATACTATGATTTTTTTTCATAAAATTTTATGACATACTATATTATGACTTTTTTTTCATAACATTTTCCATAAAATTTTACGACATACTATACTATGACTTTTCATAACATTTTACGACATACTTTACTATGACTTTTTTTCATAAAATTTTACGACATACTTTACTATGACTTTTTTTCATAAACTTTTACGATATACTTTACTATGACTTTTTTTCATAAAATTTTACGACATACTTTACTATGACTTCTTTTCATAAACTTTTACGATATACTTTACTATGACTTTTTTTCATAAAATTTTACGACATACTTTACTATGACTTCTTTTCATAAAATTTTACGATATACTTTACTGTGACTTTTTCATAAAATCTTCCATAAAATGTTTCGACACACTATAATATGCATTTTTTTTCCATAAAGTTTTACGATATACTATACTATTACTTATTTTAATAAAATTTTACGATATACTATACTATGACTTTTTTTCATAAAATTTTACGATATACTATACTATGACTTTTTTTTCCATAAAATTTTACGACATACTAATGACGTTTTTTTCATAAACTTTTACGATATACTTTACTGCGGCTTTTTTTCATAAACTTTTACGATATACTTTACTATGAATTTTTTTCATAAAATTTTACGACATACTATACTATTACTTATTTTAATAAAATTTTACGACATACTATACTATGACTTTTTTCATAACATTTTACAACATACTATACTATGACTTTTTTTTCATAAAATGTTTCGACATACTATACTATACTATGACTTATTTCATAAAATTTTTCGACATACTATACTATGACTTTTTTTTCATAAAATGTTTCGACATACTATACATTAATTTTTTTTCCATAAAATTTTACGACATGCTATACTATGACATTTTTTTCATAAACTTTTACGATATACTTTACTATGACTTCTTTTCATAAAATTTTACGATATACTATACTATGACTTTTTCATAAAATTTTACGATATACTATACTATGAATTTTTTTCATATAATTTTACGATATACTTTACTGCGGCTTTTTTTCATAAACTTTTACGATATACTTTACTATGAATTTTTTTCATAAAATTTTACGACATACTATACTATTACTTATTTTAATAAAATTTTACGACATACTATACTATGACTTTTTTCATAACATTTTACAACATACTATACTATGACTTTTTTTTCATAAAATGTTTCGACATACTATACATTAATTTTTTTTCCAGAAAATTTTACGACATGCTATACTATGACATTTTTTTCATAAACTTTTACGATATACTTTACTATGACTTCTTTTCATAAAATTTTACGATATACTATACTATGAATTTTTTTCATAAAATTTTACGATATACTATACTATTACTTATTTTCATCAAATTTTACGACATACTATACTATGACGTTTTTTTCATAAACTTTTACAATATACTTTACTGCGGCTTTTTTTCATAAACTTTTAAGACATGCTATACTATAACTTTTTTTTTCATGAAATTTTACGACATGCTATACTATAACTTTTTTTCATAAACTTTTACGATATACTATACTATGACTTTTTTCATACAATTTTTCATAAAATGTTTCGACATACTATGACTTTTTTCATAAAATTTTACGACATACTATACTATTACTTATTTTAATAAAATTTTACGACATACTATACTGACATTTTTTTCATAACATTTTCCATAAAATGTTTCGACATACTATTACTTATTTTCATAAGTTTTACAAAATTACTATACTATTACTTATTCTAATAAAATTTCACGACAAACTATACTATGACTTTTTTTTCATAAAATTTTTCATAAAATTTGACATGCTATACTATGAATTTTTTTCATAAAATTTTACAATATACTATTCTATGACTTATTTTAATAAAATTTGACGACATACTATACTGACTTTTTTTTCATAAAATTTTACATAAAATTTGACGACATGCTATATGACTTTTTTTCATAAAATATTTCATAAAATTCTTCGACATACTATACTATTACTTATTTTCATAAACTTTTCCGACATACTATACTATGACTTTTTTTTCATAAAATTTTCCGACATACTATACTATGACGTTTTTTCATAAAATTCTTCTACAAACTATTCTATGATTTCTTTTTTCATAAAATTTTACATAAAATTTTACGACATACTATAATATGACTTATTTCATAAAACTTTACGACATACTATACTATTACTTATTTTCATACAATTTTACGACATACTATACTATGATTTTTTTTCATAAAATTTTATGACATACTATATTATGACTTTTTTTTCATAACATTTTCCATAAAATTTTACGACATACTATACTATGACTTTTCATAACATTTTACGACATACTTTACTATGACTTTTTTCATAAACTTTTACGATATACTTTACTATGACTTTTTTTCATAAAATTTTACGACATACTTTACTATGACTTCTTTTCATAAACTTTTACGATATACTTTACTATGACTTTTTTTCATAAAATTTTACGACATACTTTACTATGACTTCTTTTCATAAAATTTTACGATATACTTTACTGTGACTTTTTCATAAAATCTTCCATAAAATGTTTCGACACACTATAATATGCATTTTTTTTCCATAAAGTTTTACGATATACTATACTATTACTTATTTTAATAAAATTTTACGATATACTATACTATGACTTTTTTTCATAAAATTTTACGACATACTATACTATGACTTTTTTTTCCATAAAATTTTACGACATACTAATGACGTTTTTTTCATAAACTTTTACGATATACTTTACTGCGGCTTTTTTTCATAAACTTTTACGATATACTTTACTATGAATTTTTTTCATAAAATTTTACGACATACTATACTATTACTTATTTTAATAAAATTTTACGACATACTATACTATGACTTTTTTCATAACATTTTACAACATACTATACTATGACTTTTTTTTCATAAAATGTTTCGACATACTATACTTTGACTTATTTCATAAAATTTTTCGACATACTATACTATGACTTTTTTTTCATAAAATGTTTCGACATACTATACATTAATTTTTTTTCCAGAAAATTTTACGACATGCTATACTATGACATTTTTTTCATAAAATTTTACGACATACTTTACTATGACTTCTTTTCATAAAATTTTACGATATACTTTACTGTGACTTTTTCATAAAATCTTCCATAAAATGTTTCGACACACTATAATATGCATTTTTTTTCCATAAAGTTTTACGATATACTATACTATTACTTATTTTAATAAAATTTTACGATATACTATACTATGACTTTTTTTCATAAAATTTTACGATATACTATACTATGACTTTTTTTTCCATAAAATTTTACGACATACTAATGACGTTTTTTTCATAAACTTTTACGATATACTTTACTGCGGCTTTTTTTCATAAACTTTTACGATATACTTTACTATGAATTTTTTTCATAAAATTTTACGACATACTATACTATTACTTATTTTAATAAAATTTTACGACATACTATACTATGACTTTTTTCATAACATTTTACAACATACTATACTATGACTTTTTTTTCATAAAATGTTTCGACATACTATACTATACTATGACTTATTTCATAAAATTTTTCGACATACTATACTATGACTTTTTTTTCATAAAATGTTTCGACATACTATACATTAATTTTTTTTCCATAAAATTTTACGACATGCTATACTATGACATTTTTTTCATAAACTTTTACGATATACTTTACTATGACTTCTTTTCATAAAATTTTACGATATACTATACTATGACTTTTTCATAAAATTTTACGATATACTATACTATGAATTTTTTTCATATAATTTTACGATATACTTTACTGCGGCTTTTTTTCATAAACTTTTACGATATACTTTACTATGAATTTTTTTCATAAAATTTTACGACATACTATACTATTACTTATTTTAATAAAATTTTACGACATACTATACTATGACTTTTTTCATAACATTTTACAACATACTATACTATGACTTTTTTTTCATAAAATGTTTCGACATACTATACATTAATTTTTTTTCCAGAAAATTTTACGACATGCTATACTATGACATTTTTTTCATAAACTTTTACGATATACTTTACTATGACTTCTTTTCATAAAATTTTACGATATACTATACTATGAATTTTTTTCATAAAATTTTACGATATACTATACTATTACTTATTTTCATCAAATTTTACGACATACTATACTATGACGTTTTTTTCATAAACTTTTACAATATACTTTACTGCGGCTTTTTTTCATAAACTTTTAAGACATGCTATACTATAACTTTTTTTTTCATGAAATTTTACGACATGCTATACTATAACTTTTTTTCATAAACTTTTACGATATACTATACTATGACTTTTTTCATACAATTTTTCATAAAATGTTTCGACATACTATGACTTTTTTCATAAAATTTTACGACATACTATACTATTACTTATTTTAATAAAATTTTACGACATACTATACTGACATTTTTTTCATAACATTTTCCATAAAATGTTTCGACATACTATTACTTATTTTCATAAGTTTTACAAAATTACTATACTATTACTTATTCTAATAAAATTTCACGACAAACTATACTATGACTTTTTTTTCATAAAATTTTTCATAAAATTTGACATGCTATACTATGAATTTTTTTCATAAAATTTTACAATATACTATTCTATGACTTATTTTAATAAAATTTGACGACATACTATACTGACTTTTTTTTCATAAAATTTTACATAAAATTTGACGACATGCTATATGACTTTTTTTCATAAAATATTTCATAAAATTCTTCGACATACTATACTATTACTTATTTTCATAAACTTTTCCGACATACTATACTATGACTTTTTTTTCATAAAATTTTCCGACATACTATACTATGACGTTTTTTCATAAAATTCTTCTACAAACTATTCTATGATTTCTTTTTTCATAAAATTTTACATAAAATTTTACGACATACTATAATATGACTTATTTCATAAAACTTTACGACATACTATACTATTACTTATTTTCATACAATTTTACGACATACTATACTATGATTTTTTTTCATAAAATTTTATGACATACTATATTATGACTTTTTTTTCATAACATTTTCCATAAAATTTTACGACATACTATACTATGACTTTTCATAACATTTTACGACATACTTTACTATGACTTTTTTCATAAACTTTTACGATATACTTTACTATGACTTTTTTTCATAAAATTTTACGACATACTTTACTATGACTTCTTTTCATAAAATTTTACGATATACTTTACTGTGACTTTTTCATAAAATCTTCCATAAAATGTTTCGACACACTATAATATGCATTTTTTTTCCATAAAGTTTTACGATATACTATACTATTACTTATTTTAATAAAATTTTACGATATACTATACTATGACTTTTTTTCATAAAATTTTACGACATACTATACTATGACTTTTTTTTCCATAAAATTTTACGACATACTAATGACGTTTTTTTCATAAACTTTTACGATATACTTTACTGCGGCTTTTTTTCATAAACTTTTACGATATACTTTACTATGAATTTTTTTCATAAAATTTTACGACATACTATACTATTACTTATTTTAATAAAATTTTACGACATACTATACTATGACTTTTTTCATAACATTTTACAACATACTATACTATGACTTTTTTTTCATAAAATGTTTCGACATACTATACATTAATTTTTTTTCCAGAAAATTTTACGACATGCTATACTATGACATTTTTTTCATAAACTTTTACGATATACTTTACTATGAATTTTTTTCATAAAATTTTACGACATACTATACTATTACTTATTTTAATAAAATTTTACGACATACTATACTATGACTTTTTTCATAACATTTTACAACATACTATACTATGACTTTTTTTTCATAAAATGTTTCGACATACTATACATTAATTTTTTTTCCAGAAAATTTTACGACATGCTATACTATGACATTTTTTTCATAAACTTTTACGATATACTTTACTATGACTTCTTTTCATAAAATTTTACGATATACTATACTATGAATTTTTTTCATAAAATTTTACGATATACTATACTATTACTTATTTTCATCAAATTTTACGACATACTATACTATGACGTTTTTTTCATAAACTTTTACAATATACTTTACTGCGGCTTTTTTTCATAAACTTTTAAGACATGCTATACTATAACTTTTTTTTTCATGAAATTTTACGACATGCTATACTATAACTTTTTTTCATAAACTTTTACGATATACTATACTATGACTTTTTTCATACAATTTTTCATAAAATGTTTCGACATACTATGACTTTTTTCATAAAATTTTACGACATACTATACTATTACTTATTTTAATAAAATTTTACGACATACTATACTGACATTTTTTTCATAACATTTTCCATAAAATGTTTCGACATACTATTACTTATTTTCATAAGTTTTACAAAATTACTATACTATTACTTATTCTAATAAAATTTCACGACAAACTATACTATGACTTTTTTTTCATAAAATTTTTCATAAAATTTGACATGCTATACTATGAATTTTTTTCATAAAATTTTACAATATACTATTCTATGACTTATTTTAATAAAATTTGACGACATACTATACTGACTTTTTTTTCATAAAATTTTACATAAAATTTGACGACATGCTATATGACTTTTTTTCATAAAATATTTCATAAAATTCTTCGACATACTATACTATTACTTATTTTCATAAACTTTTCCGACATACTATACTATGACTTTTTTTTCATAAAATTTTCCGACATACTATACTATGACGTTTTTTCATAAAATTCTTCTACAAACTATTCTATGATTTCTTTTTTCATAAAATTTTACATAAAATTTTACGACATACTATAATATGACTTATTTCATAAAACTTTACGACATACTATACTATTACTTATTTTCATACAATTTTACGACATACTATACTATGATTTTTTTTCATAAAATTTTATGACATACTATATTATGACTTTTTTTTCATAACATTTTCCATAAAATTTTACGACATACTATACTATGACTTTTCATAACATTTTACGACATACTTTACTATGACTTTTTTCATAAACTTTTACGATATACTTTACTATGACTTTTTTTCATAAAATTTTACGACATACTTTACTATGACTTCTTTTCATAAACTTTTACGATATACTTTACTATGACTTTTTTTCATAAAATTTTACGACATACTTTACTATGACTTCTTTTCATAAAATTTTACGATATACTTTACTGTGACTTTTTCATAAAATCTTCCATAAAATGTTTCGACACACTATAATATGCATTTTTTTTCCATAAAGTTTTACGATATACTATACTATTACTTATTTTAATAAAATTTTACGATATACTATACTATGACTTTTTTTCATAAAATTTTACGACATACTATACTATGACTTTTTTTTCCATAAAATTTTACGACATACTAATGACGTTTTTTTCATAAACTTTTACGATATACTTTACTGCGGCTTTTTTTCATAAACTTTTACGATATACTTTACTATGAATTTTTTTCATAAAATTTTACGACATACTATACTATTACTTATTTTAATAAAATTTTACGACATACTATACTATGACTTTTTTCATAACATTTTACAACATACTATACTATGACTTTTTTTTCATAAAATGTTTCGACATACTATACTTTGACTTATTTCATAAAATTTTTCGACATACTATACTATGACTTTTTTTTCATAAAATGTTTCGACATACTATACATTAATTTTTTTTCCAGAAAATTTTACGACATGCTATACTATGACATTTTTTTCATAAACTTTTACGATATACTTTACTATGACTTCTTTTCATAAAATTTTACGATATAGTATACTATGAATTTTTTTCATATAATTTTACGATATACTTTACTGTGACTTTTTTTTCATAAAATTTTCCATAAAATGTTTCGACATACTATACTATGCATTTTTTTCCATAAAATTTTACGATATACTATACTATTACTTATTTTCATCAAATTTTACGACATACTATACTATGACGTTTTTTTCATAAACTTTTACAATATACTTTACTGCGGCTTTTTTTCATAAACTTTTAAGACATGCTATACTATAACTTTTTTTTTCATGAAATTTTACGACATGCTATACTATAACTTTTTTTCATAAACTTTTACGATATACTATACTATGACTTTTTTTCATGAAATTTTACATAAAATTTGAAGACATACTTTACTATGACGTTTTTTTCATAAAATTTTACGATATACTATACTATGCATTTTTTTCCATAAAATTTTACGAGATGGTGGTACAGGGTGGTGTTACCGGGTGGGTTAACATGGTGGTACCGGGTGGTGGTACCGGGTGGGTCAACATGGTGGTACCGGGTGTTACCGGGTGGGTCAACATGGTGGTACCGGGTGGCGGTACCGGGTGGCGGTACCGGGTGGGTCAACATGGAGGCCAGAACTACACATTCATTTGGATGTTTATTAAAAAGGAAAATACAAAAAGAAGAGCAGCTCTACAGCGAGACGAAGCAAGCAGAACATGTTGACCTCCAGCCAACGACACGGCAGCTCATAGCGTTACTAAGCATTCCTGTTACTACGACTACCACTAACTACTAACCCTGACCCTGTCTGAGGTCAGAGGTCACCTGTGGATCTCTTCTGTCTGAGGTCAAAGGTCACCTTCGTTTGTTTTTTCTACGGAGGCGGCGGCGGATCTGAGCGTCTCTCTGAGCTGAAGGAAGACGAAGCTCCGTCAGCGCGAGACGGAGATCCTGTCTGATCGGACAGCTCGGTACCGCTGGAGCACCCTGATTGGATAAAAGAGGACCGCGAGGACATGGAGAGACATCCTCCTCTGTAAATGTTAATGAACCGTCTGACCAGGAAGAGAATCAATCAGAAGAACTGCAGATTAAAGCCGTCAAACATAAATATAAAACATTATCATCAATATATTATAAATCAACCACATCTGGAACATCTGTGGGTCCAAAATCATCTCAACTTAAAGTGCAACTTTACAAAGAAACAAAAGAAATACTGGGATTGGAAAACCTATACTGGTACTGTGTATACTGGTACTGTGTATACTGGTACTGTGTATACTGGTACTGGTACTATATACTGTAAATAAAGTGAGTCCAGCTGAGCGGCCCTGGAGAACCTTTAGAACCGTTGGGCCGTGTTCTCTCTGAGTCTGTGATCTGAGATCCATCTGGTAAAGTTCCCATCAGGCTTTGCTCCTCCTGACGGAGGGAGGTGGCGTCCCAGCAGGAAGAAGCCTCAGAGTGTTGGCAGACACCCCGCCGCCAGACCCGGACGTCCCCACGGCGTCCTCTCCGGGTCGCTCAGGCCGTCAGCTTCAGTCGTCCTGCAGAGACAAACCAGGCCCTCAGTCATGTGACCCGTCGGTCATGTGACCCGTCAGACATGTGACCCGTCAGTCATGTGACCCGTCAGACATGTGACCCGTCAGTCATGTGACCCGTCAGACATGTGACCCGTCACCCCCTCAGTCATGTGACCCGTCGGTCATGTGACCCGTCACCCCCTCAGTCATGTGACCCGTCGGTCATGTGACCCGTCACCCCCCCAGTCATGTGACCCGTCGGTCATGTGACCCGTCAGACATGTGACCCGTCACCCCCTCAGTCATGTGACCCGTCGGTCATGTGACCTGTCAGACGTGACCCGTCAGACATGTGACCCATCAGTCATGTGACCCGTCACCCCCTCAGTCATGTGACCCGTCAGTCATGTGACCCGTCACCCCGTCAGTCATGTGACCCTGTCAGTGTGCACATGGAGGAATATATCCCACAATCCTCGGCTCAGCAGCAGACACCTGGCAATGTGTGTGTGTGTGTGTGTGTGTGTGTAGGGGGGGGTTCATCCAGACCACCAACTCACAACACCCCCACTCTGAAGTCACAAAGAAAAGATTCAGGATTTATGAAATATTAATATTAATAATGAACTCGAGCCGTTTCTATGCTAAGCTAGGCTAACAGTTCCCCTCTGCTTCCAGTCTTTGTGCTAAGCTAGGCTAACAGTTCCCCTCTGCTTCCAGTCTTTGTGCTAAGCTAGGCTAACAGTTTCCCTCTGCTTCCAGTCTTTGTGCTAAGCTAGGCTAACAGTTTCCCTCTGCTTCCAGTCTTTATGCTAAGCTAGGCTAACAGTTTCCCTCTGCTTCCAGTCTTTATGCTAAGCTAGGCTAACAGTTTCCCTCTGCTTCCAGTCTTTATGCAAAGCTAGGCTAACAGTTTCCCTCTGCTTCCAGTCTTTATGCAAAGCTAGGCTAACAGTTTCCCTCTGCTTCCAGTCTTTGTGCTAAGCTAGGCTAACAGTTTCCCTCTGCTTCCAGTCTTTATGCTAAGCTAGGCTAACAGTTTCCCTCTGCTTCCAGTCTTTATGCTAAGCTAGGCTAACAGTGGTACGCTCCCTTTAAAGGTTCAGATAACGAGACGTTTCATTTCTTTGTGACTTGAACTTGTTGTAATGAACATCCAACAGACCGCACCATAAACAACCTGACCCTTCACCGAGCAGACGTATATACCTAGACGTACTGTATACGTAGACGTATGTTACGTAGACGTACTGTATACGTAGACGTATATACCTAGACATACTGTATACGTAGACGTACGTATACGTAGACGTATATACCTAGACGTACTGTATACGTAGACGTATGTTACGTAGACGTACTGTATACGTAGACGTATATACCTAGACATACTGTATACGTAGACGTACGTATACGTAGACGTATATACCTAGAAGTACTGTATACGTAGACGTATATACCTAGACGTACTGTATACCTAGACGTACTGTATACGTAGACGTATATACCTAGACATACTGTATACGTAGACGTACTGTATACGTAGACGTATATACCTAGACATACTGTATACGTAGACGTACTGTATACGTAGACGTGTATACGTAGACGTACTGTATACGTAGACGTACTGTATACGTAGACGTATATACCTAGACGTACTGTATACGTAGACGTATATACCTAGACGTACTGTATACGTAGACGTGTATACGTAGACGTACTGTATACGTAGACGTATATACCTAGACGTAATGTATACGTAGACGTACTGTATACGTAGACGTATATACCTAGACGTACTGTATACGTAGACGTATATACGTAGACGTACTGTATACGTAGACGTACTGTATACGTGGACGTATATACCTAGACGTACTGTATACGTAGACGTATATACCTAGACGTACTGTATACGTAGACGTACTGTATACGTAGACGTATATACGTAGACGTACTGTATACGTAGACGTACTGTATACGTGGACGTATATACCTAGACGTACTGTATATGTAGACGTAGTATATACACATATATACAGTATGTCTCTGTGTCTCTGTAGATACAGTGGAGGAAATCAGTATTTGATCCCTTGGTGATTTTGTAAGTTTGCCCACTGACAAAGAAAAGAACGGTCTATATTTTAATGGTTTATTTTAACAGTGAGAGACAAAATATAAAAAAAAAATCCAGAAAACCACATCATATAAAAGTTATAAATTGATTTGCATTTGATTGCGGGAAATAAGTATTTGATCCTCTAGCAAAACATGACTCAGTACTTGGAGAACCGTTGTTGGTAAGCACAGAGGTCAGACGTTTCTTGTAGTTGGTCACCAGGTTTGTGAACATCTCAGGGGGGATTTTGGTCCACTCCTCTTTACAGATCATCTCCAAATCCTTAAGGTTTCGAGGCTGTCGGTTGGCAACTCGAAGCTTCAGCTCCCTCCATAGATTTTCTATGGAGTTTAGGTCTGGAGACTGGCCACGCCACTCCATGACCTTAATGTGCTTCTTCTTGAGCCACTCCTTTGTTGCCTGGGCCGTATGTTTTGGGTCATTGTCGTGCTGGAAGACCCATCCACGACCCATCTTCAGTGTCCTGGCTGAGGGAGGGAGGTTGTCGCCCAACATTTCCCGGTACATGGCCCCGTCCATCCTCCCTTCGATGCGGTGAAGTCGTCCTGTCCCCTTAGCAGAGAAACACCCCCAAAGCATAATGTTTCCACCTCCATGCTTGACGGTGGGGATGGTATTCTCGGGGTTATAGCCAGCATTTCTCTTCCTCCAAACACGGCGAGTCGAGTTGATGCCAACGAGATCGATTTTGGTCTCATCTGACCACATCACCTTCTCCCAAGCCTTCTCTGAATCATTCAGGTGTTCATTGGCAAACAGACGGGCCTGTACATGTTCCTTCTTGAGCAGGGGGACCTTGCGGGCGCTGCAGGATTTTAATCCATTACGGTGTAGTGTGTTACCAATGGTTTTCTTGGTGATTGTGGTCCCAGCTGTCTTGCGATCATTAAGAAGTTCCTCCCGTGTATTTCTGGGCTGATCCCTCACCTTTCTCATGATCATCGATACCCCACGAGACGAGATCTTGCGTAGAGCCCTAGACCGAGGGCGATTGATGGTCATTTTGTGTTTCTTCCATTTCCTAATAATGGCACCAACAGTTGTCTCCTTCTCACCAAGCTGCTTGCCGATGGTCTTGTAGCCCATTCCAGCCTTGTGCAGGTTTACAATCTTGTCCCTGACGTCCTTAGACAGCCCTTTGGTCTTGCCCATAGTGGAGAGGTTGGGATCTGATTGTGGACAGGTGTCTTTTATACAGGCAATGAGTTGAGATTCGGAGTACTTTCTTAAAGTGAGAGGACTAGTCTAACCGGTCTGTGGGGGACAGAATTCTTGTTGGTTGCTAGGGGATCAAATACTTATTTCCCACAATAAAATACAAATCAATTTATAACTTTTATATGATGTGGTTTTCTGGATTTTTTTCTTTATATTCTGTCTCTCACTGTTAAAATAAACCTACCATTAAAATTATAGACCATGGGCGGCTGGTTAGCTCAGTCAGTAGAGCGAGCGCCCATGTATCGCCAAGGCTCAGTCCTAGCAGCGGTGGACCCGGGTTTGAATCCGGCCTGTGGTCCTTTCCGCATGTCATTTCTCTCTCTCCCCCTTTCCAACACTCTATCCACTGTCCTATCAATAAATACTTAAAAATCACCCCAAAAAATAACTTTAAAAAAAAAAAATTATAGACCGTTCTTTTCTTTGTAAGTGGGCAAACTTACAAAATCACCAAGGGATCAAATACTTATTTCCTCCACTGTATGGCTCTGTGGGCCCTGCTCACCGCCCTGCAGGCACACAGCCAGCAGCTGGTGGAGCCCTGTGGGCCCTGCTCACCGCCCTGCAGGCACACAGCCAGCAGCTGGTGGAGCTCTGTGGTTAGAGGTGGAGGTGTTAGATGGGTGCATGGGGGGTAGGGGGGGTCACCATGCCATGCTGAGCTCTTCCATGCCAAGCTACCCACCAATCAGCACACAGCCCCACCTACCTGCCCACCGTCCCCCACCAATGAGCTGGCTCTGTCTACCTGTCTGTCTGCAAAACCAACCAATCAGAGGACAGAATGAGGACACAGAAGAGAGGTCAGGCTGGTTTCCTACATTTCCCACAATGCCTTCTGTCGGCCTCCAGAAGTCACTTTAGACTTTTACTGTGGAAGTTCAATAATCAATGATTGACTGACAGATGATCAACAATAATAAGAAGTGTACAAAGCTGGTGTGTTCTGGTACTGTGTAGTGTGTAGTGGTGTGTGTATTTGTACTGTGTAGTGTGTAGTAGTGTGTACTGTGTGTATTTGTACTGTGTGTTCTGGTACCAGTGGAGAGCTGGGACTGGGACCTCCTGCGGGTGCTGCTGGGGGTTCTGGAGGTGGAGGAGAGGGTGGAGAGGGTTGAGCCGGCGCTGCTGGCCCGAGAGATGGGCAGAGGGACGGGGGTCACCGGAGGGGAGTCCAGCTGAGGAGAGGTCAAAAGTCAAAGGTCACTTTAGATCCTACAGGTTTTCTTCTTCTTCATTCAATCCCAGCAGAATAACGTCTCCGTTACCTCCACGCTGTCGTGGGTCGGCGAGGACGACGTGGACGAGTTCTCGTGTCTCCTGGTGAACAAAGACGAACTGCTCAGCTCCACGCTGCGAACACGCTGAGCGAACTTCAGCGAGCACACCGACTCGCTTAGATTACTGCACAGCGGAGACACCTGAACACAACACAGAGGAACATCCTGTCTACTTCCTGTTGAGGGAACATCCTATCTACTTCCTGTTTAGGGAACATGCTGTCTACTTCCTGTTGAGGGAACATCCTGTCTACTTCCTGTTGAGGGAACATCCTGTCTACTTCCTGTTTAGGGAACATCCTATCTACTTCCTGTTGAGGGAACATCCTGTCTACTTCCTGTTGAGGGAACCTCCTTTCTACTTCCTGTTTAGGGAACATCCTATCTACTTCCTGTTGACGTAAACCTCCTTTCTACTTCCTGTTGAGGGAACATCCTGTCTACTTCGTGTTGAGGGAACATCCTGTCTATTTCCTGTTGAGGGAACATCCTGTCTACTTCGTGTTGAGGGAACATCCTGTCTACTTCCTGTTGAGGGAACCTCCTTTCTACTTCCTGTTTAGGGAACATGCTGTCTACTTCCTGTTGAGGGAACATCCTGTCTACTTTCTGTTGAGGGAACATCCTGTCTACTTCCTGTTGAGGGAACCTCCTTTCTACTTCCTGTTGAGGGAACATCCTGTCTACTTCGTGTTGAGGGAACATCCTGTCTACTTCCTGTTGAGGGAACATCCTGTCTACTTCCTGTTTAGGGAACATGCTGTCTACTTCCTGTTGAGGGAACATCCTGTCTACTTCGTGTTGAGGGAACATCCTGTCTACTTCCTGTTGAGGAAACATCCTGTCTACTTCCTGTTGAGGGAACATCCTGTGTACTTCCTGTTGAGGGAACATCATGTCTACTTCAGGTTGAGGGAACATCATGTCTACTTCCTGTTGAGGGAACATCCTGTGTACTTCCTGTTGAGGGAACATCATGTCTACTTCCTGTTGAGGGAACATGCTGACTACTTTCTCTTTCACTGTAACACAGATGGAACATGCTGTCTACTTCCTGTTGAGGGAACATCCTGTCTACTTCCTGTTTCCTTTAGACCTGATCCTGGTCCCGGTCCTGGTCTCACCTGCACCATCATGAGGGTCTTGCTGTCTCCGTTCAGAGAGTCCTGCAGCAGGTAGGTGAGACGGGAATTCCTGAAGGGAACGTGGGAGTGTTTTCCCCGCAGCGCGTTGATGACGTCGCCGAGCGCCGACAGAGATTTGTTGATGCACTGAGCTTCTCGGAGGCGACTGCCCTCCGCGCCCGATTTACCGATCCGCTCCGAGCCCGCCAGGTCCACCAGGTTCAGTTTACCTGCAACGCAAACACATCGTCACCGCAAACACATCGTCACCGCAAACACATCGTCACCGCAAACACATCGTCACCGCAAACGCATCGTCGACTCAAACAGATCGTCAACTCAAACGCATCGTCAGCTCAAACACATCGTCACCGCAAACACATCGTCAGCTCAAACACATCGTCACCGCAAACGCATCGTCAACTCAAACACATCGTCAACTCAAACGCATCGTCAACTCAAACGCATCGTCAACTCAAACACATCGTCACCTCAAACACATCGTCACCTCAAACACATCGTCACCGCAAACACATCGTCAACTCAAACGCATCGTCACCGCAAACACATCGTCAACTCAAACGCATCGTCACCGCAAATACATCGTCACCTCAAACACATCGTCAGCTCAAACACATCGTCAGCTCAAACACATCGTCACCGCAAACACATCGTCAACTCAAACACATCGTCACCGCAAACACATCGTCAGCTCAAACACATCGTCACCGCAAACACATCGTCCACTCAAACGCATCGTCAACTCAAACGCATCGTCACCTCAAACACATCGTCAGCTCAAACACATCGTCAACTCAAACACATCGTCACCTCAAACACATCGTCACCGCAAACACATCGTCAACTCAAACGCATCGTCACCGCAAACACATCGTCAACTCAAACACATCGTCAGCTCAAACACATCGTCAGCTCAAACACATCGTCACCGCAAACACATCGTCAACTCAAACGCATCGTCAACTCAAACGCATCGTCAACTCAAACACATCGTCACCGCAAACACATCGTCAGCTCAAACACATCGTCACCGCAAACACATCGTCAACTCAAACACATCGTCAACTCAAACACATCGTCACCTCAAACACATCGTCACCGCAAACACATCGTCAACTCAAACGCATCGTCACCGCAAACACATCGTCACCGCAAACACATCGTCAACTCAAACACATCGTCACCGCAAACTCATCGTCAACTCAAACGCATCGTCACCGCAAACACATCGTCACCGCAAACGCATCGTCAACTCAAACACATCGTCACCGCAAACACATCGTCAACTCAAACGCATCGTCACCGCAAACACATCGTCAACTCAAACACATCGTCAACTCAAACACATCGTCACCGCAAACTCATCGTCAACTCAAACACATCGTCATCGCAAACACATCGTCAACTCAAACACATCGTCAACTCAAATACATTGTCACCGCAAACACATCGTCAACCCTGCTCAACTAAAGTACATTAAAACTACAGCAAAAAACAGCAATTTAAAGCTTCATTGCTTCTCTGCAGGCGGTCACATGGGAACTTAGAGGAGGTCTGACCTCGTGCGCTCTGATTAATGTGGCATGCAGTGTGTGTGTGTGTGTGTGTGTGTGTGTTTGTGTGTGTGTGTGTGCGCGTACCTTGTGTGCGGTTTCCGGTGGCGTTGTTGAGTCCAGACACGGTGATGATGAGCAGAGCGTGGGAACGAGAGCTGTGTTCGTTCAGGTTGGTGCATGCCGTCGCTCTGTTCATGTGACCCAACTCAAACACCTGAGGACACACGCACGCAGGCACGCACGCGCACGCACGCACGCACGCACGCACGCACGCAGGCAGGCAGGCAGGCAGGCAGGCACACACACACACACACACACACACACACACACACACACACACACACACACACACAGAGAGACTCAGTTGTGGAAGATGAGGAGAACAGCAGATATCCAAGATGGACGCTGGAATCAGAGACTTTATTCAGGTTAAAGGTAGAAAAGGAGACGGAGTCCAGCTCTACTCTGAAAGCTCCAGAAACAGTAAGTGGACCTTGAGGTAAAGGTACTCGAGGTGCAGACAGAGACCAGAGAGGACGTCCTCACCCTGTTGATGTCCTCGGGGCTCTGGACGGTGAACTCGGTCAGTCCGGGGACGTAGAGCTGTCCACTGCCGTCGGGGTTCATCTTGATGTCCAGCTTGTCGGACGGGTTCTCCCCCAGCAGGTTCCTGATCAACAACACACCTTTACAACCTGCAGGCTCCGACTCAGGGCCCGCACAACCCACCTGCAGGCTCCGACTCAGGGCCCGCACAACCCACCTGCAGGCTCCGACTCAGGGCCCGCACAACCCACCTGCAGGCTCCGACTCAGGGCCCGCACAACAAAGTGGTGGACGTTACGCTACTGGAGGCGGCAGCGTGGTGGACGTTACTCTAAGAGAGGCAGCGTGGTGGACGTTACTCTACTGGAGGCAGCGTGGTGGACGTTACTCTAAGGGAGGCAGCGTGGTGGACATTACTCTACTGGAGGCAGCGTGGTGGACGTTACTCTACTGGAGGCGGCAGCGTGGTGGACGTTACTCTACTGGAGGCAGCGTGGTAGACGTTACGCTACTGGAGGCAGCATGGTGGACGTTACTCTACTGGAGGCAGCGTGGTAGACGTTACGCTACTGGAGGCAGCGTGGTGGACGTTACTCTACGGGCAGCAGCGTAGCGGACGTTACTCTACTGGAGGCAGCGTGGTGGACGTTACTCTACTGGAGGCGGCAGCGTGGTGGACGTTACTCTACTGGAGGCAGCGTGGTGGACGTTACTCTACTGGAGGCAGCATGGTAGACGTTACGCTACTGGAGGCAGCATGGTGGACGTTACTCTACGGGCAGCAGCGTAGCGGATGTTACTCTACTGGAGGCAGCGTGGTGGACGTTATTCTACGGGCAGCAGCGTAACGGACGTTACTCTACTGGAGGCAGCGTGGTGGACGTTACTCTACGGGAGGCAGTGTGGTGGCCGTTACTCTACTGGAGGGCGTGGTGGACGTTACTCTACTGGAGGGCGTGGTGGACGTTACTCTACTGGAGGCAGCGTGGCGGACGTTACTCTACTGGAGGCAGCGTGGCGGACGTTACTCTACTGGAGGCAGCGTGGTGGACGTTACTCTACTGGAGGCAGCGTGGTAGACGTTACTCTACGGGAGGCAACGTGGTGGACGTTACTCTACGGGAGGCAGCGTGGCGGACGTTACTCTACGGGAGGCAGCGTGGCGGACGTTACTCTACGGGCGGATGCGTGGTGGACGTTACTCTACTGCAGGCAGCGTGGTGGACGTTACTCTAAGGGAGGCAGCGTGGTGGACGTTATGCTACTGGAGGCAGCGTGGTGAACGTTACTCTAAGGGAGGCAGCGTGGTGGACGTTACTCTACGGGAGGCAGCGTGGTGGCCGTTACTCTAAGGGAGGCAGCGTGGCGGACGTTACTCTAGGGGCAGCAGCGTAGCGGACGTTACTCTACTGGAGGCAGCGTGGTGGACGTTACTCTACGGGCAGCAGCGTAGCGGACGTTACTCTACTGGAGGCAGCGTGGTGGACGTTACTCTACGGGAGGTAGTGTGGTGGCCGTTACTCTACTGGAGGGCGTGGTGGACGTTACTCTACTGGAGGCAGCGTGGTGGACGTTACTCTACTGGAGGCAGCGTGGCGGACATTACTCTACTGGAGGCAGCGTGGTAGACGTTACTCTACGGGAGGCAGCGTGGTGGACGTTACTCTACGGGAGGCAGCGTGGTGGACGTTACTCTAAGGGAGGCAGCGTGGCGGACGTTACTCTACGGGAGGCAGCGTGGTGGACGTTACGCTACTGGAGGCAGCGTGGTGGACGTTACTCTAAGGGAGGCAGCGTGGTGGACGTTACTCTACGGGAGGCAGCGTGGTGGACGTTACTCTACTGGAGGCAGCATGGTGGACGTTACTCTACTGGAGGCAGCGTGGTGGACGTTACTTTAAGGGAGGCAGCGTGGTGGACGTTACTCTACGGGAGGCAGCGTGGCGGACGTTACTCTACGGGAGGCAGCGTGGCGGACGTTACTCTACGGGCAGATGCGTGGTGGACGTTACTCTACTGGAGGCAGCGTGGTGGACGTTACTCTAAGGGAGGCAGTGTGGTGGACGTTATGCTACTGGAGGCAGCGTGGTGAACGTTACTCTAAGGGAGGCAGCGTGGTGGACGTTACTCTACGGGAGGCAGCGTGGTGGCCGTTACTCTACTGGAGGCAGCGTGGTGGACGTTACTCTAAGGGAGGCAGCGTGGCGGACGTTACTCTAGGGGCAGCAGCGTAGCGGACGTTACTCTACTGGAGGCAGCGTGGTGGACGTTACTCTACGGGCAGCAGCGTAGCGGACGTTACTCTACTGGAGGCAGCGTGGTGGACGTTACTCTACGGGAGGCAGTGTGGTGGCCGTTACTCTACTGGAGGGCGTGGTGGACGTTACTCTACTGGAGGCAGCGTGGTGGACGTTACTCTACTGGAGGCAGCGTGGCGGACGTTACTCTACTGGAGGCAGCGTGGTAGACGTTACTCTACGGGAGGCAGCGTGGTGGACGTTACTCTACGGGAGGCAGCGTGGCGGACGTTACTCTACGGGAGGCAGCGTGGTGGACGTTACGCTACTGGAGGCAGCGTGGTGGACGTTACTCTAAGGGAGGCAGCGTGGTGGACGTTACTCTACGGGAGGCAGCGTGGTGGCCGTTACTCTACTGGAGGCAGCGTGGTGGACGTTACTCTACTGGAGGCAGCGTGGTGGACGTTACTCTACTGGAGGCAGCATGGTGGACGTTACTTTAAGGGAGGCAGCGTGGTGGACGTTACTCTACGGGAGGCAGCGTGGCGGACGTTACTCTACGGGAGGCAGCGTGGCGGACGTTACTCTAAGGGAGGCAGCGTGGCGGACGTTACTCTACGGGAGGCAGCGTGGCGGACGTTACTCTACGGGAGGCAGCGTGGTGGACGTTACTCTAAGGGAGGCAGCGTGGTGGACGTTACTCTACTGGAGGCAGCGTGGTGGACGTTACTCTACGGGAGGCAGAGTGGTGGACATTACTCTAAGGGAGGCAGCGTGGCGGACGTTACTCTACGGGAGGCAGCGTGGTGGACGTTACTCTAAGGGAGGCAGCGTGGTGGACGTTACTCTACTGGAGGCAGCGTGGTGGACGTTACTCTACGGGAGGCAGCGTGGCGGACGTTACTCTAAGGGAGGCAGCGTGGCGGACGTTACTCTAAGGGAGGCAGCGTGGTGGACGTTACTCTACTGGAGGCAGCGTGGTGGACGTTACTCTACGGGAGGCAGCGTGGCGGACGTTACTCTAAGGGAGGCAGCGTGGTGGACGTTACTCTACGGGAGGCAGCGTGGTGGACGTTACCCTACTGGAGGCATCGTGGTGGACGTTACTCTACGGGCAGCAGTGTAGCGGACGTTACTCTACGGGAGGCAGCGTGGCGGACGTTACTCTAAGGGAGGCAGCGTGGCGGACGTTACTCTACGGGAGGCAGCGTGGCGGACGTTACTCTACGGGAGGCAGCGTGGTGGACGTTACTCTAAGGGAGGCAGCGTGGTGGACGTTACTCTACTGGAGGCAGCGTGGTGGACGTTACTCTACGGGAGGCAGCGTGGTGGACATTACTCTAAGGGAGGCAGCGTGGCGGACGTTACTCTACGGGAGGCAGCGTGGTGGACGTTACTCTAAGGGAGGCAGCGTGGTGGACGTTACTCTACTGGAGGCAGCGTGGTGGACGTTACTCTACGGGAGGCAGCGTGGCGGACGTTACTCTAAGGGAGGCAGCGTGGCGGACGTTACTCTAAGGGAGGCAGCGTGGTGGACGTTACTCTACTGGAGGCAGCGTGGTGGATGTTACTCTACGGGAGGTAGCGTGGTGGACGTTACTCTACTGGAGGCAGCGTGGTGGACGTTACTCTACTGGAGGCAGCGTGGTGGACGTTACTCTACGGGAGGCAGCGTGGTGGATGTTACTCTACTGGAGGCAGCGTGGTAGACGTTACTCTACGGGAGGCAGCGTGGTGGACGTTACTCTACGGGAGGCAGCGTGGTGGACGTTACTCTACTGGAGGCAGCGTGGTGGACGTTACTCTACTGGAGGCAGCATGGCGGACGTTACTTTAAGGGAGGCAGCGTGGTGGACGTTACTCTACTGGAGGCAGTGTGGTGGACGTTACTCTACGGGAGGCAGCGTGGTGGATGTTACTCTACTGGAGGCAGCGTGGTAGACGTTACTCTACGGGAGGCAGCGTGGTGGACGTTACTCTACGGGAGGCAGCGTGGTGGACGTTACTCTACTGGAGGCAGCGTGGTGGACGTTACGCTACTGGAGGCAGCATGGCGGACGTTACTTTAAGGGAGGCAGCGTGGTGGACGTTACTCTACGGGAGGCAGCGTGGTGGACGTTACTCTACGGGAGGCAGCGTGGTGGACGTTACTCTAAGGGAGGCAGCGTGGCGGACGTTACTCTACGGGCAGCAGCGTAGTGGACGTTACTCTACTGGAGGCAGCGTGGTGGACGTTACTCTACGGGAGGCAGCGTGGCGGACGTTACTCTAAGGGAGGCAGCGTGGTGGACGTTACTCTAAGGGAGGCAGCGTGGTGGACGTTACTCTACTGGAGGCATCGTGGTGGACGTTACTCTAAGGGCAGCAGCGTGGTGGACGTTACTCTACTGGAGGCAGCGTGGTGGACGTTACTCTACGGGCAGCAGCGTAGCGGACGTTACTCTACGGGAGGCAGCGTGGTGGACGTTACTCTACTGAAGGCAGCGTGGTGGACGTTACTCTACTGGAGGCAGCGTGGTGGACGTTACTTTAAGGGAGGCAGCGTGGCGGACGTTACTCTACGGGAGGCAGCGTGGCGGACGTTACTCTACGGGCGGATGCGTGGTGGACGTTACTCTACTGCAGGCAGCGTGGTGGACGTTACTCTAAGGGAGGCAGCGTGGTGGACGTTATGCTACTGGAGGCAGCGTGGTGAACGTTACTCTAAGGGAGGCAGCGTGGTGGACGTTACTCTACGGGAGGCAGCGTGGTGGCCGTTACTCTAAGGGAGGCAGCGTGGCGGACGTTACTCTAGGGGCAGCAGCGTAGCGGACGTTACTCTACTGGAGGCAGCGTGGTGGACGTTACTCTACGGGCAGCAGCGTAGCGGACGTTACTCTACTGGAGGCAGCGTGGTGGACGTTACTCTACGGGAGGTAGTGTGGTGGCCGTTACTCTACTGGAGGGCGTGGTGGACGTTACTCTACTGGAGGCAGCGTGGCGGACGTTACTCTACGGGCGGATGCGTGGTGGACGTTACTCTACTGCAGGCAGCGTGGTGGACGTTACTCTAAGGGAGGCAGCGTGGTGGACGTTATGCTACTGGAGGCAGCGTGGTGAACGTTACTCTAAGGGAGGCAGCGTGGTGGACGTTACTCTACGGGAGGCAGCGTGGTGGCCGTTACTCTAAGGGAGGCAGCGTGGCGGACGTTACTCTAGGGGCAGCAGCGTAGCGGACGTTACTCTACTGGAGGCAGCGTGGTGGACGTTACTCTACGGGCAGCAGCGTAGCGGACGTTACTCTACTGGAGGCAGCGTGGTGGACGTTACTCTACGGGAGGTAGTGTGGTGGCCGTTACTCTACTGGAGGGCGTGGTGGACGTTACTCTACTGGAGGCAGCGTGGTGGACGTTACTCTACTGGAGGCAGCGTGGTAGACGTTACTCTACGGGAGGCAGCGTGGTGGACGTTACTCTACGGGAGGCAGCGTGGTGGACGTTACTCTAAGGGAGGCAGCGTGGCGGACGTTACTCTACGGGAGGCAGCGTGGTGGACGTTACGCTACTGGAGGCAGCGTGGTGGACGTTACTCTAAGGGAGGCAGCGTGGTGGACGTTACTCTACGGGAGGCAGCGTGGTGGACGTTACTCTACTGGAGGCAGCATGGTGGACGTTACTCTACTGGAGGCAGCGTGGTGGACGTTACTTTAAGGGAGGCAGCGTGGTGGACGTTACTCTACGGGAGGCAGCGTGGCGGACGTTACTCTACGGGAGGCAGCGTGGCGGACGTTACTCTACGGGCAGATGCGTGGTGGACGTTACTCTACTGGAGGCAGCGTGGTGGACGTTACTCTAAGGGAGGCAGTGTGGTGGACGTTATGCTACTGGAGGCAGCGTGGTGAACGTTACTCTAAGGGAGGCAGCGTGGTGGACGTTACTCTACGGGAGGCAGCGTGGTGGCCGTTACTCTACTGGAGGCAGCGTGGTGGACGTTACTCTAAGGGAGGCAGCGTGGCGGACGTTACTCTAGGGGCAGCAGCGTAGCGGACGTTACTCTACTGGAGGCAGCGTGGTGGACGTTACTCTACGGGCAGCAGCGTAGCGGATGTTACTCTACTGGAGGCAGCGTGGTGGACGTTATTCTACGGGCAGCAGCGTAACGGACGTTACTCTACTGGAGGCAGCGTGGTGGACGTTACTCTACGGGAGGCAGTGTGGTGGCCGTTACTCTACTGGAGGGCGTGGTGGACGTTACTCTACTGGAGGGCGTGGTGGACGTTACTCTACTGGAGGCAGCGTGGCGGACGTTACTCTACTGGAGGCAGCGTGGCGGACGTTACTCTACTGGAGGCAGCGTGGTGGACGTTACTCTACTGGAGGCAGCGTGGTAGACGTTACTCTACGGGAGGCAACGTGGTGGACGTTACTCTACGGGAGGCAGCGTGGCGGACGTTACTCTACGGGAGGCAGCGTGGCGGACGTTACTCTACGGGCGGATGCGTGGTGGACGTTACTCTACTGGAGGCAGCGTGGTGGACGTTACTCTAAGGGAGGCAGTGTGGTGGACGTTATGCTACTGGAGGCAGCGTGGTGAACGTTACTCTAAGGGAGGCAGCGTGGTGGACGTTACTCTACGGGAGGCAGCGTGGTGGCCGTTACTCTACTGGAGGCAGCGTGGTGGACGTTACTCTAAGGGAGGCAGCGTGGCGGACGTTACTCTAGGGGCAGCAGCGTAGCGGACGTTACTCTACTGGAGGCAGCGTGGTGGACGTTACTCTACGGGCAGCAGCGTAGCGGACGTTACTCTACTGGAGGCAGCGTGGTGGACGTTACTCTACGGGAGGCAGTGTGGTGGCCGTTACTCTACTGGAGGGCGTGGTGGACGTTACTCTACTGGAGGCAGCGTGGTGGACGTTACTCTACTGGAGGCAGCGTGGCGGACGTTACTCTACTGGAGGCAGCGTGGTAGACGTTACTCTACGGGAGGCAGCGTGGTGGACGTTACTCTACGGGAGGCAGCGTGGCGGACGTTACTCTACGGGAGGCAGCGTGGTGGACGTTACGCTACTGGAGGCAGCGTGGTGGACGTTACTCTAAGGGAGGCAGCGTGGTGGACGTTACTCTACGGGAGGCAGCGTGGTGGCCGTTACTCTACTGGAGGCAGCGTGGTGGACGTTACTCTACTGGAGGCAGCGTGGTGGACGTTACTCTACTGGAGGCAGCATGGTGGACGTTACTTTAAGGGAGGCAGCGTGGTGGACGTTACTCTACGGGAGGCAGCGTGGCGGACGTTACTCTACGGGAGGCAGCGTGGCGGACGTTACTCTAAGGGAGGCAGCGTGGCGGACGTTACTCTACGGGAGGCAGCGTGGCGGACGTTACTCTACGGGAGGCAGCGTGGTGGACGTTACTCTAAGGGAGGCAGCGTGGTGGACGTTACTCTACTGGAGGCAGCGTGGTGGACGTTACTCTACGGGAGGCAGCGTGGTGGACATTACTCTAAGGGAGGCAGCGTGGCGGACGTTACTCTACGGGAGGCAGCGTGGTGGACGTTACTCTAAGGGAGGCAGCGTGGTGGACGTTACTCTACTGGAGGCAGCGTGGTGGACGTTACTCTACGGGAGGCAGCGTGGCGGACGTTACTCTAAGGGAGGCAGCGTGGCGGACGTTACTCTAAGGGAGGCAGCGTGGTGGACGTTACTCTACTGGAGGCAGCGTGGTGGACGTTACTCTACGGGAGGCAGCGTGGCGGACGTTACTCTAAGGGAGGCAGCGTGGTGGACGTTACTCTACGGGAGGCAGCGTGGTGGACGTTACCCTACTGGAGGCATCGTGGTGGACGTTACTCTACGGGCAGCAGTGTAGCGGACGTTACTCTACGGGAGGCAGCGTGGCGGACGTTACTCTAAGGGAGGCAGCGTGGCGGACGTTACTCTACGGGAGGCAGCGTGGCGGACGTTACTCTACGGGAGGCAGCGTGGTGGACGTTACTCTAAGGGAGGCAGCGTGGTGGACGTTACTCTACTGGAGGCAGCGTGGTGGACGTTACTCTACGGGAGGCAGCGTGGTGGATGTTACTCTACTGGAGGCAGCGTGGTAGACGTTACTCTACGGGAGGCAGCGTGGTGGACGTTACTCTACGGGAGGCAGCGTGGTGGACGTTACTCTACTGGAGGCAGCGTGGTGGACGTTACTCTACTGGAGGCAGCATGGCGGACGTTACTTTAAGGGAGGCAGCGTGGTGGACGTTACTCTACTGGAGGCAGTGTGGTGGACGTTACTCTACGGGAGGCAGCGTGGTGGATGTTACTCTACTGGAGGCAGCGTGGTAGACGTTACTCTACGGGAGGCAGCGTGGTGGACGTTACTCTACGGGAGGCAGCGTGGTGGACGTTACTCTACTGGAGGCAGCGTGGTGGACGTTACGCTACTGGAGGCAGCATGGCGGACGTTACTTTAAGGGAGGCAGCGTGGTGGACGTTACTCTACGGGAGGCAGCGTGGTGGACGTTACTCTACGGGAGGCAGCGTGGTGGACGTTACTCTAAGGGAGGCAGCGTGGCGGACGTTACTCTACGGGCAGCAGCGTAGTGGACGTTACTCTACTGGAGGCAGCGTGGTGGACGTTACTCTACGGGAGGCAGCGTGGCGGACGTTACTCTAAGGGAGGCAGCGTGGTGGACGTTACTCTAAGGGAGGCAGCGTGGTGGACGTTACTCTACTGGAGGCATCGTGGTGGACGTTACTCTAAGGGCAGCAGCGTGGTGGACGTTACTCTACTGGAGGCAGCGTGGTGGACGTTACTCTACGGGCAGCAGCGTAGCGGACGTTACTCTACGGGAGGCAGCGTGGTGGACGTTACTCTACTGAAGGCAGCGTGGTGGACGTTACTCTACTGGAGGCAGGGTGGTGGACGTTACTTTAAGGGAGGCAGCGTGGCGGACGTTACTCTACGGGAGGCAGCGTGGCGGACGTTACTCTACGGGCGGATGCGTGGTGGACGTTACTCTACTGCAGGCAGCGTGGTGGACGTTACTCTAAGGGAGGCAGCGTGGTGGACGTTATGCTACTGGAGGCAGCGTGGTGAACGTTACTCTAAGGGAGGCAGCGTGGTGGACGTTACTCTACGGGAGGCAGCGTGGTGGCCGTTACTCTAAGGGAGGCAGCGTGGCGGACGTTACTCTAGGGGCAGCAGCGTAGCGGACGTTACTCTACTGGAGGCAGCGTGGTGGACGTTACTCTACGGGCAGCAGCGTAGCGGACGTTACTCTACTGGAGGCAGCGTGGTGGACGTTACTCTACGGGAGGTAGTGTGGTGGCCGTTACTCTACTGGAGGGCGTGGTGGACGTTACTCTACTGGAGGCAGCGTGGTGGACGTTACTCTACTGGAGGCAGCGTGGCGGACGTTACTCTACTGGAGGCAGCGTGGTAGACGTTACTCTACGGGAGGCAGCGTGGTGGACGTTACTCTACGGGAGGCAGCGTGGTGGACGTTACTCTAAGGGAGGCAGCGTGGCGGACGTTACTCTACGGGAGGCAGCGTGGTGGACGTTACGCTACTGGAGGCAGCGTGGTGGACGTTACTCTAAGGGAGGCAGCGTGGTGGACGTTACTCTACGGGAGGCAGCGTGGTGGACGTTACTCTACTGGAGGCAGCATGGTGGACGTTACTCTACTGGAGGCAGCGTGGTGGACGTTACTTTAAGGGAGGCAGCGTGGTGGACGTTACTCTACGGGAGGCAGCGTGGCGGACGTTACTCTACGGGAGGCAGCGTGGCGGACGTTACTCTACGGGCAGATGCGTGGTGGACGTTACTCTACTGGAGGCAGCGTGGTGGACGTTACTCTAAGGGAGGCAGTGTGGTGGACGTTATGCTACTGGAGGCAGCGTGGTGAACGTTACTCTAAGGGAGGCAGCGTGGTGGACGTTACTCTACGGGAGGCAGCGTGGTGGCCGTTACTCTACTGGAGGCAGCGTGGTGGACGTTACTCTAAGGGAGGCAGCGTGGCGGACGTTACTCTAGGGGCAGCAGCGTAGCGGACGTTACTCTACTGGAGGCAGCATGGTGGACGTTACTCTACGGGCAGCAGCGTAGCGGACGTTACTCTACTGGAGGCAGCGTGGTGGACGTTACTCTACGGGAGGCAGTGTGGTGGCCGTTACTCTACTGGAGGGCGTGGTGGACGTTACTCTACTGGAGGCAGCGTGGTGGACGTTACTCTACTGGAGGCAGCGTGGCGGACGTTACTCTACTGGAGGCAGCGTGGTAGACGTTACTCTACGGGAGGCAGCGTGGTGGACGTTACTCTACGGGAGGCAGCGTGGCGGACGTTACTCTACGGGAGGCAGCGTGGTGGACGTTACGCTACTGGAGGCAGCGTGGTGGACGTTACTCTAAGGGAGGCAGCGTGGTGGACGTTACTCTACGGGAGGCAGCGTGGTGGCCGTTACTCTACTGGAGGCAGCGTGGTGGACGTTACTCTACTGGAGGCAGCGTGGTGGACGTTACTCTACTGGAGGCAGCATGGTGGACGTTACTTTAAGGGAGGCAGCGTGGTGGACGTTACTCTACGGGAGGCAGCGTGGCGGACGTTACTCTACGGGAGGCAGCGTGGTGGACGTTACTCTACGGGAGGCAGCGTGGTGGACGTTACTCTAAGGGAGGCAGCGTGGCGGACGTTACTCTACGGGCAGCAGCGTAGTGGACGTTACTCTACTGGAGGCAGCGTGGTGGACGTTACTCTACGGGAGGCAGCGTGGCGGACGTTACTCTTAGGGAGGCAGCGTGGTGGACGTTACTCTAAGGGAGGCAGCGTGGTGGACGTTACTCTACTGGAGGCATCGTGGTGGACGTTACTCTAAGGGCAGCAGCGTGGTGGACGTTACTCTACTGGAGGCAGCGTGGTGGACGTTACTCTACGGGCAGCAGCGTAGCGGACGTTACTCTACGGGAGGCAGCGTGGTGGACGTTACTCTACTGAAGGCAGCGTGGTGGACGTTACTCTACTGGAGGCAGCGTGGTGGACGTTACTTTAAGGGAGGCAACGTGGTGGACGTTACTCTACAGGAGGCAGCATGGTGGACGTTACTCTAAGGGAGGCAGCGTGGCAGACGTTACTCTACGAGCAGCAGCGTAGCGGACGTTACTCTACTGGAGGCAGCGTGGTGGACGTTACTCTAAGGGAGGCAGCGTGGTGGACGTTACTCTAAGGGAGGCAGCGTGGTGGACGTTACTCTACGGGAGGCAGCGTGGCGGACGTTACTCTACGGGAGGCAGCGTGGCGGACGTTACTCTAAGGGAGGCAGCGTGGTGGACGTTACTCTACGGGAGGCAGCGTGGCGGACGTTACTCTACGGGAGGCAGCGTGGCGGACGTTACTCTAAGGGAGACAGCGTGGTGGATGTTACACTACTGGAGGCAGCGTGGTGGACGTTACTCTACGGGAGGCAGCGTGGTGGACGTTACGCTACTGGAGGCAGCGTGGTGGACGTTACTCTATGGGAGGCAGCGTGGTGGACGTTACTCTACGGGAGGCAGCGTGGTGGACGTTACTCTACGGGCGACGGGGTGGCGCAGTAGAGAGCTAGAGTGGGAGTGGTAGTCTGACTCGGGACCAGCTCGCCGTGTGGCGTGCTCGCCGTGTGGCGTGCTCGCGTGTGGCGTCCTCGCCGTGTGGCGTCCTCACCGTAGCGTCTCGTTGTAGATCTCTACCATGCTGACAGAGATCTGGTAGTCCCAGTCTGGAGCTTTGTCCGTCACCTCAGAGAACAGCAGGCGGAGAGCTCGCTGGTTGATGCCGGGGTCGTCCTCCACGCCCTACACACACACACACACACACACACACACACACACACACACACACACACACACACACACACACACACACACACACACACACACACACACACACACACACACACACACACACACACACACACACACAGATTAATTTTTATTATTATTGTTATTATTAATTATCCAGGCCAGACCACATTAGACCTGGTCCTATCCGGTCCTACCTGTGGACCCGTATTAAGTGGTTGGCACACTACCAACGTCAGGAGCGCGTGGCGGCTGCGTGATGCAGGCTTCTGGTGTTCACACTAGACGCTTGTCGGCTGCCTGTCGGCTGCGTTTCTGCTGCTGCTGTCAGCCCTTTCTTTCTACATAGAGTTTGCCTTTTAATGGCCATTCATGATAAATATAATTTATATTTATGTTAGACAGAGAAAGGTTCAGTAACGTGGTAATTAGTAAATAATAGTAATAATCCACAATTAAAACTCCGTACTGTATTCATTTATGATGCTTTCCAAGTCACTGCATGTTCCACATCACTGTCCGGCACATATTTCAGAATAAAAGCCTCGTGTTAAAAAATGAATGAATTCTGTGCAAAGAAAAAACGCTTGAGGGCTTTTATTTTGAAATGAAAGCAGGAAGTGTTGATTTAAAAATAAGTCTTTACTTTTTTTCATCTCCGTAACATTTTCTACAGACAGACCTGTAGACTGTAGTGAGGTTGCTGGTATGAAGTTAATATACAGTCACTAGATCACCTTCACTGTCTGTGACATATTCTACAGATGTCCAGACATGTAAACTGTGTTATGTTGCTGATATGATGTTCATATACTGTCAATAGCTCACCTTCCTGTCTGTTGCTGCTGAGAGACGCAGCCGAGAGGCGAGCGGCTCGCGTGTAAAATAGGCGAGCCTTCTATTCTATGAAATAGACGCGGGTCTCATGCGGGCAGTGTGTCCACTCTAACCTGTTAACATGGACGCCGAAATAAAAAACAACACGCCACGCAGTCACCACACGCTCTAGACGCGGGTAGTGTGCCCACCACTTTAGACCCGTATTAGACCCGGTCCTACCTCCATGGTGTAGGTCTTCCCGGAGCCCGTCTGGCCGTAGGCGAAGATGCAGACATTGAAGCCGTCGATACAGGAAGTGACCAGAGACTGGACCTCCTGAAACACCTGGTGAACCAATCAGAGAGGAGAGACGCCGTTTACTGGTACCGTACCTAGTACTCTAGTACTCTAGTCCTCTAGAACTCTAGTACTCTACTACTCTACTACTCTAGTACTCTAGTACTCTAGTACTCTAGAACTCTAGTACTCTAGTACTCTACTACTCTAGTACTCTAGTCCTCTAGAACTCTACTACTCTAGTACTCTAGTACTCTACTACTCTACTACTCTAGTCCTCTAGCACTCTACTACTCTAGTACTCTAGTACTCTACTCCTCTAGTACTCTACTACTCTAGTACTCTAGTCCTCTAGAACTCTACTACTCTAGTCCTCTAGAACTCTACTACTCTAGTCCTCTAGTACTCTAGTCCTCTAGAACTCTACTACTCTAGTACTCTAGAACTCTAGTACTCTACTACTCTACTACTCTAGTCCTCTAGAACTCTACTACTCTACTACTCTAGTACTCTAGAACTCTACTACTCTAGTACTCTACTACTCTACTACTCTAGTCCTCTAGAACTCTACTACTCTAGTCCTCTAGAACTCTACTACTCTAGTCCTCTACTACTCTAGTACTCTAGAACTCTAGTACTCTACTACTCTACTACTCTAGTACTCTAGTCCTCTAGAACTCTAGTACTCTAGTCCTCTAGAACTCTACTACTCTAGTCCTCTAGTACTCTACTACTTTAGTCCTCTAGAACTCTACTACTCTAGTCCTCTAGTACTCTACTACTCTAGAACTCTACTACTCTACTACTCTAGTACTCTAGAACTCTACTACTCTAGTCCACTAGAACTCTACTACTCTAGTCCTCTAGAACTCTACTACTCTAGTACTCTAGTACTCTACTACTCTACTACTCTAGTACTCTAGAACTCTACTACTCTAGTACTCTAGTACTCTACTACTCTAGTACTCTAGTCCTCTACTACTCTAGTACTCTAATACTCTAATACTCTAGAACTCTACTACTCTAGTACTCTACTACTCTAGTACTCTAATACTCTAGTCCTCTAGAACTCTACTACTCTACTACTTTAGTCCTCTAGAACTCTACTACTCTAGTACTCCAGTCCACTAGAACTCTACTACTCTAGTCCTCTAGAACTCTACTACTCTAGTACTCTACTACTCTAGTACTCTACTACTCTACTACTTTAGTCCTCTAGAACTCTACTACTTTAGTACTCTAGTCCTCTAGTCCTCTAGAACTCTACTACTCTAGTACTCTACTACTCTAGTCCTCTAGAACTCTACTACTCTAGTCCTCTAATACTCTACTACTCTACTACTCTAGTACTCTAGTCCTCTACTACTCTAGTACTCTAATACTCTACTACTCTAGTACTCTAGTCCTCTAGTACTCTACTACTCTAGTACTCTACTACTCTAGTCCTCTACTACTCTAGTACTCTAATACTCTACTACTCTAGTACTCTAGTCCTCTACTACTCTAGTACTCTAATACTCTACTACTCTAGTCCTCTACTACTCTAATACTCTAGTCCTCTAGAACTCTACTACTCTACTACTTTAGTCCTCTAGTACTCTACTACTCTAGTACTCTAGAACTCTACTACTCTAGTCCTCTAAAACTCTACTACTCTAGTACTCTAGTCCACTAGAACTCTACTACTCTAGTCCTCTAGAACTCTACTACTCTAGTACTCTACTACTCTAGTACTCTAGTCCTCTACTACTCTAGTCCTCTAGAACTCTACTACTTTAGTCCTCTAGAACTCTACTACTTTAGTCCTCTAGTACTCTACTACTCTAGTACTCTACTACTCTACTACTCTAGTACTCTAGTACTCTACTACTCTAGTACTCTACTACTCTAGTACTCTAGAACTCTACTACTCTAGTACTCTACTACTCTAGTACTCTACTACTCTACTACTCTAGTACTCTACTACTCTAGTACTCTAGTACTCTAGTACTCTACTACTCTACTACTCTAGTAGTCTACTACTCTACTACTCTAGTACTCTAGTAGTCTAGTACCTTCTCATGAACGGAGCACGCAATTTACATGTTGTCAGTTGAGAGGGACCGCTGGCAAGCTGCTGCCGCGCCTCCTCAGTGATTTGTTTGTTTATTTGTTTATTTGATTGTTTTGCCTCAACTTGTCTGCTGCATAGTGCTGAGACTGTCTGCTTCTTGGCAGAAGTAGTGCAAGAGTTTGGTTGTTCATGTGTGTTTGGCGCTACTGTGTTTTACTCTACACCCGGTAGCTTGGAGCTAATTTCGCCGGTAAAGGGGCTCACCTGTTTGGGACTGTCGGGTCTCCTCTGTGCTTACTGTGGCTGGATTCCCTGATCTGGCACACGCCTGGTCGAAGCTGTCTGCTGCCTATCCTGCCTGCTTTCCTGGGTTCCAAGTGATCCTGTGGTTCACAGCACAGTGTGGTCTCGCCCACTGGCTAACCAGCTAACCTGCTAACCGGCTGCACGTCTCAGCAGCGTGTTTTGGTCTCCTCGCCCGGGTGTAGCCTGCAGCTCTGCGGCTACAGCCAACACACTCAACCGCTCCACCTCTACCTGGCTGGCTTCGTAGCCTCATCATCATCATCTGGATTACAAAACTCTTGGATTACAGACAACTCTCCACTTCATCATGTTGGGCATCAAACTCCTCATCTGGATCGCTCTGTGTTTCACCGTCACAAGCGCCACCCTGCCGCTGAAATACTCTGCAACGGAGCTGCTGTCTCTCCGATCCCACTACACCATCCCTCCAGCTCTGCTTTCACATCGGGACATCCTCAAACGACCCAGATACGTGCATCGTGGATCAAGACGGCACTTTCAGTCCACCAAGCACTACAACAACAACAACAACAACAACAACAACACAGGCATTCCCTCCTTCTGGTCCACTAAGCCCCGCCCCCCTCGCACTGCCACCCGTCCTGTCAATCACAGTGTGTTGTCCCCCCTGCACAAAGCAGCCACCTATGCACCAGTGGTCTGTTTAAAACTGGCTCTTTTTAACATTAGATCCCTCACTAGCAAGGGTCTGCTGATTAATGAATTTATTATGGACAACAAACTGGACTTCTTATGCCTCACTGAGACCTGGCAACAGCTAGATGATTTCTCCCAGCTCAATGAAGCTGTCCCACCTGGCTTTAATTACACCAGCAAACCCCGTGCTTCAGGGAGGGGGGGCGGTCTTGCTGTACTTTATCGTGACAGCATTAAAGTCTGTACAGTCACCGTCCCCCCTCATTCCACCTTTGAATGCTTAGCCATACAACTCACAGGCTCCACACCCATCATCATTATCACCATCTACAGACCCCCAAAGCCCTCTGCCCTCTTTCTCACTGAACTGTCAGCATTATTAACCTCTGTGTGTGCCATGTCCCTGACTGTCATCCTTCTAGGAGACTTCAACATCCACATTGACAACTCTTCTGGTTTTACAAATGATTTCACCTCACTCCTTGAATGTCTAGATATCACCCAATATGTCAATTTCCCAACCCATAACAAAGGACACATACTTGATCTAATCTGCTGCACTGGTATCACCCCTCATAACCTCACTAATGCTGACCTCCCCATCTCTGACCACAAAGTCATCCTGAAATCGACGCCCCCCTATCCAAAATAAAAGAGCAACGGACCATCTCCTTCAGAAACATCAAGCATATCAACCCCACAGATCTCATCACCCTTATTAACTCCTCCCCCATCCTCCTCCCCTGCTGAACTGGTGAATCACTACAACAACTGTCTCTCCTCTTCCCTGGATACCCTGGCTCCCCTGAAAACCCGCACAGTCTCCTTCACCCACACCGCTCCCTGGTACACCCCTGACCTCCGCCATCTCAAAACCACCGGCCGTCAACTAGAGCGGTTATACAAAAAGACTGGACTTTCAGCGCACATCCAACTCTACACAGAACACCTCCACCGTTACAAGAACGCTCTCTCCACCGCCAAATCCTCCTACTACTCCAACCTCATCAGTACCGGTCAAGGTAACACCAGAACCCTCTTCTCAACAGTAAACCATCTTCTTCAGCCTCTGAGAACCCTCCCCCAAAATACCTCCACTGATCACTGCACTGCCTTTCTGGAATTCTTTGAAAACAAAATCAACACCATCCACCAACAGCTGGCCTCATCCTGCACCTCCCCATGTGACCCACCCTGGATGGCAACCTCCTGCCAACCACTCATCAGCACCCTCTCTAACTTCACACCCACAACGGAATTAACCATCACTGAGCTCATCCATAAAGCCAAACCCACTACCTGTCAGCTCGATCCCCTCCCCACCATCCTCGTCAAAGCCTGTCTGCCCTCCATCTCCCCCATGATCACAAGAATAATTAACTCCTCCCTCACCACCGGTATTGTACCCCCAACCCTCAAAACTGCTGCAATTACACCAACCCTCAAAAAACCCGGTGCTGACCCAGCTGATCTGAACAACTACAGGCCCATCTCTAACCTCACCTTCATCTCCAAAACCCTTGAGAGAGTGGTCGCCGCCCAACTTCAGTCCCACCTCAACTCAAACAACCTCCATGAACCCTTCCAATCTGGTTTCCGCCCCAAACACAGTACTGAAACAGCCCTGGTCAAAATCACCAACAACCTCCTCTGTGCAGCTGACTCTGGACTGCTCACCATCCTCATCCTCACTGCTGCCTTTGACACCATCTCCCACCCACTACTCATTCTGAATGATATTGGTATCACCGGTGTTGCACTCACATGGTTCTCCTCATACCTCACCGACAGACAACAATTTGTAAAACTGGACAATCACAGATCAAGGTGTTCCGCTGTTTCACTGGGTATCCCCCAGGGGTCAGTATTGGGTCCACTCCTGTTTATCATTTACCTCCTTCCTCTCGGCACTATCCTCCGTCATCACAATGTCCTATTCCACTGTTATGCCGACGACACACAGGTCTACATTTCAACTACACCCACTGCTGCCCTCCCACCCGCCTCCCTCACCACCTGCCTACAACACATCAGGAGCTGGATGAGCAGGAACTTTTTAAAACTAAACAGCAATAAAACCGAGGCCCTGCTCATCGGCTCCAAAAACAACATCTCCAAATCTCAACCCACCACTGCTCAAAACCTCACCATTGATGGCTTTTCAGTACCATTCTCAAACCACGTCAAGAGCCTTGGGGTCACCCTGGACAGCACCCTCTCCTTTACATCCCACATAAAAAACGTCACCCGGACTGCCTTCTTCCACCTCCGCAACATCTCCAGACTCCGCCCATCCCTGTCCCACTCCAGCACTGAAATCCTGGTTCACGCTTTTGTCACATCCCGAATCGACTATTGCAACGCTGTCCTCTCTGGCATTCCCATCAAACTACTCAACAGACTCCAAATCATTCAGAACTCTGCCGCCCGGATCATCACCCGCACCAAATCCTCCGACCACATCACCCCCATCCTCATCCAGCTGCACTGGCTCCCTGTTAAATCCTGGATTGACTACAAAAACCTCCTGCTCACCTACAAAGCCCTCCATAACCTCGCCCCCACCTACCTCACAGACCTCCTCCAGGAGTACGCCCCCTCCCGTTCCCTCCGCTCATCATCAGCCGGACTTCTGACTACCCCCACCTCACGCCTCAGCACCATGGGAGCCTCAGCACCATGGGAGCCAGGGCATTCAGCTGCTCTGCTCCCAGGCTCTGGAACTCACTCCCCCCACACATCCGGCAGTCCGACAATATCACATCATTCAAATCCCTCCTCAAAACCCACCTGTTTAAACTGGCGTACTCTCTCTAGCACTCATCATCACCCATCCTATGTGTCTGTACAAATATGTCTCTGTCATGTCTTGTTGTTTTTATATTGTCTTATCTGTCTATGTTTTAATTAATTCTTGTAAGGTGTCCTTGGGTGTCCAGAAAGGCGCCACCAAATAAAATGTATTATTAAAATGTATTATTAGTACTCTACTACTCTAGTACTCTACTACTCTACTACTCTAGTACTCTAGTACTCTAGTACCCTAGTACTCTAGTAGTCACCTCTTCCTGTGAGGCCTGAGGAGGGAAGACTCTGTCCAGGTCAAAGGTCATCAGTTTGCCCTTGTTGGACAGGTAGAGGACGGCGTCGTCGTCCGAGTCGAAGCTCAGCATGGCGGCGGAGTCCTGCTCCTCCTGGCTGACCGGACGCACGCGGCAGAACACACGGATGTTACCTGGACACACGGGAGAACGATATACACAGATACTTTAAGAAGTACTTTAAGGAGTATAATGATGATATTTAAAGGTACTTTAAGAAGTATAATGATGATATCTAAAGGTACTTTAAGGAGTATAATGATGATATCTAAAGGTACTTTAAAAAGTATAATGATGATATCTAAAGGTACTTTAAGAAGTATAATGATGATATCTAAAGGTACTTTAAGAAGTATAATGATGATATTTAAAGGTACTTTAAAGAGTATAATGATGATATTTAAAGGTACTTTAAGGAGTATAATGATGATATCTAAAGGTACTTTAAGGAGTATAATGTAGTGAAGGTGAATATATTTAAGGGTAACTTGAGACCTTTCAGTCGAACCAGCTCGTTGTGACATTTCTTCCTCAGGTTCATCTCTCTCCTGTATTTACGCAGCAGCTCCTGATTGGTGCAGCTCACCTCACTGATCACCTGACAGATCTGACACACACACACACACACACATATATATAATTATATATAATAATAATAATAACAAGAGCTCAAACTGAATTAAAACATGTAAACAATGAATATTCATGTTCATTAGTCATATAAACGGCTTAGTAGGAATATTGTGTTTTTCAAAATAAGAGCAGAACGTGAAGATATGGTCACAGAGCTCACTGACCTCCTGCTCATTGTGTTTTTCAGAATAAGAGCATAATATGAAGATGTGGTCACAGAGCTCACTGACCTCCTGCTCATTGTGTTTTTCAGAATAAGAGCATAAAGTAAAGATGTGGTCACAGAGCTCACTGACCTCCTGTTCATTGTGTTTTTCAGAATAAGAGCATAATGTGAAGACGTGGTCACAGAGTTCACTGACCTCCTGCTCATTGAGATTTTCAGAATAAGAGCAGAATGTGTAAATGTGGTCACAAAGCTCACTGACCTCCTGCTTGGCCTCGCTGATAGCTTTATCCAGCATGAAGGGGAACTCCTGGACCTGCCTCTTCAGACTGTTGTAGTCACAGGTCAGAGTCCGGAGGGCCGGCTGCAGACTCAGCAGGTTCATACGCACTCCTGGAACACAACAACAAGACTCTGAGAACACTCTGAGAACACCCTGAAAACACCCTGAAAACACCCTGAAAACACTCTGAGAACACTGAGAACACCCTGAGAACTCTCTGAGAACACTCTGAGAACACTCTGAGAACACTCTGAGAACACTCTGAGAACTCTGAGAACACCCTGAGAACACTCTGAGAACACCCTGAGAAAACTCTGAGAACACTCTGAGAACACCCTGAGAACTCTCTGAGAACACTCTGAGAACACTCTGAGAACACCCTGAGAACACTCTGAGAACACTCTGAGAACACTCTGAGAACACCCTGAGAACACAAACAGGAAACAGCGTCTGACCTGCCAGGTTCTCGTGGACGGCCTTCATCTCGCTCTCGGCTCTGATGAACGCTTCCTCGATCACGCGGTTCTTCTCCTCCTCCAGGTTCTGCATCTCCACCTCCAGCTGACCCTGAGCTCTCGCCACCTCCCCTTCATACACCAGGATCTGAGGACGCAGGAGGACAAGATCAGAGACGTGAAGACAAGGACGACACAACGTAGGGAGAACCGACAAGGACGACACAACGTAGGGAGAACCGACAAGGACGACACAACGTAGAGAACCGACAACGACGACACAACGTAGAGAGAACCGACAACGACACAACGTAGAGAACCGACAACGACACAACATAGAGAACCGACAACGACGACACAACGTAGAGAACCGACAACAACGACACAACGTAGAGAGAACCGACAGGGGGTTCCTATAGGGGGTTCCTGTAGGGGGTTCTTGTATGGGGTTCCTGTAGGGGGTTCCTGTAGGGGGTTCCTGTAGGGGGTTCTTGTATGGGGTTCCTGTAGGGGGTTCCTGTAGGGGGTTCCTATAGGGGGTTCCTCTAGGGGGTTCCTGTAGAGGGTTCCTATAGGGGGTTCCTGTAGGGGGTTCCTATAGGGGGTTACCTGAGTCCTGAGCTGAGCGCAGGTCCTCTGGGACTCGTGCAGCTGAGTCTCCAGCTCTCTCAGCAGCTGCCTCTGAACACTCAGCTGCTCCTGCAGGCCGGCGTTCTTCGACTGCAGCTCAGCGAGCGCTCTGTGAGAGTCAGCTGACTCCACCTCCACCGTCTGGGTCACATACTGCAGGACGGAGACATACTGGTTACTACCCGTCTCTAACCAGTCTCTGACCCGTCTCTAACCCGTCTTTAACCCGTCTCTGACCAGTCTCTGACCCGTCCACCTCCACCGTCTGGGTCACATACTGCAGGACGGAGACATACTGGTTACTAACCCTCTCTGACCCGTCTCTGACCCGTCTCTAACCAGTCTCTGACCAGTCTCTAACCGGTCTCCAACCAGTCTCCGACCCGTCTCTGACCAGTCTCTAACCCGTCTCCTCACCTTGACTCTGGGGGGCGTGGCTGCCTGCCTGGCGCGCTCCTCCTCACACTCCTGCAGCCGGAGGGTGAGTTTGTGCTCGGCGTCGCCGTGCCGCCGCCTAGACTCGTCCAGCGTCCTCCGGCCGTCCTCCAGTGTCCTCCGGCCGTCCTCCAGCTGCCGGGTGGACTCGTCCAGATGCCGGCGGAGACCGTCCACTCTGGAGGTTTTGTCCAGCAGCTCCCGCTCCAGCTCAGCCAGCCGTCGCTCCCTCTGGCGGGCCTGGTTCTCCCAGCGAGACACCTCCCTCTGGAGGGAGTCCACCTCCTGCAGGACAGAGTTCACCGTGAGCACACCTCTACCTGTATAGCCTCACACCTCCACCTGTACACCTTCACACCTCTACCTGTAGACCCTCACACCTCTACCTGTACACCCTCACACCTCCACCTGTACACTTTCACACCTCTACCTGTACACCTTCACACCTCGACCTGTACACCCTCACACCTCCACCTGTACACCTTCACACCTTTACCTGTACACCCTCACACCTCTACCTGTACACCCTCACACCTCTACACCTTCACACCTCTACCTGTACAGCCTCACACCTCTACCTGTACACCCTCACACCTCTACCTGTACACCCTCACACCTTTACCTGTACACCCTCACACCTCTACCTGTTCACCCTCACACCTCTACCTGTACACCTTCACACCTCTACCTGTACACCTTCAAACCTCGACCTGTACACCCTCACACCTCCACCTGTACACCTTCACACCTCCACTTGTACACCTTCACACCTCGACCTGTACACCTTCACACCTCCACCTGTACACCTTCACACCTCTACCTGTACACCTTCACACCTCGACCTGTACACCCTCACACCTCCACCTGTACACCTTCACACCTCTACCTGTACACCCTCACACCTCTACCTGTATACATTCACACCTCTACCTGTACACCTTCACACCTCTACCTGTACACCCTCACACCTCTACCTGTTCACCCTCACACCTCTACCTGTATACATTCACACCTCTACCTGTAGACCCTCACACCTCTACCTGTACACCCTCACACCTCTACCTGTACACCTTCACACCTCGACCTGTACACCCTCACACCTCCACCTGTACACCTTCACACCTTTACCTGTACACCCTCACACCTCTACCTGTTCACCCTCACACCTCTACCTGTACACCTTCACACCTCTACCTGTACACCTTGACCTGTACACCCTCACACCTCCACCTGTACACCTTCACACCTCCACCTGTACACCTTCACACCTCGACCTGTACACCCTCACACCTCTACCGGTACACCCTCACACCTCTACCTGTACACCCTCACACCTCCACCTGTACACCCTCACACCTCGACCTGTACACCTTCACACCTCGACCTGTACACCCTCACACCTCCACCTGTACACCTTCACACCTCGACCTGTACACCCTCACACCTCCACCTGTACACCTTCACACCTCCACCTGTACACCTTCACACCTCTACCTGTACACCCTCACACCTCCACCTGTACACCCTCACACCTCTACCTGTACACCTTCACACCTCGACCTGTACACCCTC